>CM053784.1:233353916-233898916 GCA_028749045.1 Cupressus sempervirens | reverse complement strand
TGTACATCTTGTCATTTTTAGTAGATTCCCTCAAATGTCTAGTCCAAGTTTAGGTATACCTAATTTCAGGAAAAAGATGTCCACTTATACCCCCCTTTTTGTACAAAATCTTGGTGCACTCACCCCATTCCCCCTTTTTTTTTACACTTATTCATAGCTATTAGGGTTGAATGGGTGGAAGTAAACCATATTTATTAATGAACATTTAATGAACTTGGGTGATCATGGAAAGTGCATGATCCCAAGTAATTCTTGTTGCCTCAAAATGTGATTCTGCAAATTTAACTATGTTTCTAAGTCAATTAAGCTATCATCCACTAAAAGATTGTGATTTTCTTTGATAATATAATGTGCTTATTGCATTTCCCTTTGCATGACCTCCAAGTGAGGTATTAACATAGCTTAAATAGATATCGATTTGGATCTCATGCTACTATCAACTACTTGAAGCTTGGCCAATTTTCCTTGAGCATTCAATAACTTATTGTAGTGTTCTATACTAGAGTCTGTTGACTATGATATAATATTATTGGATCTCTGCATATCAACTTGAATATATTACATTTGTGTCTAAATGTCATTTTTAAATCTTGGCACATCTAACAAAATGTTGTACAAATGATGTACTCTATATAAGTTCTCACATATTCTGTATATGCTCTTGTAATTGAGCTTTCTGCTCGACAATCATTGTAGAAACTTTATCCACAACCTTATTCTTAAATCTTCTTTTTGACCAATCCATGAGTTTCTCATTAGATTCTATATCACCAGCATTTACTTGTTCAACAATATTTACAAGTTAGGTAATTATTAGGACTTTACCACCAAAATTTTGAATATCAAAAGCTTCAAAAAAAATGTTTTAAACATCATATAGCACCTTCTTTTGTTTATGCTCTATCCTTAGTTCTTCTTGCTTTTTCTTCTTTACCAAAATTTCTTGTATCAAATTTTTTGCTATAATGTAAGATTTTCCAAATCTAGTTGTGGCATTTCAATTACTTCATCCACACTAACTTCAATATCTAGTAAGGTGTATTTTATTGATTTACCTTTACTTAGCAAAGGAGTGTTGTTTCTTGGTACTACTTTAGAAGTTAGTGAGGAGGTTTCACCACTTGGTCATGTTGGTGCATCAATGCTTGAGACAACAATGGTTGCACTTAATCCATCTTTGTTGACCACTTTATTTTCCTCAATGTTAGGTGCTGACGCAACTTGGTTTCCTACACTTGTGTTCTTTATCTATGTTACTGCCTCTTCAACTATCCATGTTAACCTTGACTGCCTAGCCTCTAGAGTGTCACGGGTTTCAGCATGTACTAGTGACAGATTTCCTTATGGACTTGGCACAACTGAACTTTCTCCACTAAGGTAATCATCTTCAATGGTCACTATCTTAGATATGTTTTTTGTATCTTCTACCTTGGTAGACAACCCAAAAATGTTTTTCCAAAGCTATTTATCTTGTTGTGCTACAAATTCAATTTTATTTTGTAATATCATTAAAATGTGATACTTAGTAACAAATGTATCCCTATATTTCTCCAAAAATATTTCCTTCTGATTTTGTGATAGATCATACATAACCTTGAATAGAGTGTCAGATCCTATCTTGTCTCTTCCACATTTTCCTGCTGACACCTTCTTTCAAGTCTATCATACAAATTTTGGGGTATCTTCTTCTCAACTTCATTTGGGGATAAATTTTGATTATAAATCATATATATCATAGCCTCCTCAACTTTGGTTCTATCAATATTATAGAATGTGTCATATTTTATAAATCTAAAACTAGATAATCCTGAAGATCTTCTAAGATCTATACATACCTCATCAATAGATTTAGTTTTCCTTGTGGGTGGTCCTTTGACCAATCTCCTTCTCTTTGGTTTAGATAATCTAGGCTTAGTAGTTTCTACTAGTCTTTTTTTTTTCAATCTTCTCGACACTAGCAGCTTCCCTGGTCCTTGGCTTAGTTGATGGTAGAGGAGAGAGAAGTGTCACCACTAGCTTCATTCAAGTTCTTTTTGCCTTATTTCTAGGTGGAGTGGAAAAAACTAAGTCTTTACCCTTTTCTCCTTCTTCTTCCTCCTCTTCCTTATCATTACTACCCTTTTCTTCATCTTTTCCAAGACCTTTTATGATCTGTAGTGGTTCCTTGCCTTTGCCTAGGGTGCCTAGTTTTGCTTCTAGGTCTTCAATCATTCTCTTCCTTTTCTTCTCCTTAGAAGCTATTTTAATAATCAAAGTTAATCTGGCCTTAGCTTCCTCATATCTTCCAAAATTTATAGCCTCTGTGTCTATTTCTTCTTTTAATAATGCAACAATGTTTGCATTCACTAAATCATTGTCAATTTCATAATCAAAACCTTCTAACCGAGCCTTCCTTAGCTTTACTACCTATACAAATGTATTATTTTAATCTACAAGAAAATGTATATCATTGTAATATCTAGTTACCAATTCTTTAGGTATTTTCATCCTCACCTTCATTCTTTTCTTGAATTCCACAAAATAAGTATCCATAACATTCTCAAAATTTTCTCCAAATTGAGTAATGTATTCACTTATTTATCTTGTCACTATTTTTTCTTGTTCCAAAAAAATATCACCAATACCAGGACAATATTTATGTATATAAAAGAAAATACACATAACAAGGGATCCAAACTTACACACTGAGTTCTTTGATTTCCTAATGAATGCCAAGTTTTTTGCCAATTGTAGTCTTTGAAGCTCAGCAACAACATATTCATGATCTTTCATTACTATTTTCAATGCTTGATCCACTACCATACATGACACATTGTTTAGTCTTCTTAACTGGTAAATTTGTGAGCTATAACCCTCACTATAAATTTGGTTAATGGATCAAAAGTGTTTGTAATGGAAAAACCTCATCCATTCCAATCAACTCTTGTGTTTGCCTCAATTTTCTCTCAACTCAAGCATTGCATGGTTTTCTTCTTGTCTAAGGTTGGATAGCTTATAACCCTATGAATCCTTTTCTTAATGATCTATATAGGTCCATTTTTTTTTCCAAAACTTCATGTCATGAAATCCTGCTTAGAATAATTTTGATCCATTCATTCTTGAAATTCCTTGGGAACTCTAGGGCATGAGTTAACCCTTTTCTTTCAATAACTTTGAATTTATCTTCAATATTCCTTCATTTTATAGTTTCTCATATGCTTCCTAAATTTCATAATCTCCTACTTCTTTGATCTTACACATACAATAGCTCCTTACATCATGAATCATAATAATCTTGGGTGGTATCAAGGATAGTGCACCCATTGAATCTCCTTTCATTGTAATTTCTGGAATAGGATGAAACTTTGGTGGATTACAAGCATCACTCTTCACCAATTGAATTTTACTAACCTCTTGACTCATTCTAGCAATGGATGAAGTTGTCATTTCCTCTTTTTGAGGGTTCAAAAAATTTTCTTTCCTCTAAATTACTCGGTAGAGCTTAGATCTTCACTCGATCAATCTTCTCATCTCAAATTCATTCCAAATCACCTTAAAATATTTTGCTAGTCACTTAAATTATCAAATTTCTCTAAGCTCTTGAGATCTGAAAGCAAGGTGTGAGATAATGTCTTCAAATTTTGATATAAACCTTATTTTGGTCGATTTAGGGTCTCCATTAATACTGCATACTCTAATAGGTAGAAGCCAACTATCTTAGTCACCATTGATTCCTTTGAAGTAGGTCTTTACTACACAGCTCGATCTCTTCCACCTAACTCAGCCTCTACCATCTGATTTGTCCTAAACACTAGTTTACTATTGAAGTACATGATCCATGTTGCAATGCTTAGTCAATATAGACAATTTCACTAATGTTCAACACTAACTATATAAATGGTCATGTTATACTATTCCTTTCACAGATATGTTTGTATGCATATTTATATATGAAATATAAATATTTTCATATGCATCTTCATATATTCAAATATGAACTTTGTCACATTTCATGTAAGGAACTAATCTATGATATATCAATTAAGTATACAGTTCCATACACACCTTTCTTGCTTAGTTTGAGATTACATGATCACCTTCTCCATTGGCTTGGGTGACCTCAACTCCATTTGCTCCACTATTTCCATCTTCTACTTTCTTTTTCCATGTTTGATTCATCTCTTTCTTTACTTGTTCAATGTCCACTTTACCTTTACCTTTATCTTTGATGTGATTTTTTGACAGTACTTGAGTCTTGCAATTCTTTCTTAAATGTCCAAACTTGTGACACTTGGAACATACATTCTTAGGTGCATAATTTTGCCTTTGATTTGTCCAATAGGGTTTTTTTCTATGATCTACACTCATATTCTCTATGCCCATACTTCTGACAGTTGTAGCGATATCCTTCAAATCTAGCTACGAGGTGTTTTCCTCATTCTTGACCTACACTCATATATTTGATGTCCTCATTTCTTGTAGTAAAAAGAATAACCATAAAAATTGGGTTTAGGATTTTGCATACCAAGTTTACTTTTGCAGATGTTTGTGGTATGACCAATTTTTCCACATTGATAGAATGTTGGTTTTCCCTTTGACTTTGCACTCCTCAATTCTCCATTCCTAATGATTCTCCTTGCTCAATACATGAATATCTCGAACCATCAGTATTGCTAGATGACTTCATAAGTTCTTCAAATTATTTTATTGCTTCTTTTGGTTTGTTGAATCTTTCCATAAATTCTTTCTCGGTTTTTTGTTTATTCTTTAGTATGTCCTTTTGTGATCTAATATTTTCTATTTCCACATCCTTTTTTATTTAACTCTTGATTTACAAGCATCAGTTGATTCTATTGGATACAATTGTGTATTGTGTATTGTCTTTGATGTTACACAAATGTCATATCAGTCATCAGAAAGAGTCTATCGAGCTCAGATGATCTACAAAGCAATTTACAGTGTCTACCGAACATTCCTGAACTTAACAAAGGAAAGTTAATGTTTATCGAGCTCCTAAGGTTAATGAAGGAAAGTTAATGTTTACCGAGCTCCCAAGGTTAATGAAGGAAATTTAATGTCTATCGAGCTCCCAAGGTTAACAAAGGAAAGTTAATGTTTATCAAGCTCCCAAGGTTAACGAAGGAAAGTTAATGTTTACTAAGCTCCCAAGGTTAACGAAAGAAAGTTAATTTCTACCGAGCTCCCAAGGTTAACGAAGGAAACTTAATGTTTACCAAGCTCCCAAGGTTAATGAAGGAAAGTTAATGTCTACCGAGCTCCCAAGGTTAATGAAGGAAAGTTAATGTTTACCGAGCTCCCAAGGTTAATGAAGGAAAGTTAATGTCTACCGAGCTCCCAAGGTTAATGAAGGAAAGTTAATGTCTATCGAGCTCTCAAGGTTAACGAAGGAAAGTCAATGTCTACTGAGCTCCCAAGGTTAACGAAGGAAAGTCAATGTCTACCAAGCTCACATGGTCAGCAAAGGAAGGTCAGTGCTAACTGAGCTCACTCAGTCTCCAAAGGATTTTTGTAGGGTTTGCAGTGTTTACCGAGCTTCACTTGGTTAACACTTGAAAACCACTCTGAGCAGTGGTTACCGAGCTTAGTCTACCAGCAAAGGATTTTACTATTTTGGTATTAAGTTTAATTTGCTTCATGCGGCCGATTGATGTAATGATTCTTTTGTTATTGGAACCTATATTTAAGCCGACTTGATAATCAGAAAGGTATATATATAGATGTTCAAGCTGTGAATTAGTGTGTGAGTGAGAAAATGAGCATATGGATAAGGATGGAATAAGCAAATTGAGAAAACTTTGATGAAGGATTAGATATCCTGGAGGAAATGCAAAGTTGTATTCAATTAGCTAGGATCCAGTAAAAACAGAACAGAGATCTATAATCAGCAAAATATAAGTTGCATATCATTCAAGTCACCTCATTGTTGCTTCCTAATCATTGTAACAGTGAATCTAGAATCTCTTAATAGAGTTGATTTAACAGCCATTTTACAAATCCTCTAACAAGGTGACAATTCAGTTAAATTGTTCTCAAGACCTCTAACTAGGCCACTCTTAATAGGGTGATTAAATCCTCTAACAAGGTCACACCTAATAGTGTGTTTTGTAACCTTTAACAGGGTTGGCTCCTAACAGGGCTCACTTCAGAAGAGTGAAAATTGGTGACTAGTTACTTGGTGATTTTTCCCATATTGGGTTTCCACGTTAAATCTGGTGTCTCTTGTGTTCATTTATTTTAATCTTTGCAAGCATATTAATGACTATGAATGCTAGATAAATAGTAATTAATTAATCTATCGAGTTACAATTTTCCTGCACTGTTTACTAAGTATCAACAGTATGTAAAGACATCTAAGGGATTTTGGAATTGATTTTTGTGGTAACTGATTCACCTGTCCCCTCTCAGTTACTTCATCTATATTTTTAACAAATTCATCATATCTAGTTGAGTGTTTATGAACTTTTTCACATCTAATATCCTTTCTTCAAGTCTAGTAGTCATTACCCTTTTGTCTTCCTCAGCCATAGCCTTGTCTTCTTCAACTTTCTTCTTTTGCTTGGTCACTTCACATAGTCTTATTGATTGGATTTCATGTTCCATTTCTAGTCCTCTTATTTCTTCATTTAGGAGTTTGTTCTTTTCAAGTAGATTTGCTGATGCTTTATCATTTTGATTGATTGGTTCAAATAGTCCTTCAGTCTCAACTTCTTCATAGGAAATTTTTTAATCCTAGATAGTGAATTCATTTCTTCTATTTAAGGATTTCTTCAGATGTTTACTTTCTTTCTCAAGTTTTTGTGGTATGATTTGGATGCCAATCACCTAATTTTTAATAACTGTGTCTAGTTTATAAGCCTCCATATCCAAGATCTAATCTCCAAGTGATTAAGCTTCTCTTAGAGAACCAATACTCTGATACCAATGTTAGAAATATAGAAGGAGTTAGTGAGAGGTGGGGTGAATTAGTTACCACTAAAATAAATCCCAGATCCCTTAGATGTCAACAATAGAAGTTAGACTGATAAAATTGATTACTACTATAGCTTGGTAAACAAATAGAAATTTTTGTAAATTGGTAAATATAGAGTGTGAATACTTTAGCAGATCTAATACTATCAGTAATTAATTTGCAAACATGAGAGAAGAGAAATGAACACAAGAGACACCAGAATTTAACATGGAAACCCAATATGGGAAAAACCACTAATGTAACTAGTTACTATTCTCCACTCTTCTGAAGTGAGCCCTATTAGGAGCTAACTTGGTTAAAGGTTACAAAACACATTGTTAGGTGTGACCTTATTAGAGGATTTAATCACCTTGTTAGGAGTGGCCTTGTGAGAGGTCTTAAAAACAATTCAATGGAATTGCCACCTTGTTAGAGGATTTACAACTGGCTATTAAACCAACTCTATTAAGAGATTTTAGATCATTGCTATAGTGGTTAAAGAGTAACAATGAAATGACCTAATTGTGATGTAACTGAATTGTTGAATCCAGATCTCTATTTTTCTTAAAATTTGTCTTTCATGATCAAATATTACTTTTCTACTCCACAAGGATATCTACTTATCCTTCAAGTTTTCTTCCACTCTTTTCCTTTCAATTCAATCAACACACTTGCACACACTTGAAAATCACAACTTCACCTTATATTTATATCATCCAGATTATCAAGTTAGCTCAATACAAATTAGAATAACCAATAATCATTACCATAGTTAGCTTGAACCAATACTTGAAATAATTAATGTTCATATGTCAAAACAAAAAAATCCTTCATTAGCCAACCTTGCTCGATAAACACTTGTTCTGAGATAGTTTCCTATGTTAAACAGCAGAGGCTCAATTAACACTGCAAACTTGCAAAAATCTTTTAGTAACTAAGTGAACTCGGGTAGCACTGACTCTATCCAAATTTCCTTCATTAACCATGTGAGCTCGGTCAACACTCTTTTTTGCCTAAATTTTCTTCGATGATCGAGTGAGCTCAGTGGACACTGTCTTCGCAGAATAAACTCAAGAATGCTCAATAGACAAGGAAAACTATCTTGCTGACCAAGTGAGCTTGGTAAGCACTAACTGTCAACTGATATGACATTTGTGTAACATCAAAGACAACACATAATTAGACAATTATATCCAACAACTAATTGTTAATTGATGGAAGTATAAACAGGATAACTAGATACTAAGAGGGGAGGGGTGAATCAGAATCTTAAACACTTTTATTGCTTTTAAACAATCCATTCACACATTCACTAGTTGTCTTATACATGTAAAACTTATAGAAGTAAACTTGTTGTAACATGTAGATCTAATCTATCACATGCATGAAAATAAACACATAAAACAATATTTGGTTATCGAGAAACCCTCCAAGGTGAAGTTAAAATTAGGGTGGGGATGACACCCACAAATCTTCACTACTCTAGTAATAAATTTAACCAATTAGGGTTACAATGTTTGACCATAATATATGATCTACCCTGTGAGGGGTCTGCCTTGTTAAAAGCTTTTGAGACTGTTAGGTCTCACCTTGTTAGAGGGTTTAACAATTACAATAAAGTAAGGACTATGTTAGGAGATTTACAAAGATCTGTTAAGACCACTCTATTAAGAGATATACCTTAATTTAAGTTGACTAGAACTAATTTAGTACGTGACTCTCAGTTTTCTCTGCAAGCTTATTTTGAGTCTTCTCTTTGAAAACTAATCCTCTCTTCTAATATTACAAATATTTTCTTCCCCTTTCACTACACTATTTAGGCCAATTGTTCTGTTAAGAGATAACATAATTTCTACTTGACTTCTAATCTGATCTTGATCCTTCACTTCACCATTTGCATATTACTCCCTATCTATCACATAGTGCGCATCTTTATTCTCATCACCACTTCATCTAAGTTAAAATCTTCTCTATTTAAATGGTTTTCTAGATGGTTCTATATTTTGCCTCTTCATCTGAGTTGTTGACCACAAAACATAGGGATATGTGATCCATGTTGTAAATGCATAAAACTCTCTGTAATGACCTCTACAAATTTTAAATGTTCCTTCCATGTTGTCTTAAAAATGTACTAGTACATTTTGGAAAATATGTAACTATATGACTAAACTTTCTAGTCACACCACTAAAATTTTTACTCACATGACTAAAATTGGTCACATTCCACTATTTTTTAACAATTTATAAGTATACTTGTGACTAAATAAGTAACTAGTTTGATCAATGAGTAAAATCATAAGATCAATCAAATAGAAATGACTAAATAAGCTACCAAATAATTGACTAAATAAGTGAGTGGATAAGTAGTCACTAATAATTACTCACCCAAATATGAGTAACTATATAAACTACCAAATGAATGACTAAATAAGTGACTAGATAATTAGTCTCTAGTATTAGTCATTTGTATTGTCTCTCTTTAATTTCTTTGAGGTTCATTTATTAACATATTAGGTTATTTTATTTTCCATAACTCATTCATGGCCCTTGGACATTCTCCTTCTCATACTAGCCATGGTTTCACTTTGCATCTTCTGGAATACAAGACACGTTGCTAAAATATGCACAAATAAAATATGGTCATCTAATACAATGATTTTAAGAATATGCAATATATATGTATGTATGTATTTATGTATGTATGTATGTATGTATGTATGTATGTAATATAAATACCTACACTTGGATCTCTTTCACACTTTCACAAAGCCAATTATACTATCAATATTGGACGTTATGATTAGTACTATATTAGTGTTTTTGATGTTCTAGTGTTGACTTTCTATATTAGTATAAACCCTTGACATTATAACTTTTAATCACTTTCATGAGGGGACTCATACCGTAAATTATGGGTACTATTGCATTAATAAAATTATGGTACTCTAATACATATCAAGTTACCTTCCATTCTTCATAATCAAATGGTTGTGTCTGATATAATGCTTTATAGATAAAACCATAAGCTATATTTTCTTGGTAGATATTAATTTAAGACTTTAACTCTTTTTAGAAAGTATGCTTATTTGACGTTACTTTGAAATCATTAACATATTCTCATTTAAATTTAAAACCTTAACATATATGAATTTATTTCTTATACTTTTTCTTTCTTTACATTAGTGTGTGTGTGTGTGTGTGTGTGTGTGTGTGTGTGTGTATAATTGCTAATTTATAATTTTGGTAGGATTTTTTTCATTTTAAGATGAAACTAATATGTTAGCATAAATAAGTAAATTTTTAGTTTAATTATCTTAAATTAAAAAATAAACCTATCTTAATTGTCAAATTAAAGAAATAAAAATGTGGAAAAGATATTTCCCACTTCAAAAAAATGTGCAAAAGTAAGGAAATGATATTTCTTTGAAATCCTTCATTTCTTCACAAACTAAACTAGAGCATGATTTGGGGGTGGAGGAAAATTTGAAATTATTCTCATTTGGAGAGACATTCAAGTATCCAACCATGGGTGTGTGTATCTTTAAAACTAAGAACTTGTACAAAAATGGGTCCTTCTCCAACTACTCTTTTCATGTTATTCAACCCCTACTCTCACTCACAAAGAAAATCCAAGCATACATAACATGCATCAAATTCCTTTGGTAATGATAACGAGAAGCCCGGGCAAAGGAAAACACCTCATCCTTTAATAGAATTATCATCAAAGGAATAGTTTGTCTACCTTGAAGGTATTGTTTTAGTTTCATCTCTAGTTGCCACCACCACCAACCACATAATCAATTTGTATTTCAAATCATTCCTTGACTCGGATGCTAAGTTGTGTTCTTTATCAAGTTAGGGCTTTAATTTTTTTCAATTCTCAAATTAAGATATAGAGTTGTACATTTTTTATTTTATTTTTGTATTTTATTATTAAGTGTATGGTATTGAGATATCATTCCATGTCCTTCTTTCCTTTATGGTTTGGAATTATAAAGATTATGTTCAATTTGTTAATTCTCTTTGGGGTATCCTTTGAAATAGATGTAGTTATTTTATAAATTTACCCATGACTTACATATGTCATGTGTAATGTGGTACTGAGCATATAAAATTGAAACTAACATGCTAGGTGAATATAGGTTGTACCTATTGGTCTTTTGGACACATTGTGATTTACAATGCAAGTATCGTCATCTTATGTTTTACCTTCCGTATGATAACACAAAATCTCTCTTTCTTAATATTGCATTTGTTGAATTGACGAGGTCATGTTAAAGAATTAAAAAATAAATTCTTCAAATAACATAAGAACATAATGTTTCTATTCCCTATTCTTATTATCTTAAGAATGATAACATAAGCACATAATTTTGTTGTCCCCTATTCTTTAGTTAAATATATTTCGTTAAATTCATAATTAATCTTTTTGACTTCTAAGGAAAGAAGCATAATAATTCTAATATTATTGAACAATGTATTATTCACAAGAATAATAACATAAGAATATTATGATATCAATCAAATTAATAATAATAATATCATACGAAAACTACTTGAAACCAATACACCGTCATAAATATTGCCAACTCTAAATTTTTTAATATTTATTTATAAAATTGATTAAATTCTTATTCTTAGTTCAATAATATTAAAATCTCATTCTATATATATATATATATATATATATATGAATTAATCATTCAAGTATTTATTTGATTTTTTTTTCTAAAATTCCTAACAAACAAAATATTAATCCCCTAAATTCTAATTTAAATTTTTGTAACGGACCATTTTCCTTTACATGTTGGGACTCTTTTGTGTGGTAGAACTACATATTCTAAGATGGAGTAATTTAAAACTCGTCCATGTCACAAATTGTTGGTAGAAAGAAGATGACAAGATTGGGGAATTGACTCTAGGCAAGTTTGGAACACCAGTGTCCCATTTACAATAACTTGTTTAAAAGAGGATGGAGTTTTTGAGAGGTAGTATATTTTTGACAATAGAGACAAATTTTATCATGGTTTTGAGCTTCAAAGATAGGAGAATGAAGGCTTTGAGGTAGGTAGGGTTTCATGTTGAGAGCAGTAGCTTTTTTTGTGTAAGGAGGAAGTGGGTTCTTCCTAATGGCAAAGGTTTCTGGCATTTAGGGTTTCAGTTCAATGATAAGTGTGCCCATCTTACTTTTCTCTCATGTTTATATAGTTATTTTAGTTATTCTTGTTCCTTTTGCGTTAAAATTAGAACTACTTATTCCCTCAAATTTGTTAAACCTCTAATTAGAAACTACCAAGACCCTTTGAATTCCTTTATAAATTATATTAATACCTCTTTTAGAATTGTTAGTAAATTCAAACAAGAAAGTTAGCATAGGGCATGATGATGAAAAGAATCACCAGAGCCCCTCGAGTCTTAGTTAATTTTAATAGAGGATAAAAAGACTGCATGGATAGACCATATCAGATAAAAGCAATTATTTTTATTAATATCTACCTTGTAAGCTAATATAAATAAATTTTGCTACTTCTTTGCACTACAGTCAATCCCTTTCTAATGCTAGACAATAAATTTCTTAAATAATAGGTAATATTCTCTTTAAAATTTTAAAGAACCTCTACATATTATGATAAAGATTAATGGAAAATTTAATTTTGTGAAAATCTAGCTTCATTCCTATCAATTAACTTATCTTGATGAGCTTTGAAATTTTTGATATGCTATAATATACAGGTAAAGATAGGCACATATATGAAACGTGGGCACTAGAAAAAGAAGGATGCAAGAATCAAACAAATTGAAGCCTTATTCAATTAATTTAAGATCAAGATTTGTCCACAAATGTGAAAAAATACAACTAAGGCATTACATTTTAAGTGCATATAAGAAACTATAGAATTTATCATACCTCATGTTTTTGGAAAGTGAATGGCCACCTACCTTGAGCTTTTTCAGACATTTTTTAGACCACCAAAAACACGGAGAAGAAAACCAAGCTTCACAAGGGCTTCTCAAAAAAGGGAAGACAAAAACATAGAAAGTGGATAAGAATGAAGACGAAAGATGAAAGACAAAATATGATGGTGTCATTTCCATTGGAAATTCATGAAGTAATTTAATATGATGGGTAGAAAATGTTTTGATATGTAAAGTAGTTGGCTTGAATTATCAAACTAGTCCATCTTCCTCATATATGAATGTGCTTCTCAATACCCTAATTCTACTATATACTTCCATTGAACATGATTTTTCACATACAGTTCTAGTGTTTTCAACACTTCTTTACATTAAATTTTAATTGTTGCCTCATTTTCCATGTCTACTATTTTGGTAAATTGTAAGATAGGTTGATCACTAGAAGCAAGGTATATAATTACTTATCTCTGGTGATCAACAAAGGCATTTCTATTCTGTTGATAACATAAATTTTCAAATATGACTTCAAAGACTAGCACATAGTGAAGAAAGATTTAAATAAAGTTACTAATAGAGTAGGGTAAAAGAAATTTTTGATCCAATAAATTGTTGTCACACATCTCATAATTCAAGAGCTTTGTAGTTAGAACAAGCGCAGCTAGTTCCTCTCAAATTGTGAAGCCATTAAAGAGGTCCTAGAAAATTCTAAAAGAGTTCAAACTAGGAATACCCATCTCTAAACCAACTAGTATATATATTTTTTGAAAGGAACTCGACTTGATATGGACCAATGCCTTCAAAGTTGTTAGTTACATTGTTCCACTTTAATCTTGAAACAAACCTGCATGTTTTGAATGCATAGTCATTCTGCTTGATGGACTTGTTGTATACTCTCAGCCATAAATGTAGAATAAAATAGACAATATAATGGTGATGAAACTTCATTATTCCATCAATAACACAAATAATGCACCCTACTCACATCCATGGGCTTTTTCTGTAGAATAGGTACAACTTGTTCCTCTCAAATGATGAGAAGAATAATAGAAATTTTGTAAGATGATTAAAGGTTGGTCTCCCCTAACATAACATTGAATATTGCCAACCACGAGCTCTATTATAAATTTCAATAGTATCCCAATGATTTGAATCCACATAAAATATTTCTTGGAAATTACATACAATAGCTTCGTTGTCCCCTATAACTCATGGAATACTCCTCGTAAGTGCAAAAATTGCAAATCAATTTTAAATGTTATTGCCTTTGAAAGCTTTGATATTGCCTCATTTTCTGTTTGATCATCCATTGGCTCTATATCCCATTTTCAGTACTTTTAATGCTTCTCATATGAAAATGCATTTGTCCAAGCCTTTTCTATCAACTTTTTCATCTCTTCATATATAGTTTTCCTACCATTCTTCAAATGACATACCCATGTCAATCCATGATGAGTCCTTGTATGAAAAATATTGAAAGAACTTATATAATAGGCTATAGCAAGATCTAACTTACCACAATCCATATAAAACTTCTAAGGTTATTCAAGTCCTATCCTTTACGAACTCCATTTGAAGTACATTTCAGAGCTTCTTCAAGAAGCACTACACCATTGTGTAGGGCCCAATTACCGTTGCACCAAAAGCCATGACTCTTAGTGAACATGGAACACCGCATAATTAACCACCTGTGGGAAGGGGAGCATGTCGCATCACCCAACAATCTCCCCCTCGATGCGCATACCAGGTGCTTACACGGGTCGAGAAGGCACTGCGAAGATTTGAACCCATGACTAGGCCAAAACCAAGCTCTGATACCAATTGTAGGGTCCATTTGTCGTTGCACCAAAAGCCATGACTGTTAGTGAACATGGAACACCACATAATTAACCACCTGTGGGCAAGGGAGCGCATCGCATCACCCAAAAATCTCCCCCTCGACGCGCATACTAGGTGCTTATGCGGGTCGGGAAGGCACCAAGGAGATTTGAACCCATGACCAGGCCAAAACCAGGCACTGATACCAATTGTAGGGCCCAATTACCATTGCACCAAAAGCCATGACTATTAGTGAACATGGAACACCACATAATTAACCACCTGTGGGCAGGGGAGCGCGTCACATCACCCAACACATTGGTAGTTGAGGCATGATCTATAATTGTATCACCTAGAGCATAATCTTTTAAAAAGAAGGCTTCAAAGAACCTATGGATGGTAATATAATCTTCTTATTTTTGTAATGCCTCTTTGCGATGGTCAATGTCATATAGTAAATATTCGACCTTTGTATAATAGTTTCTCATGCACACTACATACATGCTTACATGCCATCTGTAGACTTCATATTTTAGCCTTTGGATAATTTAATTGAAGAAGAATTTGATATTGTTGAATGCTTATGTGCCAGTTGTAGACTCTGTATTACAGCCTTTGGGCAATTCAACTAAATAAGAAGTTGAGATTTCTGAAATTGGAGAAAACCCTTCTCAGTTTCATTCTCCAATATTTTATGCACTACATATAATGATCCAATACAGTATTAGAAAACCACCAATCATAAAGATGCATCCAACAATCTTCCTTGGGCCATTACTCCACATGTTGAAATAGGAGACAAATAAAATGATCTATTGGAATGTGTCCCTAATACATTAGGTAATTTAGATCCAAGTTCAACAAATCTCTTATATCCCTAAGTGGGCCATCATAATCTAGAAGAGCAAGTCAAACCAAGCTTGCAATTCAAGGCAATCTGGGGAGACCTTAAACCCTAGAATCCTATTTATTTTAGCAATTATTGCATGAATTTTTTTTTCATTTATTAGTGCAACAACTCTAAATCTATATTGATATGGAATATTTATATCTAATTTTGTGACCATTTTTAAGTCCATTTTTTCTTTGCCATAGTAGAACAGTGACCTCTCTTGATACATCCATCCTACAAGTTTGTAGCAAGAGATCAAACTATTAGCATCTTTAGATGTAGAATACAAATGTCCCTACTTAAATTTTTTTCTTTCCACACCAACTAATGAGTACACATGTTTTCTTAATACAACAACTTTAAATCAATTTTGTGTATCCCTTACTATTTTCCTTCTAGCATTGCACAACCCGACTGATGCAATGCAAGACCCCTTTATCTATGGGATGAAACATACTCTCTTAACCTCTCTAATAATTTAATAGAAGCATCTAATACCATATAATTCTCCATTAATATTTGTATTAAAAATAAATACAAAGAAAAAAAAATCCAACCAAGGCTTTTCTTCTTCCACCATTTAACTTGCATAAAAAATTTTGAAACTGGGTGATTTTGTAAGAATTTTGTAGTCCCTTTTAAAAGACTAGTAGGAAAGAAACTACAAGTATTTATGCATTTTCCTTAAGGCCATATTCAATGAAGAACTTTGCATCATGCATATTTTAAACAAGGTGTGCCAGATGTTGATCATAAGCAGACCTCATATTTTAATAGCAAAATTTGTTAGCAAATGAAAAACACTCAAGAAAAAAATCTAAAGAAAAAAAAGGAGGATAAACATGAAAGAAAATTGTTACTATTGTGAAATAAAGGAGAAAAATCATAAAAGAAATTTTGCTATTGCTACTGAGTAAAACCATGAATTGGCACTAGGTTGCATATTGAAGAAAGCATGTTTTCCTTCCCTATATATATATATATATATATATATATATATATATATATATATATTGATTTAGTATATAGTGTTGTTGCAAGTGATTGTGTTGTTGGTGTAAATGATTTATTATTAGTTTTTGATGTACATGATTCTATTTTTGTGAATAACATCTTTTCTCTAAACCAATGTCAAGGCACACAATTCTACATATCCTAATTTTCTTTATCTCTTTTTTAAAATTCACTATTTATAATAGTTTCAATTTTTCTTTTAGTTTTTTCATATGTATGCAATTGCATCAATAATTCCTTATGTGATAATATTGTTCTACTCTTCACAATTCTTACGATATAATTTTTTATTTTTTATTATATGTCTGATCATCATCTTGTTATAAGAGAACTTAGCATTGAATTAAAAAATGTTTGTTGGTGCCACAAATAGGGTTTCTAGTATTTTATTTAGACTATTGTATTAATAACATGCAAGTAAGGTCAAAAAATCAATTATATCTTAAACTCCCAAATTTAGCATAGTTTTGACTTGTAAAAAACTTAACCTCTTTGTTTCATTAATCAAGAATAGTGAACTTTCATGTTAACGGGTCCCATGCATTTGAATTTTACCTTGGTCAAATATTTCAATAATAATGCATGTTCATACAGAGTATTTCCATGTTAACATTTTGTTCATCTTTTCTCTATTATATAACTCTTTGAATGACTCTAAATTTCTTGTCATTTCAATAGGAAGAACAAGTGAATCAAGAGACCTATAGCTAGACCAAAATCCAGATGTTAAAACTATCATAGAAAATTCTATTCTAGCACATCGACTAAGAGGATTATGACTTAGGCATTCCTCATAATCTGATTGGGTTTTCTAATTCATTTTCATCTAAGAATTCATATAGCAACTTTCATTCAAGAGAAAATATTCCTTCATTAAGGGTAGATCAAGTATAGGGAACATCAAGCTACAAAAACTTATCTTCAAATATGTTTTCATCATGGATTTTTTATGATTGATCTTTTATTACATTAACATTTGCAAGACTTGAGCATTGTATTTCCACCATCATCAATCCTAAAATAATATCCTTTAAATTCAACATTCCATTTTAGATTTGGTCTCTACCCTACCAAAGGTAAGCTCTCTTTTTCACCATCATAATTGTAGTGGAAGTGGAAACACTTAGCCAAGATTTGACTTAGGAAAGCCTCTATACAACACAACCATTTTTCTCTCCTCTTTATGTGCAGGTTACAAATTTGACAGCTAAAAGTTGTACATTTTCTTAGAGAAGACTAAGACATATAATTCTAGATTTTGAATAGGTGAAACCCCTTGCCAATGCCAATTTATAGCTATAACCAACACTTTTTGGATGGATTTTTGAGGAAATGGTCTATGAAGCATCCTAATCCAAATTTGAAGTTTTAGTTGATGGGAAAACTTATAGAGCTAATTGCACATTTATTAGATGCATATTTTTCCCCTCCCAGTTCCTCAATTTATTATCCATCTACTTAAGGTTCTAACCTTAAAAAGTGGTACATAAAACTTATAAAGTTGAACTCTAACATAGGCATGATACGTGACACCCATCCAAAGATCATATGAGAACAACAAATGTTGTGGAGAAAGGGCCAAGAAATTATTATTTTCTATGTGAATATTTTATCTACTTATTCACCTACTTTATCTTGGGTATGGGTACACAAAGAACCCAGGGTCATTCTAGTTTAGGATCCAGATCCAAATTGAAACCATCAAATAGAGAGCCTATTTCTACCAAGCTTAGAAACATATCATATTTACTACATACCATAACAATATTTTTGGTAAACTTTAACTCAAAATGGCAGGTTGCAATATTATATAAGTCATTCCAAAAAGTTCAATATTTCCATTGACCTTTCATAAACAAATGTGCAAATTTAGGACTTTTATAAAAATTGAACAAATTTTTTAGATTCAAAATATCAGTGATATTTCCCATTTGTATGCCCTGAGCTAAATAGCAGGTTTGGATTGTTCAATTATAGTAGGACACCCAAGTGATATATAAAAGGGCCCCCAACAAGGCCTTGGCCTTGCATGTAGAGGCCCCTAATTGTAAAGAAAGGGTTCTTTGGATTGCTAAAATGGCCACTAGGAAAAGGCTGATGAAACATTGCAACCTAACCAATTATAAAGGTAGGAGCACTCAAGAACCTCAGTAAATCAAGGTACTCAAGTTTTCTCTTAATAGATATATAAAATCATACTTCAATGAAATCTAATTCTTTAGCCATTTGTTTGTCTTATAGTTGGTCTCATGGATTCAGATAGCTAGAAGACCTATCTTGGGCTTACAAACCAACTAGAAAATAATGTTTAGTGTAAATTTTGATACAGGGGGAAATCCTACGGTCTTGGAATCCATAGATACATAGAGCTATAAAAATAAATAAAATATTTTGTATATTTTCCCATTTATGAAGTTCTATTGTGCTCTTATACTATCTAGTAGTATTAAGGATTCTAAACTCATAGGTAACACAAAAGTATAGCTAGATAGTATGAATATCAATAGGACTATACAACATTCACATTTAACTCAACTCTACAAAAATTAGGTTCTCTCACTACCATAATCCTAGTTTCAATGAACTAAATGATTCTTACACAATAAATTTTCCAACCTAAGCATTCTGAAGTCAAAGATCAGTCAACATCATATACAATGGCATAAAATAGGTGAAAAAAAGGAATAGGTAATCTAACAGTATAGTTGGATTGGAAAAATATAATCATTAGACATGTTCCCTTTAAATGAATTATTGTGATCACACATGTTCAAGTTCAAATATTGTATCTTTTATTGTGATCAAACATGTTCCTTTAACTAAATTATATTTTCACATTGATGAATAGATTGATTCATACTTGAATTCAATTAGGATAAGAAGGATATAGAACTATGTTCCATTTAAACCTAGTTTTATAAAAACAAATTATAGGAATGAACTCAATATATCATGAAAAATGTTATTTTTAATAGTTTTGGTTTTAATAAAATAAAGGCCACGTGAGACCATATGTGCCTCCTTAAAGTATCTAAAATTACATCTCACATACATATAGAAATAATCAAGGAAGAAAAATGTCATCTATCACTTGTAACCATTGTTCAATTTCATCATCATCCTCATTTTGATCTCTTTCATTCCTTAGTCACTTCTCTAGCTCACCTTATTCCTCATTGTCATTCCTAAAAAGGCCATCTGACAGATCTTGTCAGCCCTGATCTAATTCATGACCCTCTGTTACTTGCAATAATGGTTGGTTCTTTCTCAGTGTATCTATCATATCTCATTCAAGTTTAGCCCTATGCCCAACCATAATAATCTTGAAAAATGAGGGTTTGTTAACCATAAAAATTAAATATTTGTGATATTGTCACTATTATATATATCCAATAATCTTAGTTTGTATCCATATCCTTGACCTAGAATCTGCGTTGATGCCAGTGCTATCACACATGTATCACTAATACATGGGAATTCCCTTTTTTTGAAGTTTTGCAATCTACACCCCATAATTAACTAAGGCTAGAATAGAATTATCATTTAAATTTTGAGCATTTTAGAAGTGAAGGTTTTACAGTGTTTGAACAAGGGAACCAACAACTAGAGAAGATAATCCCCTATGAGTTACTCTTTGCTAGCCTCTCAAAGATAGTGATATTAGAGGTGCCTTTCCACTTCCTAAATAGGATAAGCCAAGATCACTAATATCAAAAAAATTCAATCATAATGTTTTCAATTTTGTGAGGATTGAGATAGCCTTGAGGGAATCATCCCCTACACCCTTGCAACCCTTGAAATCAAGAACTTGTAATTTTTTATAGCATGCAAAATTTGTAATAGAAATTTTAGTAATTAAATCATAGGACCTTAAGGTTACTTGAGTTAGAGAAAGGGGAGTTGTTGAAATATCATGAAATCACCAAATCTCTCTATTGAGTTGTTTGCAACAATTCAAGATTTTGTAACTTTGGATATGCATGTAGCATAGCCCAAAAACCTACATCTATAATACAGATAAACCCACCAAGCCTTATTATTTCCAAATTTGAGAAATTTTCTACCATTAGAAGAATCTTAAGATCATTAACCCTTTTGAAGGATGTAGGAAAAAAATCTTGGCTTTGAACTAATCAAAAATGCCACAATCTTAAACACCCATTGATTTGTTGAACTCTCCAGTTTGTCAAGTCAATAGTTGCATATGGTTCTTCAATCAGTCCATCTTGAAGATCCAAATGAGTGAGAAAAGGTAGGTCTTGGGTTCACCCCATGGTCTTAGGTTCAAATCTCCCTCCGATCTTTTTTCAATAGGATCAAATTTTGAGTGCTTGTGGTGGTTCTTGAGTCAAACAATGTTGCAAGGGTACTAAAATGCAATCCAATGGCTCTGAGTCCTTGTGCAAGTCTAATGTTTGGCCCTGCCAATCTAAAGACAAATCCAAGCTCTGGTTGTTGTAGCAATCTCAAGGAGTAGCAGAGATGCATGTGTCAATTTATTAAGGACAAGAACCTCAGCAAGTACATCAACACTCCTAAAGCTAAAATAATTGCTTCCACCTACAATATCCCTTTCACTAAATGTTGATCAATTAGTAAATACCTTAAATCACCACGGTATGGCTATCTCACCATGAAAAACATTTCTTTTTAAAACATTTTACAGGTTCTAAAAAATAAACTAAGTGTTTCTCCTTGATATAGTTAACATTTTTTGTGGTTGCATAACTGTTTCCATATTGTTTGATCTATGTTTTTTAGCTTTTCCAATTTGGAAACAATCATCCATCCTTCTAGATGTACCAATTAATAAGTTATGATTTATGAATGTCACTTATACATTAATGCATTTTAGAGGTCGGGTCACCATCTCTGACTATTTTTTTGTTGTTGCAATATACTATGATGTATGCATATAATTTATGCATTAGTTCATAATAGAAGTTAGATGTATCATTACCATCATAATCTTTGTTTCAATTTTTTTTTGGTGTTTTGATTTTAGAAATGCTTATCCAGTCTTCTAGATGCACTAATTCATAAGTTATGATGTATGATGTTGACTTATATATTAGTACATTTTAGGGGGTGAGTATCCATCTTTGATGTGTGAGGTAAATGCCTTGTATTAGCACGATCACACTTTCTATTTAATCTTTTTTTTTTGGCTTTCAGTATTTTGGAAACAACCAGCCATGCATAAGTTATGATGTATGAGGTTAACTTGTACATTAGAGTAGTTTAGAGGCTAGATAGCCATCTCTCGTGTATGAGATTAAGTTATATATTAGTGCATTTTAGAGGCTAGGTCACCATCTCTAACTATTTCTTTTGTTGTAATATATTATGATGTACAAAGATAATTTATGCATTGGTGCATCTTAGAAGTTAGATAACTATCTACATCGTTATGATGTATGAAGATAACTTATGCATTAGTACATCCTAGAAGGATAACCATCTGACTATTTTTTTCTGATTGAGTAGGTTGTAGAAATGGATGAGGAGATGCCCACATGCCTGAAACTATAGTTATTTGTGGCAGTGAAGCTCTAGCTCAAGGCATTTGTGGATTAGAGTTAGGATAAATAAATCATGTGGGTTGATTAGGAAGAATACTAGGTGATATTATGAGAGACTGTAGAGAGAGAGAGAGAGAGAGAGAGAGAGAGAGAGAGAGAGAGAGAGAGAGAGAGAGAGAGAGAGAGAGAGAGAGAGAGAGAGAGAGAATTTAAGAACAAGAGATGGATTTTAAGGGAGGAATTATGGGAGCCCAAATGTAGTAAACTATATTAGAAGGGTAAATATTACATTTCTTTTAAATTTGCACTATAAGTTTCTTATCTTTGGTAGGTAAAAATGTGATATACTAGATTTGATTTGTAGAACTTGGTATTCTTTCTATATTACTGGATTTTGAATTTTTTTTGTTAGATATTTAGAATCAACACAACCACTTACAACCCCATCATAATTTTAGAACAATGGCATCAAAGTTCACAAATTCTCAAATTATTGTGGTTATCTCTACCTTCATTGTGATTGTATAATATATAAAGGAATTTCAACAACATGAAAGACTTGCCTTGCTTTAGATTTTGTGTGGTCATACAAACCTTTGGAAGCTCTTTGCTTAGTTACTTCCATTTCATTTGAGGATCTAGCATGTTCATCCATCAAGGAACATTCATTGACAACTAATGAGGTAGTTCATTTATTCAGAAAAACCTATTTTGATTGCATGCTTCGAATGTGAGGAAATTTGTTGTGTTTTTTTATTGATAGACACAAATATTTTGATGAAGAATTTTCATTTTCTTTGCTTAATTATTTTTCAATTAAAAACTTTATGTGGCAATTCACGAGCTCTAGGAAAACAAGATTTTATGCATATATTGAAGTATGTTTCTCTTCTCATGGTTCTTACTAGAATTTTAACCTTATATTTTGATTTTTAAGTGTTCATTTTATACATATTAATGTATATATAATAGATGTAAAGGTGGGTTTTCCCTTTTAACTATGTCATCAATTATGAATAACACTGTATCAAATTCTGCAATTCAAAATTGAAGGAACATATGCAATATTATGTGGATCATCCAAAAGATATCAGGAAGCCTGCAAAAGTGAAGGCTTGGGTTTCTGGAGTGAAGGGTGTTATGATGGACAATATTGAAAAGGTAAGACTACTTGGTCAAATACAATATGGTATAAATATGATTTTAAAGTCTATTTCTTAGTGTGTGAAGAAATTTTTGTTAGCGTGAGTTGTGATATTTTCAGCGATTATGTGGTTTTGTTTTTTAAATATTGATACAATATTTTCAAAGCACAGAAACTATGTGTTGGGAGAAAAAATATTATAGAAGAATCATATTTAGAAGAACACCATGGAAGTCGCCATTAAAAAAACTAGAACTAAATTACTAATCTAGGCATGGGAATTTGGGTATGCTTGTAGGGAGTCTTTTTTTTGGTCAAGGGGGTATATATATATATATATATATATATATATATATATATATATATATATATATATATATATATATATATATATATATATATATATATATATATATATATATATATATATATATATATATATATATATATATATATATATATAGAGAGAGAGAGAGAGAGAGCATATAAAGTCTAGTTATTGCTTTTTTTCATTCTCCTTGTGCTCTTTTTTATCCCAATGATAGATCACAAAGTGTTATTTTAAATGTTGATGCAAAAAAATTTACACAATGCCATCCAGAAACAATAGCTAGATATTTCATGGATTATGGATATTTGTTAGCATTAAGAGCACATAAGTCTAAATAACTATGTGAGATACATATAATATAAATAAATTAAAATGTCATAAAAATATATCCTATGTAGAATACAACATCTTCAATCTTCAACAAGGGGCTAAGGAAAACCTCTGAATGCAAAATTTTATATATATTTTAGATTAAAGATCAAGAGCTATAGATCTGACAAGGTCTATTTAGGAAGAAATTTTCCAAAGACCTTAAAGGGAGTTAAAGTAATTAAACAAGTATTTGATGACATAGTGTAAGATGGCTAAGGAGGTTGTGTAAGATCAAGCAATGTGATGTGATGTATATAGGCAAGTTCTTATATTGTACCATTTAAAAAAATTTCATCTATGGTATGTGACTATAAATCTTTAATGTGATCAGAAAATGGGGTGTTTGAATAACAAAAGGTTAATGAGTTTATCTTAAAGGAATGTGGAATTTTCAACAAAAGATGGAGATGTCATTGGTAAATCTAATTAGGTCTAAAGGTTGAACTTTAGAGGAAAATGAATAGTTTTATAATCAAGTGTTGATTAAGACTAATTGTGAGTCATGATTAGATGTTTAAATTATTTTTGACAATAGTGATGTTTAATTAATATGTTGATTGATATTTCTAACTGTATGATGTAGAACTTAAGGAGAAATATACATCATGTAGATAGAGGAAATTTAGCTATTTCTAAGTATAATAATAAATTATACTTCCATCTAAGAAAAAAACAAGATAAATTAAAGAGATCAAATTTCCATAATCCATTGCATAATATATTTGTTTCTAGATTTGATTGTGTAGAGATTTTTACCATCAACGTTTCGAATCACACTACGTGATACATCATCAGGATGAAAAGACAGCAAGAGATGCAAAAAAAAATGAGTTGCAGAAGTTGACTAACCCAAAGGATATAGGGACCAAGGGAAGAGAGATTGCACCTTAAACAAAGTTGGAGGTAAAGGAGGAAAGATGGTTGGACAAGGAACGAACAAGGGCACACTCCACAAACAACACAGAAAGAAAGAACAAGAGAAGTCAAAATGAGCATAAAGGTAATAAATCAACCAAATGTAAGAAATTGAGGAAAAGTAAAAAACCAATCCATCGACACAACTAACTAATCCTTAAAACACAAAAACTATGCACGAACAAACAATTATATAATAAAAATGTTGCAAGAAAACCTATAGTATATAACAATTAATATATGCATATGAAGCAAGTGTGTAATATTATCAAGATGTATAATAATATATATAAGGAAGGATATATAATGCCCACAAACACCGTGTAAGAACAAGTGTGTGAAAGAGAGTGGTAAAAACGTGCATCCACCACTAAAAAATAAAAATAATAAATAATAATAAATTAAAATAACAATAAAAATAAAAAGCATGTTAATTAATACATATAACCAAATATAAAAAACAATCACCATATATATATATATATATATATATATATATATATATATATATATATATATATATATATATATATATATATATATATATATATATATATATATATATATATATATATATATATATATATATATATATATATATATATATATATATATATATATATATATATATGTATGTATGTATGTATATAATTGTTAGTTAAATAAGACACATGCACACATAATATAACTTGTGTATGTGTGTGCATGTATTTTATTTAACACAATTATTAATAGATAACAATAAAAGAAAACAAACTAAAAAAACATAAAACTCCATATATATATATATATATATATATATATATATATATATATATATATAAAACCTGTTGAATAAAACATATGCACATGAGATAAGATGTGTGTATGTGTTTTATTAAACTAGTTATGTGTGTGTGTGTGTGTGGGTGTGTGTGTGTGTATCTAACATTATATATATGTCATATATTTATATTTATATATATATATATATATATATATATATATATATATATATATATAATAAATATATAAAGAAAAATATAATATATATTTATCATGTATCTAATATTATATATATATGTTATATATATTATATATATAATGAATAATATATATATAATATTAGATATATGATATATATAAAAGTATAATATATATATATGATATATAAATCTATATGACATGTTGAATAAGACATATGCACACGAGATAAGGTGTGTGTATGTGTTTTATTTAACATGTGATATATATGTGCAATAATATACATACATACATATATATATATATATATATATATATATATATATATATATATATATATATATATATAGTTATATACTATATGTTTTCTTGCAACATTTTTATTATATAATTGTTTGTCTGTGCATAGTTTTTATGTTTTAAGGATTGGTTAGTTGTGTCGTTGGATTGGATTTTTACTTTTCCTCAATTTCCTACATTTGATTGATTTATTAACTTTATCCTCATTTTGACTTCTCTTGTTCTTTCTTTCTATGTTGTTTGTGGAGTGTGCCCTTGTTGGTTCCTTGTCTAACCGTCTTTCCTCCTTTACCTCCAACTTTGTTTAGTGGTCCCTATATCTTTTGGGTTAGTCAACTTTTGCAACTCATTTTGTTTTGCATCCCTTGCTCTCTTTTCATCCTGATGATGGATCACGTAGTGTGATTCGAAATGTTGATGGTAAAAATCTCTACAAATCAAATCCAAAAACAAATATATTAAAACAAGATAAAGGTACACTAATTATATATAGAAACTAGGTATAAGTCACTAAAGAAATGATTGGGATTAACTCAAAAGATAAGAATCAAGACAGTGTAGAAAGTTACACATTGTATGATCATTCTTTTTAAAAGGTGTCAGCTCAATGGAAGAGCACCTGCTTTACAAGCAGGTGGATGGTGGTTCGATTCCATTATTCCCTATTATGACCAAATACACTATTAAATATGCTACTAAATATTTGATCAAATATACTACTAGATATGCTACTAAATATACTACTAAATATGTGACTAAATATACTAAATATGTGACCAAATATACAATTCAATACACTACTAAATATACTACTAAATATGTGACTAAATCAACTACCAAATATGCAACTAAATATGTGATTAAATATACTACTAAATGAACAACTAAATCAACTACTAAATATACCACTATATATACTATTAAATATACCGCTAAATCAATGATGAAAATCAATGATCAAATAAATGACTAAAATTTCTTAGTAGTAAATTAAGTAGTGTTATAAATGACTAGATATTTACTACTATTAGTCACATGACTAAGTTTAGTCACATGCATACATATTTAGTGATTTTTCTAGTCACATATTGTTGTTTTTGTACTAGTGACGGTTTACCTCTAAGTTTGTATTATCTCTAACATGTACATAAACTTTACATTGCTCAACACTTACTATCTCTAATACTTGACATTCTATTGATGCTCGATATGTACTGTACTCGACACTTACTATGTAACTCAACACTTGTATGCTTGAACTACTTGGTAAGTGTTGAACTTGGCTTGTATAGAAAATACTTGGTGACCACATACTTTCTTGAATCCTATAGGGCTCAATTTATACAAGTTTATGTACATGACTCAACTTATATAGAGTAGATTGATCACAGTGATGACCGATTGACTCTACCTAGTAAATGACTAAGTGTTTGACACTAATAGAAAATAATAGCTATAGATACCAACATACGTAGAAGAAGCTAATATTTTTAAGGAAGTTTAAATACCTACACAAGAGCATTTGGTCAAGAAATTAATCCAACCAAGTCATAAATTTTCTTTTTTAACACCTCCTAAAATTTAGAAAAGAAATTTTGCAACATCCTAAAGTTTTGAAAAGGAAGCTTACCATGTAAATGTTTGAGACTACCCTTATAATCTAGATCTTGGAAATTGGATGAATGATGGACATTGGATGAATAGTTTGTCATCGATGTAAAAATTATTAAGTTACAATTACTATTAGAGTTAAGGAGAAATCACTATCAGAGAAGGTAAAGAAGACATTATCATAGAATGCTTATCGAGAAGGTAAAGAAGACATTATCATAGAATTCTTATCAGAGAAAGTCAAGTGTAAAGTTTATTAGAAAAACTTATGAAGGAATTTAGATTTGATATAACCCTAAGATCTACAATTAAGATTAAGGTTAGGGTTAATGTGCAAATAATGATTTAAGGGGGGCAAGGACAAAGAAAGAGAGAGAATAGACTGTGAAGGAAAGAGAGACTATGAACAACAAAGTGAAGAATACATTAATAGTGAAGGGAAGAAATAAGCCGATCTAACAAGCTTAAGGAGAAGCACAATACATGGCAAGTTATCTTGTGTAATACCTAACCATTTTTTACAAGATTTACGGTCTCTTATAAGACTATTGAGTTTTTTTATGAACTATTTTTAAAACCTCTAACTAGGTTAATGCCTAGATAGACATGATAAAATCTCTTAACGGAGTAGTCTTAATAGGATAAAGATACAATTAGCAATGTATCAGTCACTTTTAATGTATGCCTTATCAGAAAACCTTTTTGATTATAGTAACAAAGTTGTGGCTTCCATCCCCACTATAGTTTTTCCCTAAGACCAAGGATTTTCTATGATAGAAAAATTATTGTGTTATGTGTGAATATTCTTTCATGGATTTTTTTTTACTTCTAAGCATATTGATTGTTAATGTTTAAATGTTTGAGCTATTGGGTAGATCTAGATTATCAGAATAAGATTGTTACATATTATCAATTAAAAGAAAAAGTTCAAATTCTTGTCTAAGTACTAATTCAACCCCCCCCCCCCCCAATACTTAACCTTTCCTACATGTAATTAACATTGGGTGTAGATCAAGTAATTTGTAGGACCCAACTATAGAAAATATTAGAAAGAAAATAGAATCTTGAAAAGGGAAATGGCTCTCGGCTATAGGTAGAGCTACTATGGTGAAGAATGTTCTTTTTGCACAGTCCATCCATAAGTTATCCTATTTCAACCTTCCAACCAATAAAAGAATAGAATTGAAAAATTATCTTCATTCTTTCTTTTGGCAAGGTACAAGTGAAAAGGAAAAAATATCTCTCATGGCATAGGATAACATATGTAGGCCTAAAGAATATTGGGGATAGTACTAGAAAAATTAAAGATCAAGATAAGTATTTAGGACAAAATTGGTTTGGAGAAGGTACCACAAGTCCCATCTCAAATGCCCAAGGATTCTTATTTAGAAGTACCTAAGAAATTTAGATCTAATTATTATTATTATTAGAGGAAAAAAAATCTTCCTAAGGGGTCTTGAATTTGGAACTTTATGTTGGAAGGTTGTAGTGTTATTATGGAGAAGATAACTTAAAACATTAGGATTTGAAAGGAGGCTCAATTTTGGTCAAAATCGTAGAGTGGGTATAAGATTCTAGAAAAAGAGTTAAAATGGTCAAACTTAAAGGATATTTTAGAAAATATATGGAGATCTAAAGTAGAGGACTATGTTGAAAGGGATGCATTAGGTGATAAAATGGAATTGGAATAAATTGGATGAAATTGATATCCCTCCCTCAGGAAAAGCTTCTCTTACCTCTAAATTTATCCAAAATCTCACTTACCTCTAAAGTTATGCTAGGATAAACTTTGTTTACCCAAAGTTGGTATTTTCACTTGGCTAGTCCTCAATAAGAATCTTTTAACAATAGAAAAATTTAGGAGGATGGGTTATCAAGGACCAATTATATGACCTCTTTGTGAAAATGAGGGGGGAATTATTGATCGTATCTTCCTCCAATGCCCATTTGAAAACTAGTGTTTTTGATAAGATAAATAGGTTTTAAGGGATCCTGAAACCCATAAGTTTTACAAAAACAAGGCTGATAATAAGCAAAAGAAGCCCAGCCAAAACAGAGGTCCAACAGCTGAAATAAAAACCCGAAGGCCCAGCCCAAAACAAAGGCCCACAGAAAGGCCAGAAAACAAACAAACTAAAACAGACAACAGAAAGCCTGTCCAAAAGCCAAAAGCCAAGAAGATGAAAAGACAAAAAACAAGAAAACTAGTTGTTAGTTATCTTCTCCATTTCCTGCATAGTTTGAGCTGCCTCGACTATCTTTTGTTGCTCCTTTTCCATTTGATCCTGGACCTTCTCCATGCCCTGATCCATACTGGTGAACATACTGATTGTGGCCTTGCCATCATCCAGATTGGCCTTATCCCTGTTCTATCCTCCCTCCTCCACCAGCAAGCCCCTGTTCTTAAGTTTACCAGCAAGGGATTGGATGTTGTCATTCATCAAACTTAGGAGAGAAATCATCTAACTTGCTAGGTTGTGGTTGTAGTTTTCAAGATCTCTAAGTCTCTTTTCATTTAAGCTTTCTTTATTATCCTAGTCCTCCTGGCTGTCATTACCTATCTTATTCTTAGTACTTTCCATCTAGGATACCCTTTCTCTAACTTCCTCCAGCTCATGGAAGAGCCATTTGATTTATCTAAAGTTGTCAATCATACTACTTCAGGCATTATTTAGAAGGTTCATTCCAGTCTCCCTTGCATTATCTGAAATGGCCAGGATAGCAGGGTCTATGAGCTCATTGAGCCTAGGCTGCTCCAGGTTGTCCACCAGGATCTGAGGGTTCATAACTTCCCTATAAATCCCCATAGTAGCAGTTCTCACATTGAAATTTTTCTAGGCCTTTCTTCTATTTTTGACCTGCACTTCCCCCTCATTCTCACTAGTGATGACATTCACTTTTTCCTCTGAAGGAGGCTAAGACTGGACAGGGGAGAGGGGAAGAGGAATGGCAGCCGTCCTCTAGTTTCTAGTCTCCTCAACTCTCCCTACCTCCCTCTTCCATTTTTTCCCAGGTTTCTCCTTTTCCAACTCCTCCTTCGACACTTTGTCAGAATCTTCCGTATCCATTTCCTCCTCCTCCTCAGCATAACCCTCTTTTTCTTGAGCATGGCCATGATCCCTAGGGCTTTTCTTGTTGGGAGTTGTAGCTGTGGACTGTTTCCTATCTTGACCTTTTTTCTTCTTTCTTGAGGAAACATTCTCCTCCTCCGAGCTAATGCTCTTGATGTCATCAGAGTCAAAAGAAAAGTTGGAGCTGCCTTTGTCAACATCCTCAACTCTAGGAGGGTAATTGAATATAGACTGAGCTTTGAAATTCTCATGGATGAGGAGCAATAATCCCTCATGCAAAGCAGGTTAGCTGTGGCTTTCTTCTTGAAACTAGGGATTGCCTTGTTCATAGAAGTGAGAAGGTAAAAGGGAATGGAAATTCTACTCTTATGGTGAAAATAATTTAAAATCACAAAATGGTGAGTTCTGACCCGATCAGACCTAGGGTCTAGGGTAACATAATCAATGAGGGCATAGAAAACATACCTCCATAACTTCTTTATAGTCTCTGTCACATAGAAAGACTCTTTCTTTTCTAGCTTGTTCATCTCTACAGAATTTTTCACGAACTCCTTGACTACATTGGATGAAAGTTTCTTGTCCCTATAGAATTTGAAACCCTCCATAGGGATACTAGTGACCTCCACAACTACCTCCTCTGTGATTTGGAGAAACCCCATTCACCTTGACCTTGCCATTATTCCACAAGTTCACCATGTTGTTGGTGACCTCAGGGTCAAAACCATGAAGTTTCTCGAAAAAATTCGCAACCCTGCCCTTTTCCAGTTTTTTCCAGACTTTGCCCATTTTCTTCCACTTCTCCACTTCACCCGCTGGCTCCTTTCTGCTCTATTCTCCAGTCATGACATTCATTTTTTCTTCAACTATTCTCATGAGCCCCAATCTCTATAAAAATTTTCCAGCCAAGATTTTGGCTCTGTTTCTATTATTGGGTTCGTGATCATTCGCCACTCTGATACAATAGCAAGTGAAAATGATAATGATCCTCCAAACGTGTCTAAACGATGGAAAAAATCCCTTGAGATTATGAAAACCAAGAAACTTATTGTTGCTCATGCCATCATCCACTCTTTCTTTATTAAACATGATAACAGTTAGATTGACTCGTACTTTCGTAGATTTTCTCCAGCTCGACAAGTGACTTAGCCTCCATCAAAAAATCTTTTTCAGAATGCCAGATCATCCCTTTGTCTGCTCCCAACCCTTTGTTAGCCAACCAGTCAGCAACTGGGTTTTCCTCTCTAAATGCATGAGTGACGTGGACCTTCTCAAATTTTGTGAGAGCGACATGTGTCTCATCAATTATATTTGCAATCGACCATGAGGGGGGGGAGATTCCATTAATATTATTAATTATGTTTTTGGAGTCCCCTTCAAGCCAAAGTTTGGAAACGCCAGCTTCAAAAGCCAGCTTTACCACACTACACGTGGCTCTGGCTTCGGCCAAATGGTTGGTCTGGGTTTCAAGCGGGAGAGCAAAGGCCACAATCCCCTCCCCAAAACTGTTTCTTATAATTCCACTGCTTCCAGAGGGGCTAGGGTTACCCTTAGAAGTGCCATCAAAGTTGGCTTTTGACCATCCTTCCGGGGGTAGAATCCATCTAGCATCCTGTCTTTTGGGATTCCTATCTTTTTCTTTAACCGTCTTCCTATCCCCTATATCAACTTCCCCCTCCTTCATCACTTGAAGGTTTTTTTTATGTTATTCAATATCTTCCTTCCCAGAATTATTTTCGGCTCCTCTCGATCCCTGAAAATTCTGTTGTTCCTTTCCCTCCAGATGCTCCAGCAGAAGTGAGGCAAAATCTAGGCATAATTATCCTGTCGGCCTACAATTTTACAAAGGCTTTTTCAATGATTGAAAAAGTCGATAAGGTTATCCGGCCAGCACTAGAGAATCTCCATTTCCTAATTAAGAGAACTCCACACCTCCCTTGCAAAGTCACATTGAATGAAGATATGATTTCTTGACTCAGACTGGTTTTTACAGACCGAGCATCTACTGGGCATAACATGGCCTCTCTTCATGAGATTATCTTGCGTTAGGATTTTGTTCTGAAGGGCCAGCCAATAAAATATGTTGATCTTTGGAGTGAGGCCCGTGAGCTAGGCATCTACCCAAGGGGGTTTCTCCTTTAGACCCCAGAGAGAGTTGTAGCCAGAAGCAACAAAATAACATCCATTGGGATTATCCCTCTAGACCAGCTCATCCTTATTATTACTAGGGATCAAAGAATTAAGCATAGTCATTATTGGTTTCAAATCCTCGAAAATGAGGGAAAGGTCTCTCCATTCCTGACCAACCCTATAATTGCTTACTTTAAACCCATATAGCTCCGTGAATTCTTGCACCCATCTCTCAAAAACTGGGTTGTTAGAAAGCGGGCCTTGATATAACCACCTGTCAGACCAAAACTGAATATCCTCCCCATTGCCTAGTTTCCAAGAGACCCTCGCTTTAGCTAGGTCCCTGGCCTTTAGGATACCATTCCAAATAGTCGACCCTTTAGGGATGTTCTCATTGAATAAAAAAAAAATGAAGAGAGGGTCTTCTGAGGTATTTATTTTCTAGAATGTCTCTCCATTCACTAGTGTTATTGAAGATTTGCCATTTTTTTTTTGCAAGAAGTGCCTTATTGAGATGGGTAAGTTAACGAAGTGCCTTATTGAGATGGGTAAGTTTTCTGATGCCCAGACCACCATACCTCTTGGGGAGGCAGACCTTCTCCCAAGCAACAAGAGGGTACCTTTTCTTTCCTTCAAGTCTGGTCCATAGAAATTCTCTTTGGATTTTCTCCATCCAACCATCTTCTTGTTGAACCTGTCTAGAATACCATTCCAGAAAGAGTCAGGGGGAGAGGAGCCCAAGGGGAGCCCAAGATAGGATGAAGGGAGAGAGCCCACCCCACAACCAAGGATTTTGGCAATTTTCCTTTGTTTAACTTCAGGGTTGTTAACAAAGAAGGTCAAACTTTTGTTCCAGTTAATCAGTTGTCTGGTCCCTCTAGAGTAAGTATCAATAACCTCTTTCAAAGTCTTAGCTTCTTTCACAGAAGCTTCCCCCCCCCCCCCCCCATTATAGTGTTATCCACAAATTGCTGGTGAGTGAAGGGGACATTTCTTGAAGAAGGCTTAATCCCTTTAAGACTTTTTACGTTCAATAAGCCTCCCAATACATTTAGCTAAAATAATGAAGAGGATAGGAGAGAGGGGGTCTCCCTGCCTGAGACCTCTAGAAGGTTTAAAGAAATCAGAGGGGGCTCCATTAATCAGAATAGCAAGAGAGGAGCTAGACACCAAGTGAGAAATGAGTTTACACACTTTATAGTCAAATCCAAAGGCCTGAAGGACCTTCCCAAGAAATGACCAATCCACCCGATCATAGGCTTTTGAAAGATCCAGTTTGAGCAACATACCTTCCCCCTTGGAAGCTTCTAAAGAATGAATAACCTCATGAGCCATCAGCATCGAGTCCAAGATTTGTCTCCAAGGAACAAAGCTAGATTGTTGCTGCGATATGATCAAATGCAGGATTTTAAGCATTCTGGAAGTGAGAACTTTAGAGATGATCTTGTAGATAGAGTTGCACAAACTGATAGGCCTGAACTCGTCGAAAGAGTCAACCCCTGGGGATTTAGGGATAAGAACCAAGAAGGTAGAATTTATCTCCTTAAGAATACTTCTAGCTCCGAAGAACTCCTAAACTGCCTTAACCACATCCCCCATGACCACCGGCTAGTACATTTGGAAGAAAAAGGTGGGAAACCCGTCTGGACCAGGTGATTTGTCACTAGGTAGGGAGAAAAGGGCCTCTCTAACTTCCAAAGCATTAGGAATAGCATAGAGAAGTTTATTTTGATGGGGCTGAATAATCTAAGGAATACAAGAGATGATATCCTCTTGGTCCACCTTGGAAAGCAGGGGGTCCTCGGAGAGAAGAGAAGAGAAGAAGGAGACCGCTTTAGCTAAGATATCTGGATCTTCAGACAACAACACCTGCCCCTTCCTGATTCCAGAGATCCTATTTTTAGCCCTACGTTTTATGGTGGAGAGATGAAATAACTTCATGTTTTGATCTCCATCCTTAAGCCATGTGATTCGAGATTTTTACCTCCAGAACTTTTCCTCCCTGTTGATGATGTTATGAAGATCTAACAGGATCAACAGCTCAGCCTCGCTGTTACTCTCATCATATCCTTCCTTCTGAATACTATCTTGGATAACAGATAGATTGTCTGACAACTCCTTCTTGTCATGGAAAATATGGCCAAAATTAGACTTGTTCCAAACTTTTACCATCCTCTTTACATTGCTGAGCTTTCTGGTGACTCTGAACATGGCTGAGCCATCAACACCAATCCCCCACCATCTTTTGACATTTTCCAATAGGTTGGGGTGAGTAGTCCACATTTTCTCGAACCTAAAAGGGCAATTTCTCCTGGGCTCAAGAGGGGACACCGAAAGAGAAATGGGGGAGTGGTCAGAACCAACTCTAGGAAGCAGAGATAATCTATAGCTAAAAGAGTGCAACTAATCCGAGGAGATTAAAGCTCTGTCCAATCTCACCTAAATGTAGTCCTGACTAGCTCTCTTGTTAGACCAGGTAAAGGTACCCCCTGAGAGCTCCAAATCCATTAGGGCCAGGTCATTGATGAAATTGGAAAGATCCTACTTACTTTCCCAATCCGGGGGCAAACCTCCCATCTTCTCCTTGTCCTCCAACGGAGAGTTGAAGTCTCCTAGGATTATGCATTTCTTAATGTCACTAGCTTTCACCAACTTTCCAACTTTGACCCAGTAATTTTTTCTATCTCTCTTGTTGTTGGGAGCATAAATGTTCACTAAAAACCAACAATCATTAGTTTGCAAATGATGAACTCTACAAAAGAGGATGTTATCCTCATCAAACTCGGGCACAATATTGAAATGTCTGTTATTGAATAATAGCATAAACCCTCCAAATGCTCCTTCTGAGTTTGAGGCAATTCCATTCATTTTGCTGTTGAATCTAATATTTTCCAGATTTTCTTTCTTCATCTTTGTTTCCTAAATAAGAAATATATCAAGCCTATGATCCCTTATCATATTCCTTACAACTTCTTGCTTGTGGATTCCATTGAGTCCACTAATATTCCATGAGAGGATCTTCATGCTTTAATTGATGAGCAGGCTTCCTAGATGGTGCGCTATGTTCCATCCATGATGTTTCTTCTTGCTTCCTCCTTCCTGATTTCATTCTTATTTTTCCTTCCCACTCGGTTGGTTTTATGACCAAGATCTGCCTTGTCCTTGCTTCTAGTTGAAGCAGGAGAGGCAGGAGAGGGGTCTCAGCTATTCTTCTTCTTTCTTCTTCTGATTTCTGTCCAGGATGGCTCTTCTTCTTCTTTACATAAATCAAACAAAGCATCAAGCCTGGCCAGTTGTTCCAATGTTGAAGCAGACAGCCATTCTAAGATTCTATTCACTATAATAGGGGGCTCCCTACTAACTAGGTTTGTGGAGTTTTGAGACATTGGTTCCCCTTCCATTTGTTCCTCCATAGAGTCTAGGACAGAGGATAGGTTCGAATCAACCTCCTGAGAACTCTCAGGGATTTGAGACTCCATAATACTTGCCTCTTCAAGATTATCCTTGGTTTCCTTCATTTGGGAGGGGTTGGTTTTGTCCTCAGATGTCTCTTTCCCTTCTCCTTTCAGTGCTTCCACTACAACCTGGAGGTCCCGAGGTTCAGCTTGGAGATCAAGAACAGAATCATTAGCTTTTCCTTCAGCCTCTCCATTTTTCTTGACTTGCATTTCTTTATTCTTCCAGATCTTTTTGGGAACATGAGCAACTTTCTTCCCACCTTGAGGGTGGGCCTTTCCCCCCATTCCCTTTTCTTTGAATAGTGAGCAAAATCTAGCCTTGTGGTCTGCCTTCTTACAATGGAAGCATGCAAAAGGCACACTTTCATAGTCAATCTTTTGGATTCTGCTTCCCAATCGAGATTGAAATTCTATAACTTGAGGTATATCCTGTCCTTTGGTCACTCCTACACATATTCTTGCATAGGTAAGTCTCTTCTTAGCTGCCGTTACAGGATCAATGGAAAGAAGCTCTCCAAAAGACCTGGCAATGCCATCAAAGATGTCCTCATGCCAGTATTCCATGGGTAGTTCTGGGAGTCTAATCCAAACTGGAGCCTGGGATAGGAAATCATTATTCAAGTCCAGATTGGAAGACCATTTCTGCAAGATTAAAGTAGATCTCCCTAGAGACCAGTTCCCTGCGCACAGGATTCTGGAAAAGTCTTCCAAGTAAGAAAATTCAAAAGTCATGAAACCTTTAGCCATTGCTTTTGCCTCTACATGCCCCTTTAAATCCCATTTGTTTCTGGTAAAAACCCTCACAACATCAATATTGGGCCTTGGCCCTATGTATTTTCCCACTAGAGTATTCGCCATACTAAGGATATTGTGGTCTATTATTTCTCGAGGAACTTCCAGAGCAAAGAAACCCTTCTCCTTCTCTGATTTATCAATAACTTTTAGAAATGTCGACTTACCTAATGGTTTGACTCCAAAAAGGTTCGACCAACGCCCCCAAGCCCCAGGTGGCCCACCACCCGAGTGAAGGGGAGGAATCTTCTCACCTGGGTGATGCAGCAACTTCCGTAGGACCCCATCCTTTGAGGCGTCTGCATCACTCGCCTCTGATTCCTGCCCGGCAACTGTAGATTGCCCCCCAACGCTCATGTTCTCTCGATTCTTGCCTAGCTACTGATTCAAAATCCCATTCCTGCCTAGCTATTGATTCGAACTCCCATTCCCGCTCTCTCCGCACGCTCCACTCCCGATCACTGATTTTGTTACTATTATTTGAAAACTAGTGTTGGAAATGGATTAGTTATTAATTTGAATGGTCCTTTGCCTTCCCTAACTTAATTTTAGAATTTATTCATAATTAGCCTTGCTTAAAAAATTCTTGTAATTATTTAAAATTATGGATAACTACCCCTCAATAATTCTATGACAATTATGGAAGGAATGAAATAGAAGAATGTTCCAAGATAAGAGGCTCAAGGTTATCAACTTTTAGACAAAATTGAAACTGTAATCATTGAGGTTACTAATAATCTCATCAAACATTATCCTAGTAAGGATGATGCTATGACTTATGGATAGGTCTTAAGCTACCTCCTGTTATTGGCCTAGGATGGGTCTTAAGCTACCTCCCTTTATTAGTATAGGAGTGAAATCCTCAAAGAGAAAGAGAAATGATTTCTCTTGGAAACCACCTTTACGTGGATAGTTTAAGTTAAATTTTGATGGTGCATCGAGAGGTAACCTAGTTGATGCTAGTATTGACTATTGCATCCATAATGCACTAGAGTAAGAAATTGAAACAATTACTAATCCTATAGATAAAGAGGCAAATAATTGGGCCAAACTCTTGGCCTTAGTTGAAGGATTGGAAATATGCAAGGAAATGGGCATTTGCAAATTAGAAATTGAAGGAGATCCAACCATCATAAATAATGCATTAATAACTGTATCAACTCCTAATTAGAGACTTAATTTATTACTATCCAAAGCTCTTCTCTTAAGTAAATCCTTTGATAATTTAACTATTAATCACATTTATAGGGAAGGTAATGAAAGAGTGGATGAATTGGCAAATAAAGGGGTTAATAAAGCAAAAACTAGTAATATATTTTAGGGATATTCATTCAATTTTATTACATACTAATAGTTTAGTTATTTCTGAAAAACCTTCAATGATGGATAATGTTAAAAAAATTAAGGTAGATGGATTAGTAATCATTTCATCTCAGAATTTTGTTGATAGAACTTTGTTTCACATACTACCACCAAAGTAACAATTGTCACTGAATAGGAATGTTCGACTAATATCACCTAAAAGAACACATAGAGGAACTCCCTACTCCTAAGCTCATGTACATCAGGTCTCAATTGTGCAAGGAATAGGAAAAGTTGGATGAGGGTGTTGATTGTATTTATAATTAGGCAGGCATGATCTTTTTCTAGTCTTTGTGTGCATGGAATTTCAGCATAGAGTCTTGTGAACTGAGTTGGGTAGGTATCATAGGAAGGAACTGGGGGAGGGGGGGTATCAAAAGTAAATATCCTATAGAGTTATATATTTAATCTAACTATAGTCTACTTTTCAATCATTATTATCAAAAATACATGTGTGGATGGTAGGATAACTTCAATACGTGCTCAATCAATCGATGTAACATTATCAAGTGTTGCAATTGAAATAGTATCAAAGTAAACAAGATCATTTAGTTTTATCCAAGAAAAGGAAGAGAGCAATAACAAAATAGAAAAATCTTACTCCTTTCAAAGATAAATAAATCCCATAGCAACTACTCTAGGATCCATCTACAATAATAATAACTTAACATACTAGCAAGCGTTGGGTGGAACAAAGCTCCAAGAAAATGGAAGATAACAATACCAAATTGCAAAAAAAGGTGGTACTACTTCATTAATGAAAATAGTGTTAAAATTAAATGAAAGATAAAATCATCAATTTTACCAACCCTAGAATAGTCGACAATCATCTTATTTATCGATTACTTTCTACAATCTTTGGCATGAAACTAACTTCTTTCCCTAATTAATTCACATACCACCTTTATTTCCAATATTTATTGAATCTCTTGCCATCTTCACACAATGAAAACTTGCAAAAGAGGAAATTACATTAAAAATTCCATTAAAGGGGGACATAAAGAGGTAGCTAATAAGGAAATGGATTTCCCAAAGAAATAAAGGTCCATGAGCTTTGGTCTTTACACATTTTTTATGGTACATCTCTATCAATTATCTACTCAAATTATCTGCAAAAATATAAGAGCACTCCACTTCTTTGAAATTAAATTCATCAGATGTGTGAGGAAATGTACAGTTGACAAAAAGGTGTTGTTTATCTTCCATCATTAACTACCTTCCACATCATTAAGAGCCATGTTTGACATGTCAATGGCAAAAGCAAGATTTGGAAGGAATCTCTACACATCAGTCTTTTCCACAAAAGGATTGAAGTTCCAAAACCTTTGAGAAGGGAACACTGAATACTGACCACCACATAATGCAATCTCACCTAACCAAGTCACGGGGAAAAGAAATCCTTAGACCTAATCTTTTGTATTGCAAAGTTATGGTGTCCTTGGAAGCAAGTGAAACTACTAATGAGCAAGTATTGAAGCTAGACAAAAGGAACTTTGCATGCTCAAAATCTTGACAAATTTGAAGAAATTGATGATGGTGGAACTTTTAAGTTTGGTAGTGATGTTCCATACTCGATGAAATATAAAAGATCATTAATTTTGAATGATAAGATCAAATGTGATGATGCATATTGGGTGCAAGGACTCAAATATAATCTTCTGAGTGTTTCTCAGTTGAATATCTTAGGTCACAAGTTGGGATTTGAGAAAAGGAAGGTCAAGATCTTTGTTGATAAAAGAAACCCAATTGGAATAAGAATGAAAACAAAAAGTAACTTATTCTACCTAGACCCTACAGTTGAGACATGTTTATTTGCTAGAGTTGAGGATGTGTTGTTATGGCATAGAAGGTTGTGTCATGTAAACTTTGAAAATATGGTGAAAATCAGTAGAATGAAAATCATTGGTTATGTCAAATGTAATCACCCAAAAATGGTCATCTAGACTATAAGCCCCCTTTCTAGCTATTTCTCTTAATTTATCCATTGTTTGTCTTTGATCAAATCATCACTTTATTATTTATTTGAGTATAACCTATGGTTTGGCCACCTTGTCCTAAGTCTTTATTTAATTAAAAGAACTTGCTCCATTTTAATAAAATTAAAAACCCCTATTATTCTATACGTGCATGAAAATCACTTTTCTAAAAATAAAAAATAAAAAGAAGAGAGAATTCCCTCACTTGGATTAAATTCAATTCAAATTTTCTTTTTATCTTAATTAGAGTGCCTTTAATTTTGTCTTATCTTTAATATATTGTCCAAGATGGATCTATTTGGATTAAATTTAATTGAATTAAAATCCTCTTCTTTATCTTAATTAAATTGGAATTAATCTCAACCAATCATTGTTTTACCTCTTAAACACATCTATTGTTTTGCCTCTTAAAAGATGCATGCACATGGATCAAATAAGACATATTATCCACCATTTAATTTTGCCTCTTAAACACAACCATCCATTCTTATTTAAAATGTGGTTCTCTTCTTAGTCTCGCATAACTCATGCACTTATGCTATTGTCATGTTGCAAGTTTTCATATAGCTTTTGGAGCACTTGGAGCACTCATCACTCTCTTGACATTCTTGCATTGCTTGAGCATCTTGCATCTCATCATAGCATAGTCTTTATCATAGAATAGATCTTGCATTGTTAGTTTAGATCTTTACTTTCTTGCTAGTAGATTAGACTTTACTTTTATTGCATTGTACATCTCATTATAGAGTAGCTTCCATCTCATTTAGATTGAATCTCCATTTGAATATTCCATTCTATGGTGCACCTTGCAAGGTTTTTCTTAATCTAGTTCATTTGAGAGCCATCTCATAGCTCTTGCACGTCATAGATAGGAAGCTCTAAGCCACCTTTTGAGATGATCTTCATCATGGGTGTTCTCAAGTATAATATTTTATAAAAGTGTGTCCACATTTTTCAGACACATTTTTTGGATCCCACCATGGGGCTAGAACCAAGCTTTTAGCTCCATTTTCTTGTTTCATTTTAGTTGCATTCTTCTTTCTTATTTTTTACGTCAATGTATTGGATCTAATCAAGTGGTTTTGCAGGGTTTTAACTTTGGTTTTAACACTAACCCTCGTGTAGATTGAGTTGAAGGCCAAAACCCTAGGTTTTGAAAGATTTGATCATATCTCCCAAATAGTTTGGTTTTTGGATTTGAAATGTTTTTAATAGTTTGGTGATAAATCAAAGGTGTCTCAGTCCAAAATTCAACATTTTTTGACATGTTTGTCATGAGTTATAATTTTTTCATTATTTTTCATGAAGAAAAAAATTCATACGCAAATCAAAAAATATTTCAACAACATTTATATTTTTGGAAAGGACTCTAAATTCTACTAGGGGTTACTTCTTTGTGTTTCAGATTTAGATGCAATATCATGGCTCCATAGGTCTATTTATCAAAACTAGTCTATTTTAGTAAAATGGGTCTCTAGCTAGAAAAGTTTGAGATAATGCTACTATTCTTGCATCTTTGGAAACCTTACTCATTTTTACTATAGGTCTCTTCTTTATATTTTCACTTTTGAGGTCAAAATCATAGCATAAAACCCCAATCTTATTGACTAGGTTAAAAAGCAAAAAATAAAGAGAGGCATTTTGGTGATTAGCTTGCTCATTATTTGCACAAAGTTAAATGCATGAAATGAGCTATCATTTTGTATGGAATTAATTTAGCTCAATGTATTTTCATTTGAATTTTCCTATTTCTTCATGATCTCATGCACTTGATTGAAGTTTGTGAAGGCAACTTGGAGGTCAAAGGAGCAACAAATGGAAAATTTGGAAAGCATGAAATCAAGGTGCACACATTCCAAGCCTTCTTTTTTTCATTGTAAATATTGATCATTATCTTCTTTTGCATTGTAAAATAATGTCTTTCTTTTCTAGTTAGCTTTCTTGGTGTGTCTTCCCAACATTGGAAAAGGGGGCATAAATGAACCATTTGCATTTGGATTTGGGCTTAAAATAAACCCCTTTGTATTTTAATCCCCAAGGTTTTCTTATTTATGTTTTCTTCTTGCATCCTTATTAAGTATTTTTAGGGGAATACAAATAAATAATCTTTATTTTAGTTTTTAAGGGGCATCCTAGTGAAGTGATCACTCCAGGGGATGACCTCAACTCCCGTGTTCTGGCAGAGTATAAATAGTGTGGCTTGAATCTAAAGACAAGCCTCTTGGAAGTATCAATATTGTCAATCTTGGCTAAGTCCCAAAGAACTTTATACCTTTGGGAAGTGAAGGTGGAGATTGCATTATTGTTTCCTCTTGGTTGTTTGGTAGTATTCTCTTTCATCTATGGATTTAGGCCTCACGTACCTTGTGTATATATAGGACATCCCTTAAACTTGAATAGGTTGTTGGTGTGTTTGATATGTTTGAATGTTTAGAACTTTTCCCACTTGATACAAAAGGGACACATCTATCAAACTGATTCTTAGGAATATTTCCTTCTTTCATGCTTTCATTGTGTTTTTTTATTCAAAAAAAATCTCAAAAAAATGTAGAAACTTCAAAAACACAAAAAAATTCAAAAACTCAAAAAAAAAAAATTCCTCCAAGTCTGACATCAAGTCTAAACATTTTGCTTGTGTTTCTTGCTAGGGGAATTTTACATTTGACTTTGCTTTGTTATGTCTCTAGTGTTTGAACTTGTTTTACATGGCTCTTTGGTCTTAGCACTCTTGGTCTTTTCCATCTTCATGGTCTGTGTCATCTTACTAGGACCCTCTTTTTATAAAATGGTTACCTTTATCTCTTGACTACATTCTTTGATTGGAAGAGGTTGTTCACTTGTCATCTTTTTTACTATATCTACTTGGATATTTGGCTATTGGGTTCCTTGCCTAGCTCTCAACTTGAGTCACGATTGTCGTAAGTTGCTTGGGAACTATTCTTGACATGTCACTCTTTTATTGATACCTATCTTGGCAAGTGATGTAATGCCTACCCTTTCTTGACTTTTCTATTGTATTGTTGGATTCTTGTAGGCTAGTTTTCTAATTATGTTTTATGATCATGGGTACTTGGTTATCAGACTAGATTAAATGTATTTCATACTCAATTTATATATGTGATGAGCTACTAAGTTATTTTAGGATTATTTTGATGATGATATATATGTTCATTTAATTAATTTTAGTTATTTCATGATGTTAGTTAGAGGAATGATTTATATGCAATTTCTATGGTTACTTACCCCATACTTGCATGTGTATGGTGTGCGTGTATGTTTTACTTTATGATTGAGGTTCCTGATGTGGTTGAGGGAGTGAGTCGTAGTCACTTGCTAGTCAGGATCTACATGATGTACCACTCCTTGCCATTGCCTATTTAGTTTAGAATATATGTATATGTACATGCATGGATTTTATGTAGATTGCAGATACCAAGGATCGACTTCCCTGAATTGCCAGGATGAGCATACTCTATTGCAGTATCTCAAAGGGATAAGTGAGGATATAATTCTTGAGTCCAAATCCTAACCTAAGCCAATTGTCCTAGAAAATAAGACGTGTTAGAGTTTTCTACCCATCTAAATTCATCAAGTGACATGAATTCGTGACTTTGACCCTGGAGCTTGATTCTATTCTTTATCATCAATTGAGTTGTCATATTTGATTTTGTGGGTCTGTTGTGATTTTCTAGTATAATTAAATCAAATTAAAAGATAATTTAATGATTTAATTTAATAGAAATTTTATAAAGAAAATTTAATATTTAATTATATTTAATTAATTGAGAAATTAATTAAATAAAAGAATTAAGTTTAAAGATTTTATTAAAGTTCTAATTTTGGCGTGTTTATATTTATTTAATTTAATAATTATTATTTAGGATTTTTGTATTAAATAATAAACTCTAAATAATATTATTATTTGAATTATTAAATATATTATTTAAAAAGTGTCTCATGATTTAATAAGAGAGAGTAAGCAATAACTTAATAAATTTTATTTTAATTAATTTGCATAAAGTTTGTGCATGAAAATTAAGATATGATCAAATAATTAAAAAATAGAGGAAAAAGGGCTTTTCGTGTGATTGCACAATCAAAGCCCTGATTTGGGGGAAAAACTCTTTATTAGGAAATTAGTTCATTTCTCTGGACACAGGTTTGGACGAGCCAACTTCTGAGGATAGGGTTTTCGAAAAGAAGGAAAAATTTTGTGTGCTTTATGCATTTGTCATTCTAGCATAAGATCCATGTAGGATCTTGTGGGTTGTGTAGTAGTTGCTTTTTCTTTGATTTCTCTATCTTCTTTATGTTTGCGAATATGTTTACAGAATTCCCCTGGGTTGAAACCCTTGTTTGAGAAATTTTGATTCTGTTATTGAATTGTCTATGATTTAATATGAAACCCTTGCTTGTGACATCTATTGTTCTTTGTTTCTGAAGACGTCTGTGAATGAATTTCATCTATTTGAAACCCTCTTTAAAAAACCTTAAATTTAGAAAATGAATTTGTGGGTAGGATTTGAAATTGAATGAAGATTGTTGATTAATCAAATTCATTTTATTGTGAGTAAATTATCTCTTAGATCTGCTATTGAATATATATATATATATGTCATGCCCAAAAATACGAGGGCAAAAACACAAAAAATAAATTATTTTTTAAATTTAATAATGATAAGGTTCACTACAATTCATCCTAGGTTTATAACCATGAGTAGGAATAAATCGTTAAGTTTATACTCTCGTTATTAAATTGATATCGACATTAGTTACGTTATTACATTAACTTTATAACAATATATAAAAATTATTTAAATAACAATTTAAATGAATTCGGGTTTAATTAATTTGAAATATCCAATCAAGAACTAATCATACACACAAGTATACTTTATTTAGCTTTGATCAATTATTAACCTCTTAGATGAACATCAATTGACAATCTAACCGATTTATTGAAAAGTCCCATTTAAAAATGTAAACTAAATTGAGTAGAAATTAAAAATAGAAAATTAAGATATTTACACTACTAACTTAAAATTAACCAAATCTAAATGCCATTAATTACTACTCCTAATTAAAACTTAAACTAATATAATAAAACAACTTGCAATTAATAAAATTACCAAATAATACTATTTAATGATACTAAGATTACTTAACTCTAAAACTAACTTTAAAAGTAAACTAAACTAAATTTAATATAACTAACTATCACATAAACTAAAACTAATCTAAACTTAATTTAATCCTAACTTAAATTTAAAACAAAACTTAATTCCAAACTTTTAACAATTAAAAATAACAATCCTAACCTAATAACTACCCTACACCCTACACCCTACACCCATGTCACATCTCCCTCACAAATCAAAATTACCTCAACCCCCTAAACTAATAATAAACCTAAGCTTTCTACCCTCACTCCCCTCAAGTGGCGTCCAACCACCAAATTCATTACCTTTCTCCCCATGATCTTAGCGCTTCCTAAGCTGTGGCACTCTGCCCAAAAAAACCCAAGCACTGACCAGTGTAGGGTGATGTGGCAACCCAAGGACAAAGGGGACAGTTGCATTTAACCAAAGGCAGTCTCCAAGACATAGCAACTCTAGCTCATCCTTCCATGAGATTGACTATTGCAACAAAAGGATGGGGGAGTACAAGGTGATGTCACCCTAAGCATGATTTATTTGACTTTGCTTTAAAACTTTTTCAAGCCCATTCCAAGAGCTGGTACCAAGGAAGGGAGGAGTTAATGCATAAAGTTAACTTGGTAGGAAAAGATATAAGCTTAGTTAGGATATTTGCTTTATGTTTTCATATCAATATATTTATCTATTTAGTTTATTTAGTTAATCAAAATAAGTTTACTTATGTATTTCAAGGATAATAAAAGATTCTTCTAAGATTCTCTGTTACAAGAGGGGGGGGGGGGGGAGGATTAATATTTTCTCCCATACAAAAACCAAAGAGAGTTTTTACTATAAGAATACTTTTTTTTTTAAGGCCCTTTTGTTTTATAAGCATAAATTTTTCAAAACAATCTATAGTTTTTCTTTTTTTTTTAATTTCTAATAGAATTCACTAACTACCTAGTTACACCAAAAACTTGAATAATTCATTTTAACAACATTGCATGATTGATCTTATTTCCTTATAAGTACGAAAATGAAATTAACGTTCCACCCATAACACAATTTTGCCTTAACATATTTGGAAATTGAATTTTTGCATAATTGAACATCATCATTTCATCTTATTTTTGTGATATGCATTCACATAACTGAAAAATATAAAAATCTCATGAGAAGCGATATTACTCAATCACTATTTTATTGACAACCTGATTCAAAGGCTCCGTCGAGAAAGAACCAGGAAGAAAACCTGGCGTCATTGTCATTATAACAAAGTTTTTAAATACAATTTACATAGGAGTCCAATCCCAAAATTACAACAATCCAATTAAATTTCCTTCATGACCCTTATCAAGGGATCCATATCATTTTCTGCAATACATTGCTAAGATCGTGGAGGGAACGAAATCTGACCAGGTGACAAACAAACATAACAAGGAGACAAAATCAAACATTCATATCCATACTAGGTTTTCACAACAAGATTCAACATTGAATCAAAACTAGAGAAAGGTGAATTTTTCCAATAGGAGATGTCAGACACAACACCAAAATAGGTGCCCAATCGGAGCTATAACTCAAGAACTTTTGTTCTTCCATTTTTACATGCCAAAACTCATACGTGGTTTGTGCTGACAGGTAGGGGCCCATAACACCCTACCCTCTCTCCCTCTTCTCATCCTAAGAAAAGACTCTGCACTATTGGAGTCCAACTAAATACCTTTCCCAAAATTGGCCACTTCTGCCCTATCCAAGGGTGAGTAATGCCAAAACACCCATACAAGAAAACTTCGAAATTCAAACAAAAACATGAAGAAAAACATTCAAGAAAACATGGTTTCAATCCTTCCCAAGCATACCCAACATACATACAAGCATACCAATAAACAACACAATAGCATAAGCATGAACCAAGTATGAACAACATGAACATAGGAGATGAAGAACTCCTACCTTCAGAAAGAGGTGTAAAATGAACAATTTTGAGAAGAGTTTTTCCTTCCTTGCGTTCAATCTTCCAAGACTTCTCTCTAAAAGTAGAGATTGGGTAACAACCAAAACTACTCCAAAAAGGGCCTCTAAATAAGATCCAAACTCAACCACCAAAAAGGGCAATAACTTTCCCCACTCACCTAAAAATCTAGAAGTTTCTAACTCAACCAAACCTAAGGTTAACCTCTAAGTGGAGTTGAAGTTATTCAACTCATGGTAACAACTTTCAATTTTCGCACAAAGGCAAAAATAGACTTTTTGAGTGACCTCAAAAGTCAACAAAAGGGGCTTAGGGGGTGGAAAATGCCCCCAACCCATACCCATACCCCTTGGGTATAAAGATTTCATGTTTTAAGGCCTTAGGAATTGATTTTGGGACCAAACAAATGTTAGGAATATTTAGGACCATCTAACAACTCCAAAATGTAGATTAAGCACTAATCCAGATTAGGGGTGACTAAACTCGATTAAAAAAAATTAGCAAGAATGACACTAACTTAGTTCAACTTAGGTCCAAAGGTTACACAGATAAACCTAACTAGCATGTTGGAATGCATATGCAATTCACGAGTGTCAAGTGACACTATAAGAACACAGTTACGAAACATTAACATTTACTAATCACGGAAAGATACATTCATACATCTCACAATAGAATTAAGTTACAAACAACAAGGTTTCCACAAATGGCACATAGGGATCAGTTTCGTTCCTCTGTCGGGTTTCTCAGCTAAAATATCCTGCACACTCATTGCACACATCAGTAGTCCAATAAAATCACATGCACATATGTATATACATATCAGGGAATCACATAAATTAAAACATACATCTTTCAATCAAATCAAGGTTTCTCTCATCCTACTCATATTCTTAATCATTACAATTTCATAATTAAAGTGTTAATCCTGCATTTACTTACTTCACCAACATACATTTTCATAAAGCATTAAATGACGAACTCAAATATCTGAAAGTAAGCATCACACAACATGAAATAATATAATATGTTCAAAGCATCAGGTAGTGTCTCGACATCTCGAGTCGTGAGTATCAAAATAATAATGTATCACTATGCTACGATGGGTCGGGGTGAGGCCTCACAATATGTGTGTGTGTGTGTGTGTGTGTGTGTGTGTGTGTGTGTGTGTGTGTGTGTGTGTGTGTGTGTGTGTGTGTGTGTGTGTGTGTGTGTGTGTGTGTGTGTGTGTGTGTGTGTGTGTGTGTGTGTGTGTGTGTGTGTGTGTGTGTGTGTCTATATATATAATTATACATACTATAGTAATAAATTATTACTGTGGTATTATTGATAATAATAAAAATTATTACTGTAGAGGTATTTATTTTATGTTCACTAGTGAAGGTTTTTATAAAAATCGGAGGGTGTTGTTGTTTTCATTTAAAATAAAATATAAAATTATATTTTTGGGAGGCGGACAACCATCTGTAACCCCCTCACCTGTGAGATAGTGGCTTGGAAGCACATGCAATGCCAATCAAAAAAATCTAAAATCATATTTATTAATATTGTACATGCCAGAAAGTGAAAAAAATTAATGGCACGTCCTCTTTAAAAAAAAAGGATAAGAAAGGGAGAAGAGAAGTGGGGGCCATGTGCCCACCTCCATGCTTTGGTTTAAAAAGTCAAGATTGTTAGCTTTTTGAGTTCTCTAAATATCTCATTCTAACCTATGCAAGGGACTTTTAGTATGTTGAATTTAAGATTTTTTTTTTAAATCTTTTTCTTACTTAGTTTAAATATATATTGGGGTAGTTGAAATTAAATTAGATTATTAAAAGAAATTAATATATGTTCTTTAAATTATTAAATGTTTTAAATAAAAGTTTTTTAGTAAAATTAAAATATTAACTATTGTTAAATAATAATTGTATTAAAAAGGTTTTTATTTTTATTTTTATTATTTTTATTAATATTTCATATTAGTTAATATAGTAATTATTTATTGCTAATAAATAATATATTATTATGTATATATTATCTTATTAGTAATTTAATAATTATTAGTACCAATAATTTGATAATATTTAATAAATTTTAATAATAGTATTAAATCATAGGGTGTTATAATTGTAAATATGCGAATAGATATGTTTTTAATTTGTTTTCTTTTAGAGAACTTTCTATTTGAGATTTGGAGTGTTATTTCTAAAATTTGGATTCAATTTTATTCAAAATTGATTTTTTATTTCCTTTGAGAATTTTAAAAGAAAACTTTATCAATTATGATTACTAATTGAGGAACAAAAATGTAAACCCTAGTTGTAATTGAAAACTCCATAAACTGTAATACATGGAAACGAGAATTGAAATCATGTTTGTCTAATGAACTCTTACATTTGAAGAAAGCCTAACAAACTATGAAAACTAATGTTTAAAAGATTCTGATGAGATGTGTGTGGCTTTACATTTGGGGTTTTATGATTAAAATATTTTTAATAATTTTTTGAGAGTTGAGACTCATGTGGACCTGAGAACATTAGCAAATCTATAATACTAGAGAATAAAAATGGAAACTTGAAAAGCTTTAGTAAAAACTAAACTTTTTTGTTTTCAAAACCTAATGCATTGGGAAGGTGCATTGTTATATACTTTATGTGACATGTGATTTGCTAGTGTTGGGGTTTTGAGGTTGACTTAGCTTTAACCAAATTAGGATGTTTACAAGAGGCTCAGGAGTTTTGTTTTGTGATGTCATGATGATGTTTTGATTACGATCTTTATACCCGACCATGGTGATGTGTCATGTTTGTGTGCTATGATGAGTTTGATCAAATATTTTGATCTGCTTTCTAGTTCTTGTGTAGAACTAAGGTGTATGATGTTTCTTTCTTGATATAACCCTTGAGTCTTTGATTAGCTATCTTAAGATTGATTCCCAGTTGCTTGTATAGGACTAAGGTGATTATGCAATTTATCTTGGTGATGTCATGTGATGTCATGGTTTTGTATATTTGTACTTTTTTGAGATCAATCTTGTTAGGATGATTGTATTGGTGCAATCTGTGATTATAATCAGTAATATTTTAGTAAATTCTAGTTTCTTGTTAAAGAACTAATGTGTGGTTTATGGTCATTTGAGATCTTTTTCCCATGTTGAGTTTAGGGTAGGTTATGTGTATGTCATGTTGGGAAGTGGCTTGCAATGGAGGCTGAGGCCCTAAAGAGGCTGGTAAATAACCCATTGCAGGTTATTTTAATAAGTGATAACATTTCATTAAATGGTTTTAAAATGAATTAATAAGATATTGGTACCATAGAAAGTCACTAGGTGGTCTGGATTATTAAAAGACTACTAGGGTAACCTTAGAGATGACTTGTTAGTATGCCTTGTCTGTACAAAAGGATATTGATGTCGCATAGAGACACTAGGGGGTCTGGAGTCCATAGTGGCTACCAAGGTAACCTTAGAGAATTGGCACATGTGATGACACTTATCCACTTGCATAGTAGGTGTCCTACATCTCTTTGTTGCCTCTGGGATTAGTTGATACTTGTGTCTTGGTACCCTTTGAGATAGTTTTCTTTCAGTCATTTCCTTGATCTAAATGTTGGATTTGACTTTTGTGTTTTGTTATCCTATTTGGGACTTGAGTTTATATCCTCAGCATGGTGGGAGTGAGCCATTTAGGTTCCATGAGGTTGGTTGGTAGTGCATTTTTTCTTATACCATTGAGATCTAACTGTTTGATGTCGTGGTTGGAGCTCCTTGTTCTATGCTTCCTTTCATTCTGTTCTTGTGTACTATTATGGGTGGTTATGCCTATTGTATTGTATTTTATTTCATGGATGTTAAGAGATGATGTAAACTATTTTATGATGTGTATTCTTTCAGCCTTTCATACCCTGTGACCTATACAATGGATGATTGTGCATTCTGATTATTGCCAAGTGGCATTTGGGATAACTGTATATTATTTAATTAGATTTATACTTGTAGTTATTCTTTAATGTGGATGTGTTATATATTGGTTTAATTATTAATTAAACATAAATGTGATTCAACATCATGGGACCCTTGAGAATTGTAATTTGTTTTATGGTTTGTGCTTATGTGTATGTTATTGCTTCCATTATATTTATATTTGTTGTTGTTAAGTTATTATCTTTCAAAAAAAATGTTTGACAAACTTAGTGAAACTTTAGCTTAATTTCTTTTGGGTTCCCTAGTGGGCTGTTACAAGTGAACACTCTATCTCTCTAGTTTGGACATCAAGTTATCTTGTGTCACCTTATTAGATTCTTATAATCTCCTTCATGCTCAATTTTCTATCTACCATTATGGATTTTAAATCTTTTTCTACCAAACCTCAACCAAGTCTAGATGATCATAAGCTCCTTCATGTTGCTAAAAGGTTTCAAGATGTATAAGCTCAATGCAAAGAACTAGAAAAGATAGATGACCTTTCTTACCTTTGTCTCACTAGGCACATAATAAAAGTTAATTTTGGACTTCGGAAAAGGTTAGAGGAAACAATGAAATCCTCACATGAATTTTCCTTAATACCTTTACATAAATGTGAGTCATCTTCTTCATCTTCTAGATGTAAAGACCTATTTAAAGAGAAATAAAGTAATACCTCCATTGATCCTATGCAAAAAAATTATGACAAATCTATCTTTGACCACTATGATGAAGATGTGGATGCATGTTATGCACTTGAGAATAAACAAAAAGAGCCTAGGCATACTTTTGAGAGAACTTTTACTCCTTTGAAATTTTCATATGACAATGGTGCTTAAGACCTTAGTTAAAAATAAGATCATCACTTTACCATACAAATCTAGACTTTATGAACTTGAGTTAAAACCGCCATGGTGGAGAGATGATCACTATTTTCACTACCATAGAAATAAAGGTCATAAAGTTGAATATTGCATTAACTTGAAACATAAAATTCAAGATCTTATTGATAATGGGATCGTTGATGTTGGAATCCCTAATGACTCGTGTGATGAAGATATTTCAATTGAACAAGATCATGTTGATGAACCCATGTCTAGTGATGGTCTCATTGACACCTACACTTCTTCTAACACACATGCATCTCCTAAAACTTCAAATCTTTCCAACATGACTCCACGAAACAAAGAGCCTAATTATTTTCGTATTGACAATGTGTATCCTCAAGGGATACCTCTAAAAGAAACTCAAGATAAACTTCACTTGGCTACAAGCCTTTTCCATGCTACTAAGACTAAAGATCCTCAACCTTCATGTGATGTTATGCCTACTATGCATTATTCAAATAGTTCTTTATTACCTCTTCAAGATGCTACCATGAAAACCCCAAATTCTCTATTTTCCTAAGGAGTGGCTTCATGTCAAGAGGACTCTCAAAATGATAAAACTACAAATGTCAAGAAAGATCAAGATCAGGTACCTTTTCATCTCCTTCAAAATGTCACCTTTCCATATCCTATGTCTTACCCACCTCCTAAGTATGATGAAGATACCACTTCCACTACTTCCATTGAGCTTATTAAACATCAAGGAAAAATCATTATTCATATTCTATCCAAAGAAACTTGTCAAGATCAAAGTTTCCCCTCTTGTTCTACTTCTTCATATCCACTTCAAAATTATGCTCAAGCTTCAAATGCTCCTATCAAAGGTGTTTCTCCTATCAAAGGTACTCATAAGTATATTGATGCTCTTGATCATGTTTCTCACTCTAAAGATGATAATATCCCTACTCACTATCCCTATGTATCTCCTAAATCTATCATTGGTCCTCATCCAACAAAGATAAAGCTTTCAAACCTTCCATCCATATTGGGACCTTATGTTCATCCATCTCCTACTTTAACTCTTAGCTCATCACTTAGCTCTCCTATTGTACCTCAATATCAACAAAGACACTCATCCTTGATGAATCTTCATTCATCTATCCATATGAACTAATCATACCAACCTCATTCATCCAAAAATCTAAAGTCTTTTGGAAGTGATTTGGATAATCAACATAAGAAGGAACACAAGAATCTATTTACAAATGAAGATCACTATGTCCTATCTAATCGATATGTGATGAAAAGAAAGAAAGAATATTCAAGAGACCACAAAGGTCCACTAATCAAAGAGCTAAATCAAAGAAAATGTGGGTTCCTAAATCTATCATTGAAGAAATGCATTCTAAATAATCCAAAGGAAAAGAAAAATTAAAATATATATGGACTCCCAAGTCTCTCTTGAAAGACTTTAATATTGAAAACAAATCAAATTTGACATTCAAGCTTCCGAAGGCTTCCACTCCATCTTCTTCTAAACATCTTCCTCAAAAGATTTCAAAGTCTTTGACTCCATTTATCAGAGCTAGATTTCAACATTAGGAACTCTAGACATATTAGGTGTCATCACTTGAGCAATTAGTAAACTTGTAACTTGTGAAATGACAAACTTATACTGACATCAGACTTGAAACCAAACTGTTGAACAATAAACTCTGAAACGATAAAAATTTTGAACATGGAACTAAAAAACTTATAACACTTTCTAGGCTTTATGTTGGTGAGTTATGAACTTATGTTTTATGGTGGATTCTAAGATGTCATTCTTGTATATGGATATTGTAGGAGGGATGAATTATGGCTCTAGATCAGTTGTTAGGGGTTGTAGCTTGGGACATCATAGAAGTTGTGGGAGAACTAACCACCATAGCCCTTCCTTGGTTAATTTAGGGGACCCTATTCAGGAAGAGGCTAGAGTGGGTGATAGTGTTAAGCAATATACTAAGACAAAAGGACCAGTTATTAGAGATTTGGTCAAGGAGATCCTAGAGCACTTACCTTTACAGAATAGAGCTCATCATTCAGAGAATGGAGATAGAGATAGGTTTAGGAGTCCTAGAGGGGGGAACCTAGAGAGTATAAGGCAGTCTAGCTAGTCCAGCCAAATGAAGGACCTACTTCAGGTCAAAGTCAAACCTTTCAATGGGGAAGGTATTGGAATGATGATAAGAATTGGTTAATTGCACTAGATAGGTGCTTTTCCATGCAAGACTTTAACTCCAACATCAAGCAAGATGTGTCATCACCCACTTAGAGGTCTTCACAGCAATTTGGTGGAGCATAAAAGAGAAGAAACTTGGGATAAATATGTAGATTATCACATGGGAGTTGTTCCTCGAACACTTCATGAGTGATTTCTGTTAGAACAATGGAAACAATAGAGGGTAGATGAGTTTCATGACTTGAGATAGGATACCAAAACTATGGTGGAGTATTAGCATAATTTTTTTGAGCTTATGTCTTAGGTAGGAGTCAGTGATAGCTCACCATTAATGGTCCAACAATTCATTAGAGGACTTAATGCTAACATCATTTGGGGTGATAAGGTATTCCAACCTAAAACACTTAAGGATGCAATATTGCGAGCTACTTTGGTTGAGATTAGTGTGACTTTGGGTCAAGGTGGCCTACCATGTGTTCAGGCTAGAGGATCATCTTATTTAGGACCATCTAGGGACAACCAATCTCAAGGAGCTAGGAGTTCTAAGAATCCTCCTAACTTCTCTAAAGACAATTAGGAGCAGTAGGGAAGAAAGTTCTTCCATGGTAATAATGGTGGTTCATAGTCACAAAACTATCACAACTAGCAGTGTAGTATGTGCAATAGATCAAATCAAGCTCTTTACGATCACTGTCAAGATGCTAGTGTTGGTAGTTTTAATTATTCATGTGCACTTGGAGCTTAGGGAGGCTTTAGTGGAAATTTCTACTCTTGTGGACAACGTAGTCATAGAGCGACCAATTGCCCCAAGCATGCACCTTAGTTTTTGAGTCAGACGCCTACAACCTCAGAGCATATAGTAGAGAAGGATCCAAGAGGACCTGCACATTTAGTTTTGAGTTTTGATTTTGTGTCTTTGTAGTAGGATTCTAGGAGTAAGCCTAATTTTAGGGAGGGTGGATGTAATGCCCACCCGTATTTTTCTTTTCTATTATGATTGCCAAACTCTTTTAGGCTTGTTTCATGTAGAGATATTTATTTTACAATTAGACGATATTGTCTCATAACTTATATTATTGATATATTGGTAATAATTGCTTAATTGACTTCATTTCATGTATTGTTTAATGATTATGATTTCTCATGCATTAATGGTGTTTCAATTTTTCCTAGTTGTATATGTGATTTCTTTCATGATAATGTCATATTATCTGATGCATTATTATATCTAAGCATTCGCAGTTGACTTGTGATTTATTATGGTACTTAACACATACTTGCATGTATATGGTGTGTGTGTCTATTTTATATTTCTTTCTGATATGTTTGATGTGGTTAAGGGAGGGAGTCGTAGTCACTTGCTAGTCGAGATCTACACGATGTACCACTCCCTGTCATTACTATTTAGTTTAGATATATTTATATATATGTACATGCTCTTCTTCTATGTAGGATATAGGTATCAGGCATCAACTTCCCTGAGTTGCCAGGATGAGTGTGTCATGTTACAAATACTCAAATGGTGAGAATGGAAAGATAATGACCAGGTAAAATCTCAGACATAGCCTAAATACTTGTCCTACAAGGAGGACTCATAACAAATTGTCCACCCTTTTTAAAACCTATGAGTCTTTTGTGCATATGTGGTTTGATTCTTGCTTTGGTTGATTTTCCTTATGCATTTCTTGAGGTTTGACTTGGTGAATTGTCTAATAGACTAGTTATTTAAGATTCTTGGATCGATAGTTGATATTAATTTATCAAATGTTATTTAATTTTAAAAAAATAGAAAAATGCTAAAATAAGACAATTTTGCATTTATTGAAATTATATCAATTTTTAGTTAAAATAAAAGATTTGATTTAAAAGTCCTATTTTAGAAAAATTATGTTAAAAAGATTTGAAAATTAAATATTAAACTTTAATTATGGTGTAGCATTATTATTTAATTAATAAAAATTTAAAAATTTTGGCATTTAAATAATGCACTTAAGTTAGCTTTATTAATTAAATAATAAATAAATATATTTTAATGAAACTACTTTGAAAGAAAAGTGGATAAATAAACAAAATAATAACAAACAAAAATTCAATTAAAAGCGAATTATTTGTGCATGAAAGAAATAATTAAATTAAATAATTTTAATTTTAGAGCTATAGAGACAGAAACCTTAAAAGGTAATTAGAGTTCTATATTAGAGAGTTTTTTTATCATTCTTACACACATAGGTTTTTCGAAAGCAATTTTCATATTTTTGGCAAGAGAAATTTTGGAAGCTTTAAAGGGCTTTGGATTAGCAAGGGTTTCACCAAACAACCAGGTTGTTTGCATCAAGGTGAGGTAGGGTTTGAAACTCGTAATACTATGTTTCATTGAAAAAGATATGTCTACTTCATGTCTGTTGGGTGCTTGAATCTTGATTTTTCCTTTTTGTTTAATTAGCTTAGATCATGAATGAAATCAATTTCCTATTTGTTTCAACAGAAGAAAATTAGAGATGGAATCAAATTTAAATGATTAGGGTTTGATTGAAAGATTTTGTGAGTTTAATCTACTATTCGGTTATATTTTGCCTTTAAAAATATATTATATATTTTTTCATTAGATTAGATTATTTATAAAAAAAATAGAAATTTTAATGTTGTTGAGAAAATATGTCTATCATTGCCTTCAAAATGTAAAAAGATATACAATTATAAACAAATAAATAAATTTAAAAATAATGTTTAAAAGAAAAATATAGATGAATAAATAAATAAACAAAGAGACACAATGCGTCAAAGTTCTTGCTAATAATTTGGAGAAGGAGGAAAATAGAGATTTATAGATAGAAAGGAAGGATAGAAAGAGAGCTAAAAGAGAGAATGGTATTTTATTATAAAGACAAGTAACTTGGTAGAATGATAGAGAGAGTTGAAGGGAATTTAAAAATTATTAATAATTATAATATTTTAAGAAATATATAAATAACAATAGAAATTATATTATATGAATGAACTACTCATTTCTACCAATTCAATTATAAATTGAAATATTTTTTTATTTTTTTTTAAATTGTTGCTTACTTAATTCAAATTACCAAAATATCTACTAAGTTTGAAGGGTAGTATTAGTTTAACATTTTATAAAATGATATTAAAATAAGGGGCGCATGCACCAAAGTTCTTACCTTCATGTTTTTATGGTTGACTGAAGTAGTATTGCATGAACAGGAAACTAAATTAGTTACAATTTTTAGCAAAAACTTGAACACTTCAATCATATAATTAGAAAAGAAGGAAAATATAGATTTATAGATAGAAAAGAAGGAAATATAGATTTATAGATAGAAAGAAAGTATACGAAGAGAGAGCTAAAAGAAAGAATGATATGTTATTATAAGGACAAGTAAAGGTAGAACAATAAAGAGAGTTGAAGAGAATTTTATTAATTATTTTATTATTTTAAGAAATATATAAATAACGATAAAAATTAGATTATATGAATGAACTACTCATTTCTACCAATTCAATTATAATTTGAAATATTTAATTTTAAAAAAAAAATTGTTGATTACTTAAATCAAAGTACCAAAATATTTAGTGAGTTTGAGGGATAGTATTAATGGTATAAAAAAATTGAGCAAAATTGTAAAATAGTAGCTAGTAAAACATAGTGTAAACTTTAAAAAATAACATTTTACAATTGTCAAAAATAAACATCAATGTAAAACTAATAAGAAATATATATAAAGTAAAAAATTAAAAACATTTAACTCTATATTTGAACTTGGTAAGATAGCTATTAAAATATAGTGTAAACTTAAAGAAATAACATTTTACAAATTACTACGCAAGAGCTTACAACACAATAGTAAATTGTGAGTCTCTTATCGAAGAGGTCTTGGGTTCAAATCTACCCATGCTTAATAAAATAATAATTAATAATAGTACATAATAATTAATCTTGACTTCAGCTTCTTACCGATCAAAAAATATATTTTACAAATTTAAAAAAAAACATCAATGTAAAACTAATAATAAATATATTTAAAATAAGAAATATAAAACATTTAACTCTATATTTGATTAACATATCTAAATTATACAACTTAAAAAATATTTAATTTCATAAATTTATATGACTTCTTCTTCATAAACTATTTTAAATAATAAATGTATTTAAAATAAGAAATATAAAATATTTAACTCTATATTTGATTAAAATGTCTATATTTGAACTTGGTAAGAAAAATAGATAGTGATAATTAATATCAATTAGACATTCATTTGTGAGGTGGAAGATAAAATGATTGTTTTTAAAAAAGTTAATCCACTTGTCACAAGTGTGGAAAAGATAAAATTGTAATTAATGCATTCATTAATATATGATAGAGATGTTAGAAAATATTTGTATTTTTGTTGGAGAAAATTGAATTTTTTCATTGCCAAAAATATAATGGTCCAATAGAATGAATGAGAAATGTGATTTATAAAATAATGAAAAATTAAAAAAATATATAAACATTTGAAATTTCTTTTAATTTTTTAGATCCTATGAATTGATTGGTCAGTAAAATTGAAAATTTAAATTGAATGAAAACAATAGTATCCTACCAAAGTCACGAACTAAAAACTAGAGCAAAATTGTAAAATAGTAGCAAGTAAAACATAGTGCAAACTCAAAGAAATAGCATTTTACAGTAGGCAAAAATAAACATCAATGTAAAACTAATAAATATATTTAAAATAAGAAATATAAACTATTTAACTCTATATTTGAACTTGGTAAGAAAAAAAAATTGTGATAATTAATATTGATTAGACATTTTTTTTTCAAAGTGGTGTGAGGTGGAAGATAAAAATATTATTTTTTTAAAAATTTAATGAACATGTCACAAATGTGGAAAAGATAAAAGTTGTAATTAATGCAATCATTAATGCATGATAGAATTGCTAAAAAATATTTGTATTTTTGTTGGAAAATTTTGAATTTTCTCCCTACCAAAAATAGAATAATTCAATAGAGTGAATGAAAAATGTGATTTATAAAATAATAAACAATTAGAAAATGATATAAACATTTGAAGTTTCTTTTAATCTTTTAAATCCTATGAGCTGATTGGTCAATTTAATTGAAAAATTGAAGTGAGTACCCTGCCTTTGGTAGAAACTAATAAGAGATGTCCATGTAAGCATGCTCAAGAAAAGAATAAGATTCACATAATGCCATTTTTTTTTGGGTACAACAATTTAATGGCCTAAACCTCTTTTATTTTACTGGTTGATATTCTCTCCATAAGTTGATAGATAATTTTATATATTTCATATTTATTAAAAAACTTAAGAGTTGCTCCACTTCTATATCATACTCAACTTAAGATTACTCTAGCGTTAAATTTTTTAAATATATATATATTACCGTCATAGCCCATATTTTCGATTTGCTTTGAATGTGCAGAAGAAAAAAATATTTTTGATTTGTTTTATTTAAGGAAAAGGCCCACTATGTTTTGTAACCGATTCTTTATGTTCTAAATCTTAATCTAAAGGAATACAAGAATATATTCCTTTCCATTCTAAATAAAAGATTAGAAATGCATGGTGATTAAAATAAAATTGTTTGTTTTTTTAATTTATTAACTCGTTTAAAAACTTTTTGAAAGTTTCTTTTTATATATATAATTATTATTTTTTAAATATCTTGATTATAAATATTAGATAATATAATTGGTTATTACTAAATTTTATAACTAATGATAAAAAGGTATTATTTAGTCTATTAATAATAAATACTATCAAAAGGTGGTTTTATTTACTTCAATTAAATTATAATCATTAGATTAACAACTTTAAGAAATATAATTAATAAGTAATAAATCTTTTTAATAGTTAGGGAGTATTATTTGATTTGTGGTATTTCACATGAAGATATGAGCAACAATCTTCTTAGGCAGATCATTACTATTTTGTCATTTTATTAGTAAAACACATCCAAATGACTCAATTATACTTTGAAAACAAATGACTTATAACTATTTGACTTGATTTTTTGTGTGTTCTTCTAGTATTAACTTGTAGTCTTTTGTTGATCTCCTATGTTGGTTCTTTCTTCTATGTGTTGTTTAGTTGGCTGGTTAGGACGTACACCGGAGGTTTCTTTGTGATTTATTTTATGATGTTTCTCTATTTCAAAAATTATGATGAGTTTATGTTTTCAATTTGGAAGTTGCATTATGAGTTTTTTTCTATGTGGTGTAAATAATGTTACTTGGGTTGGGAGAACCAACTTGTTTTCGGGTTGCATGTTAAGTGTAGTGGCTACCCCTAGTTTTCATTTTATTATTGTTGTCGAACTCTTTTAGGCCAGTTTATGTTTGTTGATTAGTAGCACTATCTTTCATATTATCAAATATTGTTTCATATTCAGTTCATTTTATAATGATTATTACAGTGATTTCAGTTATTGATGATAATTAGTTAGATGGATTATCATATGTGTTTTCTTATTGATACTTACCCCATCTTGCATGTGTATGGTATGCGTGTATATTTTCTTTACGTATGACATTTCTGATGTGGTTAAGGTTGGGAGTCGTAGTCATCTACTAGTCAGAATCTACACGATACACCACTTCCTGCCATTGCCTATTTAGTTTAGCATATATGTGTTTGTACATGCGTGAAATTTATGCAGATTGCAAGTACTGGGTATTGACTTCCCTGAATTGTCAAGATGAGCATACCCTATTGCATTATCTCAATGGTAAGAGAGGGGAGGTAAATTCTTAAGTCCAAATAATAACCTTTAAACCCATTTGTCGTAGAAAATTAGGATAAAAATCTGAGTTAGTTTACCCATCCAAATTTGTCAAGTGATGTGAATTCGAGATTTTGACTCTGGAGTTTGATTATGTTATTTGCCTTCAATTGAGTTGTCATTTTTGGTCTTGTATGTGGTGATTTTTTATTATAATTAAATCAAATTAAAAGATAATTTAATGATTTAATTTAATGAAAATTGTATAAAGAAATTTAATATTTAATTATAGTTAATTAATTGATAAATTAATTAAGTAAGAGAATTAAATTTAAAAGATTATATTAAAGCTCTATTTTTGACGTTTTTATATTTATTTAATTTAATAATTATTATTTAGGAGTTTTATTTTAAATAATAAACTCTAAATAATATTATTAGTTGAATTAATAAATATATTATTAAAATGTCTCTTGAATTAATTAAAAAAGAATTAAATTTAAAAGATTATATTAAAGTTCTATTTTTTGACGTATTTATATTTATTTAATTTAATAATTTAATAAAAAAAATTGATTGGTAAGAGGCCAAAGCCATGATTAAGTTATTATTATTTTTTAAGCACTCAAGTAGATTCAAACCCAAGACCTCTCAAATAAGAGGCTTACAATTTACCGCTATGTTGTAGGCTCTTGCCTTTATTTAATTTAATAATTGTTATTTAAGAGTTCTATTTTAATAATAAACTCTAAATAATGTTATTAGTTGAATTAATAACTATATTATTAAAACGTCTCGTGAATTTATTAAATAAAACAATTAAATTTAAAAGATTATATTAAAGTTTTATTTTTGATAGGCAAAAGCCTACAATGCAACCGTAACTTGCGAGCCTCTCATGTGGGAGGTCTTGGATTCAAATCTACCTTCACTTAACATATAATAATAATTAATTCAAACAAATAATAATAATTAATCTAGGCTTCGGCCGTTTACCGATAATAATAAAAGTTTTATTCTTGACATATTTATATTTATTTAATTTAATAATTATTATTTAGGAGTTTTATTTTAATAATAAACTCAAAATAATATTATTAGTTGAATCAATAAATATATTATTAAAATGTTCCTAATTAACTCGAGAGAGTACATAAAAAATTTATAAAGTTTATTTTATTAAATTGCATAAAGTGTATGCAAGAAATTTAAAGATAAAGTTATAGTTCTAATTGTGGCATACTTATATTTATTTAATTTAATGATAATTATTTTGAAGTTTTATTTTAATAATGAACTCTAAATAATGTTATTAATTAAGTTAATAAATATATTATTTAAAAAAATCTCATGAATTAATTAAATAAAAGAATTCGACTTAAAAATAAAATTTTAGTTCTAATTTAGGCATAATTATATTTATTTAAATTAATAATTATTATTTAAGAGTTTTATTTTAAATAATAAACTCAAAATAATATTATTAGTTGAATAAGGCAAGAACCTACAACACAATGATAAATTGTGAGCCTCTTGTCAAAGAGGTCTTGGGTTCAAATTTACTCGTGATCATGCTTAATAAATAATAATTATAATTAATAAATATATTATTAAAACATCTTGTAATTAACTAGAGAGAGAACATAAATTTAATAAAGTTATTTTAAATAAATTGCATAAAACATATGCATGAAATTAAAATATAATAAATTAATAAGAGAGAAAGCAGTTATTTATAAAGTTTATTTTAATTAAATTACATAAAGCTTATGCATGAAATTAAAATATAATAAATTAATAAGAGAGAGTAAGCAATTATTTAATAAAGTTTATTTTAATTAAATTGCATAAAGCTTATGCATGAAATTAAAATATAATAAATTAATAAGAAAGAGTAAGCAATTATTTAATAAAATTTATTTTAATTAAATTGCATAAAGCTTATGCATGAAATTAATATATAATAAATTAATTAAAAGAGAAAGGAAATAAATTTAATAAAGATATTTTATATTGCAAAAAGCATGCATGAAAACATAAAAGATAATTAAGTTATTAAAAGATTAAAGATTTGATATTGTTTTATTGTGATTATTTAATTAATAATCATCAAATTAGAGTTGCATTTAAATAATGAGTTTAAATTATTCTTATTAATTTAAATAATAAACTATGCTTTAAATAGTGCTTGCAATAATTAATAAAGTGGAGGAAAAGAAAATATAAAAGAATATTTTAATTAAAAAGTTCTTTAAATGTGCATGAAAGAATTAAATTTAAAAAATTATATTAAAATTCTATTTTTAAACATATTTATATTTATTTAACTTAATGATAATTATTTAGGAGTTTCATTTTAATAATCAAATCTAAATAATGTTATTAATTGAGTTAATAAATATATTAGTAAAAAAATTGTCTTGTGAATTTATTTAAATACAAGAATGATAATTTAAAGATAAAGTTATGGTTCTAATTGTTGTGTAGTTATATTTATTTGATTTAATGATAATTATTTAGGAATTTTTTTTAAATAATAAACTCTAAATAATATTATTAATTAAATTAATAAATATATTATTAAAAATGCTTCAAAAATTAATAAGGGAGAGAAAGTTTTAATTTAATAAAGTTTATTTTAATTAAAGTGTGTGTATGGGCATATAAAGCATAAAAATGGCGAGCAAAAAGCGAATATCGAAAACAGCAAATAGCAGAATCTCGAGAAAAAACTCTAAGCCCATCCTTTCGAACAAAGCAATTAAAAAACTCAGGGCTCTGCCAGCAGAATACAGCTTGGTCTGGCTTGGCTTCGTGTTTCCCTCATGACCAAATCAAGGAAGGAGTCCTCGGTGCTCATAATACAGAGACGATCCCCACTTCTAACATCTATTCACCTCTGGCAGAATGGCAATTGGAGAAGACAGAAATCTTGACAGGGAAATCATCTCCTATCCAGAACAAAATCTTCTCCGTTACAAGTTTAGACAAGCAAATCAAAATGTTCAACTCTACAAAATATGCCAAGGCAAACCACTTCTTGCCTTACCGAGGGATTGAGGATCCGCCCCTCCCTCATATTACAACTTGGCAATCTCCGTTACCGCCCAACTCCTCTTTAGCCATGTCTCCACCTTACATTCCACCGCACCGAAGAGCAAAGGATAACCACCATCCTAACCCTAAGTTTTCCTCTCCTGTCCTTCAACCCACAACTGACCTTAACGACAGGGTTCTCATCATCAGTGATCAAATCAGTGAAGAACAATGGATGGAATGCCAAGAGGTAGGACTATTCACCTATTGGAATGGCCCTACTTCGGATCTATATAAATTGATTGACTGGCTTGATGATGACTGTGGCACCCAGGTATGTATCTCTAAATTTTCTGATAATATGCTCTTCCTTAGCTGTTATGATGATTTAATTAAGAAAGATTTTATTAACAACCCTGAATGTATGTTCAAAGGCCATGCAGTTCATTTTTTTAACTGGATCCCTAACTGTAATGAAAATAATCTAGATTTCGTAATACCTTCATGGTATGTTGTTTATTTATTACCCCCAGAATTAAAAAATATCAATACTTTTAAAAAAATTGGCAGATCTATAGGAAATCTAATAGGTGTGGATTTAGCATATAAAACTAGTAATAATGTGAAACTTCTAATTAGTGGCAAGGTCAATGACTCTAAGACAAAACAGTTAAAAATTATCACAAACAGATCTAAATATGATTTAGAGTTTACTAAATATGAAGGGAAAATCTTGGATATCATCAAATTGGATGATGAGAGATGTCAATCTTTCAACATGATGGATGTAACAATGAATCTTAGTAAGACCCTTCCTTTACTTAGAAGAAGAAAACAGAAAATGCTCCAAGAAGATCAAACAAATGAGGAATGCTTTACAAGAGTTGGATCAGACTGGCTTGATTCGTCTCCCTTCAAGGAAAATCACAGGGCAAAGCAGATTATAGACTCTGCCCATGAAAAGGGCCTAGAGTGCTTAAAAAGTAAAGATCCTAATCCAGTCCTGCAACAGACAGACTCCCCAAAGGATAATCAAGGAAGTCAATTATAGGAGCTTGAAAATTTGATGTTATTCACCACATGCGGGATAAGTAGCAATATAGAGCTGCATAAGGACCCATCATCTCCACAATCAAATCTGCATTGGGAAACAGACAATAAGATAGAGTCCCCTGGTAAATTTAAAAAATTTTGGCAGACTCCAGCAGGCACCAGCAGTTCTCCATTCACTCCAGGCAATAGTCTTTACCAGGAAGACATAGCCAGTGTATCAGCAACTGAACCCCCAGTCAAGGAATTTCAAGAATTTTTGAACAAGGACTACTTTACAGAACCTTCAAATGCCGAACCAGTTACAGAAGAAATAGAAAATCTGGAATTGGAACAACTTGCTGAGGAACTAGCCCAAGTATTTAGTCCTGACAATATTGAGGAATCCTCAATAATCTGAAAGGAAGAATTCATAAAGAGGGTTATCCAATTAGGAGGGGAAAACTACTCAGGTGAAGACCTTCGAAGAGATATATTAAAAATTCAAAGTGAAGATATAGCTTCAGCACTCTCTTATCAATCAGAGCTAGCTAAACAGATTCTGTCAGAAGTTGAGCTAAAGGAGCAGGAACAGTCTCAAACAGGAAAAAATGATAGTGTGAACAATAGCGGAAGATAACCTGGATCAGTTAGGTATATACATGTCTCAAGAAGGACCAAAATCTCCAAATTGCGGCAAAGTAAAAGGCAAAAGAGGGAGGAAATCTCTAAAGATACTAAGAGAAGCAGAGGGCCTCAGCAAGGAACAGCAAAAGATTGACCAAATCTTCCACAATGGGAAGGGGATCTGCCTTCTCGATCAGGTATGAAGATCACTACTTGGAATGCTAGGGGTCTTAACGCCCCTAGCAAAAAAAGGTTATTAAAGAATAACCTAAATGCTTTTAACTCTGATATTGTCCTAATTCAAGAATCTAAATTAAATTCTATAGAAATAGATAAGTTAAGTCGGATGCTTGGAGTATGGCGGCCCATGTTTCAGGAATCTTCAGGGGCATCAGGGGGATTGAGAATCCTCTAGGACCCAAGAAAGGTTAGTTTCAGTACCCTCAATAATTCTTATAATTGGATGAGCAGTAAGGTTCAAAGTTTAAAATCAAACCTCAATTTCATTATCATTAATGTGTATGGTCCGATTAATAATATTGAGAAAAAACTAATCTAGGAAGAATTAGGTCAATTTTTGAATAGTTATCATAATGAATTTTTCCTATTAGGAGGAGACTTTAATACCATCCTTAACCTCAACGAAAAAACCGGTGGTATTTAGATGTTATCGCAAGCATCTAAAACATTTAGAGAATGGTATGCCATTCATAATCTAATTGACATTCCCACTAATAATGGCACTTATACATGGAACAATAGAAGAAAAGACTTTGCCTACATAGTAGAGAAACTCGATAGATTTATGATTAAAGGGGAGCTAGATTCCATCAATCTTGACATTCAGTCCTCAATTTTACCCATAGCTGGATCAGATCATTTCTTGGTTAATTTTGAATTCATAAAGCCCCTTAAATCGGCCAGAAACCCATTCAAGTGTGAGAAAATGTGTTTCCTAGATCCAAATTTTCTCAGCAATGTAAGATCCTGGTGGGACCAAGAGAGCTTTGCAGGGTCTAAAATGTTTGTCTTCATTAAAAAATTAAAAATGCTTAAGGAGCATGTCCTTAGGTGGAATAAAGAACATTTTAACAAAAATTTTAGAGAAAAATTGGAAATAGAAAACCAACTTAAAGATCTTAACTCGGAAGTAATCAGCAAAGGTATGGATAATAAGAGTTATCTCCTCGAAAAAGAACTGCTAGCCAAACAAGAAGATATTCTATCTAAAGAAGAGATATTCTGGAGGCAGAAATGGAGAGAAAGATGGTTTGCAGAAGGTGACCGTAATACTAAATTCTTTCATAACTCCACCATGTATAATAGAGCAAAGAACAGAATCACAAGGGTCAAAGATCAACAAGGAATCTCAACAGAAAAACCAGGAGAAATCGCGGACATCTTTGTTAGTCATTTCAAAAATTTATTAAATAATCATAAAGGTTCAAATTACTCAGCGCAAACGAGTCTTTTGAAAGTCACTCCTAAAATTGTGGATCGACAGGATAACATTGATTTGATCAAACCTATAACCTTAGAAGAAGACAAGAATGTGGTTTTCAATATGAACCCAAATAAATCCCTGGGTCCTGATGGATTCCAAGCATTCTTCTTCCAAAAATGTTGGGATATCATAGGTTTTGACCTTTGGAAAGCAATTGAGGCTTCCAAAAATGGAGGCTCTCTCCTTGCTAAAATTAATTACTCCTTCATTGCATTGATCCCTAAGAAGTCTGATCCTGTTTCTCCAAGAGATTATAGACCAATTGCTTTATGCAACACAATCTATAAAATTTTCTCCAAGATTATAGCAAATAGACTCAAAAAGATCCTCCCTAAGATTATTTCAGAAGAACAAACTGGTTTCATGTCGGGTAGATCCATTCTAGATGGTATCATCACTATTCAAGAAACTATTCACTCTACAAGACTCAATAAGGAAGCGTGTATGCTCATGAAACTAGATATTCAGAAAGCATATGATATGGTAGACTGGAGGTTTCTATGTAAAACATTAGAAGCCTTTGGGTTCTCACACCATATTCAAATTTATTTCAACTCCTAAAATTTTGGTGCTCATCAAAGGAACTCTAGAAGGTTTTTTTGATATATCTAGAGGAATTAGACAAGGGGACCCTCTATCCCCCTCACTGTTTATTATTATGGCAGAAGCATTTGGAAGAGCAGTTCAGGATGCATACAACAATCAACGGATCTCAGGCATCACAGTCTCTAAAAATTTACCTAATATAACTCACCAACAGTTTGCTGATGACACTATTCTACCCGAGAAAAGTACAATTGCAGAAGCTCGATCTCTTAAAAGCATTATTAACCTATATATGGAAGCCTCGGGACAGAAGGTCAACAATCTCAAATCCAAAATTTTATTTATAAATACCAAGATAGAAATTGAGGAACAAATTTGTAGGTTCATGGGTTTTAAAAAAGGAACCTTCCCCTGCAAATATCTAGGTATAGCCTTAGAGAAAGGTACTAAGTCGGGAAAGTTTTGGGATGATACTCTAGGGAAGTTAGATTCCAAGTTAGGTTCGTGGAAGGACAGATGGCTAACTAAGGCAGGCAAATGTACTAAAATTAGTGCAGTACTATCAGCCATCCCTACCTATTCGCTTTCTTGCCTCCCTCTTTCTAAGAGAAATCTTAAGAAATTTGAAACTAAGATGAGAAATTTTCTATGGAACGATAGGGATGGAGATAACAAGTGGGCTCTCATCAAGTGGAAGCATATCAGTAAGCCTAAAGAATTAGGGGGATTAGGGGTCAAGAATCTTCAATGGAAAAATGAAGCTTTAGGAGCAAAACTTATTTGGCATCTCTAAAATGAATATAACCGTAAATGGGCAAAGATACTATATAATAAATATCTCATCGCAAAGGATCAGCTTTCAATTTTCAGAATTATTTCTTCCCCCAAAGGATCAGAATGTTGGAACTTCATGAGCAAATGTCGTAGTCTGATTTGTAAATTTCTAACCTGGGATGTAGGCTCGGGTGATAAAGCTCTATTCTGGGAGGACTCCTGGGATGGCTATCCACCTCTCTTTCTCCATTTTTATAACCCAACCCTCATAAACAAATTAACAACCCTTTGGGGCAATAAGGTTAAAGATTACAAGATTCTCTCAGATAGAGAAGGTTCACCAAAATGGTCTTGGAAATCGCTCAAAGGTCTAGGTTTTGAAAAAGAGATAATTGAAAGCTTTGATAAGCTGTTGGATGGTAGAAAAATTAAATGAACTAATAAAGAGGATACTCTAATTCGGGCGGCTTCGAATGATGGGCGATATTCGGTCAGCAATGGCTATAGGGCTATTGTCAAAGCTCAGCAAACAGAGTTTGTGGATATCTCATCACAACTATGTTGGGATTCCTCTTGTCTCCCAAAAGCTGGCTTCTTTCTTTGGCTAGCTATTCAAAAGAGGATCCTAACTATGGATAGACTATACATCCTTAGCTTTCAGGGTCCCTCTAGGTGTACCCTATGCCATTGCAATATTGAAAATGCTGATCATCTTTTGTTTAACTGTTCCTATTCTCAAAGTTGTTGGGAATGGCTCAGGTGGATGCTGGGCTGGTCTACACCTTTTCCAAAATCATTGGCTGAGCTATTTTTTGGCTGGCCTACGAAAATAGTAAAGGGTGTCTATAGTAAGCTGTGGAACATCTCCCCTTCTATCATTATTTGGGAAATCTGGAAAGAAAGGAATCGACATATATTCCAGAGCTTGGAACTCGAATTGGCAGAGCTCTTGGTCAAAATTGAAGCTAGTATTGTAGAATTGGTCAACTCCCACTTAAGTAAATTAAGGTTAGAAGAAGGTTCTTTTTCAAATTGGGATGGCCTTATGAAGAAACGTTGGTCTATCCTGATTAACCCTCCTCTTATCTATATGAAGAAAAATATAGAGGCTAGGAAAATCTGCAAATGGCAGCCACCGCCAAGTGGATGGGTCAAATTGAATTTCAATGGATCCGTGCGCAGTAACTCAGGTGTAGCTGGTATTGGTTGTATCATAAACAATGAGGCAAGATCTTGGATAGCTAAAAAAGAAATGTCTATCCAACCTACCTCAAATAACATAGCAGAACTGGAGGCCCTTCATCAAGGGATTCAGTTATGCCTTAAGCTTAAATTATCCAAAGTTATCATTGAAGGTGACTCTCAAATTATCCTAAACACTGTTAGAAAAAGATCCACCCCCAACTAGGTCCTAAATTCACATTTAGAAGAAATTCTCTCCCTTTTGGATAAGCTAGAAGAGTATAGGATCTATCATATATTCAGGGAAGGTAATACACTGGCGGATAAACTAGCAAATTTAGGAGCAGACGGAGTCAACTCTCTCCTCGTTAATAATATTTCTCTAACTCATTCTAATATTTGACTAACCTGAGTATATCCTTTTAGTTTGTATAGTTTAATTATATCATCCAAGTAGGAAATAGTTTTCTTCTTATTTAGTGACTTCACTAAAAAAGAAGTTTTGTCATCTTCGTCCTTTAATAATAATCTCGCGGTAGATCTTTATGAGGTGTTCTGAGTGTGTGAAGTATATAGTGTGCAGGTTTTAGGTACTTTCCTCATCATTATCTCGTAATCCACAGTTTGTAGAAAGATTGCAATCTTGATTGATGATTTCCCTCTTAGATGATATTTTGTGCCTCAAGTACTTAGCTTAGGCCAGCTTTGGAAATTTCATTTAGGTATCCCCCAAGTTTGTGTCTAGAAGTTTCCCCTCGATATCTATAAGAGAACTCATCTGAGATATCCATCCTCAATTTCTCAATTTAAACATGGAATCCAACATTTATCTGTTCCACGCCTATGAAAGTCAAACAATGGCATTTTGTGGGTCGGTGAAACCAGAAAGGTGGAACTATATTTTATATCCGGTGGACGACATGACGTGTTTTGCTATCTGTAGAGTTTGGGAGAGTGAGTGTTTGACTATCAATATACCTGGAGGACCAATAGTGACATTATCGGGTCCTTTATCGGATGTTTGGTAAGAGTTAAAGTAGAGGTGAATGACATTGTTAGGCTCTATCATGACTTATTTGTCTCATCATGGAGAAAGGGTCTGGAAGAAGCCATGTGTAGCATCGATGCAAAATGGAGGATTCCCCTCCCGGAAAGGTATATGAGTCTTCCTGTAGGACATCCGGACTTAATTATCGCTCCTTGCCGTCAGTCCCTGATCATCCGAGATAACCTAGCCTTCTATAGAGAATGGCCCAAAATGGAGGCCAGTCTGCATTTTCTCCTTCGATGGCGAGGGATTATTAGAGAAGAAAATAAAGAATGGCTCCTTGACTATCTTCACTGATTTAATGCCTATATCAAGCTGGGGGTGTCTTTCGACAATCTGGATGATCTCGTATTCAGTACCCCAAATGTAGAGAAATCAAGCAGGGTGAAGCATGACTACGTGTTTCCTCCCAATTTTTGGGTGGAGCATCCAAATAACATGGCGGATGTGATTAATGTTTTTTGGAAGGAAGGAAAGGGCCTGGTTAGTTAGATTCCAGCTTTTTTGGTTAAATTTAGCCCTAGAAATATCTTTAGCGTGTAGTATGGCAGCGATTTTGTTATTACGCTTAATATAGCTAAGATGAGCGTCCTTTGATTTTTAGCAAAAATGTTTAGTCTATAAATCGGTGTGTTACATATAACTGTGGGTTTGTAAATTGGTGATAAGTTCTCTGCTGTAAATGGTGTGATAATACATTATGAAATATGATATAAGGATAATTAGATGAAGTTCTGTGTATTTATTAATCTTGAATGCTTTTAGGATCCTATCTAATTTGAGATGGATTTAATTCCTTACTTGTGATTCAAGTTAATATAGAGCAGTGTGAGGCCCAATGCTCTCTATTTCAATTTAGTTAATAGCTTTCTCAGCTGTATATGCGATATTGCTAAGGTACGAATAATCCATGAAATTCTCAGAAATTAAACACTCTGAGCTTTTATAAATGCTTAATATCAGCTTTAGATTTAGCTATAGTTCGTGACAATTTTTATGAGGATATCATGAATCAAATGGTGATTTGAATTTAGAGATTACATAGATTTGGTACTTGGTAATCATTTAGCTTTCTTGGAATTGCTTATTGTTTTCTATCCTCAGGAAATTCTTCGAATTTTGCATTCTGGGTGTAGTATCATTGCTTGGGATACTATGTAATTCAGAATTAAGTAGTAAACCTGCAATGTGGATCGGACTTTGTTTCCCAAAATAAGACTAATTTTTTTTTTAAAAATAAACCGGCCGGATTTGCCACTGGTTCAAACTCCATTAATAATTGGTAGGCATGTAGCCTCTTGTTATGGGCTCTTTAAATCTATTAATTAATTAATCCTTTAAGTAAACCTCCTCTATCAGTTATAGCTGGGCGATCTCTTAGAAAAGACTCTTCTTCGCTATAGTTGGTTAAGTCAGGATTTTTATTATGAGTTTAGTAATGATTTTTAGTAAAGCAATCATGATTCGGGACTCCTATTTTAATCTTTATTTATGATGTGGAATTTTGGCTCATATTATTGATGATTATGAATACATTTATATTATTTCATAGTGGTTAGCTACTAGAGTTACCCGCTATTCCTTTCCTTGTAGATTAGTTCGCTGCCTTTGTCTTTCTTCTTTCCTTCTTAAACTAATTTTAGTTAGTGTTCATGATTAGCTCTTTATCTTGATAGGTATCTATGTGTTTTGCTCTTTTTCTCATAAATGACTAACCCTTTGTTCGAATATCTAGCATAAAAAATGGTTGGATGTAGGAAAAAAAAACAAAAAATTGAGAGATTATAATCGATCCCTTGTTTGCTATCCTAGCATCACTCGGTAGAGACTATGGATGTCTTAAGTTGTAAATTATCAGGGGTATCCCCCAGATTACATGTAATAATTAGGTAAACAATTCCACTGGGGTATGCCCCTTTTAAAGTTGTAATAATATAGGACATTTTGTCTCGGGCAAGACTGGAGGTTTTCTTCTCTGTTCTTTCCTACCAGTGCCCGTTTGAACGGAGATATGTTCTATAATTTTTTTTAAATTAATAATATAGATCAAGGCCTTGGTCATTTACCGATCAAAAAAAAAAAAAAAAGTGTGTATGAAAATTAAAATATAATAATTAAAGACAAAGAGTTTTCGTATAATTGCATGATCAAAGCCTTGATTTGGGGGAAAAACTCTTTATTAAGGAAATTGGAGCTCATTTCTAAATACACAGGTTTGGAGGAGCAAATTTTTGAAAAGAGGGTTTTCAAAGGAAAAAGAAGATTCTTCCGTGTTTGTGCATTCATTGTTTTAGCATCAGATCCAGGTAGGATCTTGTGGGTTTGTGTAGTAGTTTCTCATTCTTTGAATTCTTGTCTTCTTCATGTCTGTTGTGTTTCTATTTTCAGAAGTTCTTTGTTTTGAAACTTTTGTTTGAGATAATTAATTTCCATTATACAATTGTTTGTGATTTAATCTGAAAACTTTTAGTAAATATTAAACTTTAAGGTTTTCAAAACCTAATGAATTATGGAATACACTTTTGTATGTGCTTTATGTGATGTGTGATTTACTAGTGTGGGGTTTTTGGGTCTGTCTTAACTTTGACCAGTCAAGATGTATACCAGAGGCTTGGGAGTTTTGTCTGTGATGTCATGATGATGCGTTGTATACGATCTTTTATACTCAACCATGGTAAAATGTCTTGTATGCTCTATGAGGTGTTTTTATCTATTGATTGTTATTGATTTCCAATATCCTTGTGTGAAATTGAGGTGTATGGTGTGACCTATCTGATATAACCTTTGAGTCTTCAATCAATTGTATTTGGATTGCTTTCTAGTTGCTTTTATAAGACTGAAGTGCTTGTATTATTTGTTCTTGGTGATGTCATGTTATGACATGTTTGACTTATCCATTTTGAGTCTTTGATTAGTATTTTTTTGGGCTTTTTTCTAGTTCCTCATAGAGAACTAATGTGCTATTGCGAATTATCATTTTATGTTTTCTAGTCACTTGTATAGGACTGAGGTGATATACTATGATTCTTTGATTTATGCTTTTATGAGCCTAGGGTAGGTAATCTATATGTTAAGTTAGAAAGTAGCTTGTAATGGAGGCCGAGGCCCAAAGTGGCTGCCAGTGTAACCTATTGTAAGTAGTTTAATAAGTGATAACATTTCATTAAATGGGTTTAAAATGAATTAATAAGATATTGGTACCACAAAAAGTCACTAAGGGGCTAGAAGATTAAAAGACTAGCCAGATAACCTTAGAGTTGACTCATTAGTATGTTTTGTCAGTACAAAAAGATACTAGTGTCGCATAGAGCCACTAGGGGTCCAAAGGATTAAAAGACTAGTTAGGTAACCCTAGAGTTGGTTCATGTGATGACACTTGCCCACTTGCATATTAGATTTCCTACATGTTGTTATTGCCTCTGGGATTAGTAGATAAGGTACCTTTGAGTTAGATTGCTTTCAGGTGATTCCTTGAACCTAGATGTTGGATTTGATTGTTGAGTTTGTTATCCTATTTGGGACTTGAGACTATCTCTTTAGCACGGTGGGAGTGAGCCTTTTTGGGTTACCACATGGTTGGGTGGTAGTGCCTTTTACTCTTATCGTTGAGATCTGTTCATTGATGTCGTGGTTGGAGTTCCTTGTCTGCATTTCCTTTCATTCTATCTTTGTGCATTATGATGGATGGTTGTATCTTTACGATGGACAGTTATGTCTTTATGATGGATGGTTTCACTTATTGTATTGTACTCTATTTCATGGATCTAAAAGGGATGATGTAACCTACTTTTATAAATGTATATTCATTTAGCCTTTCATACCCTGTGACATGTACAATGGATGATTGAGCATTCTGAATTGTATTGCCAAGTAGCATTTGGAACAAATGTATATTATTTAAATGGACTTTGGACTTTTAATTATTCTTTCATGTGGATGTGGTATTTGTTAGACTTAGTATTAATTAAATGTAAATGTGACTTAACGCCTTGGGATCCTTAAGGAATGTAATCTGTAATTTTTTCTTATGTATAATTGTATATTATTGCTTCCGCTACTTTATGATTGATGTATATGTTATTCTTTCTTTTTTTTTAAAAATGTTTGTCAAACTAAGTAAAAAAATTAGGTTAATTCTTTTGGACCTCTTGGTAGGGCATTACATTAAGAATCCAAGTTTGATCATCATGAGTGTTGTGGTATGGGATACAACTATGTTTTATGTGCTTTGGATAGGTTTTCTAGGTACATGTCTTTGGGAGTGGCTTGCAGTAGGGGTTTGGGACCCAAAGTTGTCAGTGCCAGAGTAACCTATTTTAACTTATATAATAAGTGATAATCTAGTAATTAATATTTTGGGGAAACACACTAAAAAGATAAGTTAGAGATATTGCCTCGTCCATGCCTTGAGTGCTTGTATTGACTAAGGATGGGAATGAGATGACAATATGACTGTTTTGCCTCATCTTCTTGAGAGGGTTTTCTGGTTGTGCATGTGTCACATTGAGGGTCCAGGGTTCTGAGTAACAAGTCCAATGTAACTCAAAAATTGAGGGTCTAAGGCCTCTTGAGAGATCAGTCTAGGGTAACTCAAGCAGTTTGACCATGTGATGACACTCCCTAGTATGTAGCTTAAGTCTCTTTTATATATTGTGTTTGTACCTATGGCGGTGTACTTATTGTTGGATGTATTTAATGTAGTTATTTACTTCCATTGATGATGATTGGTGGTTTATGGATATTGTACTTTTTTCATGTGGTTCTTTATTTGAGGTGGATATCTTTCATTGACTTTATCTTATGATTTTGGTGATTTGATCTATTCTTGGTATATGTATGATGTTTTGTCATGTGGTGTTGGTATTGGATTAAGTGTTCTTTCATTTGGACTATCTTATCTTTTTGAGTAGTTTGTGTTACCTTTGAGGTAGTTGTGGCTTTTAGAATTCCTATCCTAGGAATGCTTTATGTTTGATTAGCCATTTGTGGATCGTTTATTATCTTCCTTGCATAGTGGGAGTGGAACCCTGATTAGGTAACCACATGATTGGGAGGTAGTATCTTCAAGTAGCATTTGGGTCCCCCTCACATTGTCAATTGTTAAATGTTTATTGTAGGAGATGTACCTTTATCATCCATATTTCTTATCTCAGAGACTTCTTTTCAGTTGATGTATATATGTTATCATGTATTCTGATGTATTGTATCTATTCTCACATACCTTGTGACATGTGCAATGGATGTTATATATTGGATGTACTTTCATTGTATTAGTTATACTTATGCATTTGCTTATGCAATTATGTATCTGATATTTCTTTATGATCATGAGACATTGTACTTGAGACTTAAACTAATTAATAAAAACTTCTTAACTTGACTCAACGTGAAGGAACCCTTGAGGAATTGAAACTATATTTGTAATTTCTTATGTGTATATGATGTGTATGTTCATATTACTTCCACATTAATGTTATTTTGGTGTTGTTTAAACTTTTGAAAACAAATAGTTCAGTAAACATTATAACATGTTAGGTTTATTTCTCTTGGGTTCCCAAGCGGAGCATTACACCATCTTTATCCAAGATTACTCTACTACCTCATACATATAAGCCTAAAGCTATTTCATCCATGATTCCTATATCATTACATCACCCTTCAAGGTTTGTTTCATTGTTGATCTTGCCTAATTTCTCACCTACCCTTATGTAATATTTTAGAGCCTACACTTACCTGTTATCCATAATCCTTCTAGCTTTCCAAGGTATGAACTCTTATCCTCCATATGTTATTTTTACTACCATCTCTCTTTCATCACCCTATCGAGATATTTGAGCATACCTTTATATGGTCTTGTCTTATGGCTTATCCTTTTAATAGGAGCACTATCCAAACTAAAAAATCTTGAACTCTTTATAAAATATTCAACCAAAAAAATTGCCAAGTGGTGAAAACTTGGAAGCAGGTACTACTTGAGACCCTTTCACTTATGTCTATATTTGTCTCACTTTATGCTTATACACCATTCACTCTATTTTTCTTTGCTTCACCTAGCTTAGAACTGGCTCTCGTGTCTAGGTCTAGGAGGCACAAACTGTATAGCTTATTGGGGTCTCTTTGTTGTGTACGTGCTTCTTTGGAAGCTTGTCTAACTATGTTTCTCATTACTTTTCAGATACTTTAGCTACAGTCTAGGATAATGGGATACTTCTCATTAGAAGAACTTGAGTCCTAAAGAGACAATCACATGACTTACACAAACCCACGTAGACACTAAAACTGGCTGAGACTTGTTACTTATTTTTTATTGTGTATTGTATATGATATTTTCTTTGTTGAATGTTCCCTCCCTAATAGTCTCTTGAGGATTTTATGAACTAGAGGACTAGGGGCATGGGGCATGTTTTCTTTTGTTTTCTATCTATGGGTATACTTAGTTGATATTAACAGTCTTGAGCATTCATGTTTGTCCTACTTGATACTTAGGATCTACAATGTATCATCCTTGTTTTTTTTTCAAAAGACATCACTTGGGGGTTATCCGGGCACCTATGTCTTGATACAGGTGTAATCTTGCTATATTAAACTTAGGGAATCTAACTACATAGTCATCTTGAACTCTATGTCTTTGATGCATAGGTTGGATTCTCACACTTTTATCTAACATAGATCATATTCATATCCTCATAGTTTATGCTAGTGATGATTGTATGATCTTTCGATGTCCGTAATAAGGCTCAATGATAAAAACTAGGACCTACTTATGTAACCCTTGCAATTACACCATTGCATAGTAGCTTTCATTTTTAGTGTTCATTTTAGCTTAGTTTTGCATTTTGAATGTTGAGGAGAGTCCTCTTATCTTTCATGGACATGTTGGCTAATTGTGTTCATCCTCTCAATTCTTCTTGATCATGGCTTCATTTTCTTTTAATCTTCTCATCTCATCACCTTTTTATGTTCTTGTCATCGCAAGGAGTTAATCTTGTCATCACATCTATCTAACTTGTCTTGACTTAATTTTTGAACCTCTTATATTTGTGCAAAATTTACACCCTTACTTAATTTCAATTCATTTTCAAGAATTGAAATCCAAATTCATCTTATCTTATTGGTAAAATTTGTATTTTTAATTTCATCCTCCTTCTTTGCAGTTGGCTGACCTTTGAGGCTTAATCTTTGAATCTTTCTATGGAAATTGTCATTTCTTCATTTATTCCTCATTTCTACTCTCTTTTCACTCTTCGTATTCATTTCATTTAATCTCATTTCATCTTTCTTCTTGCTTTGACCTAATTTTGATGCTTTATCTTTCTTGGTTAAACTTTATTACACTAGAGCATATATTCATTGCTTGGTGGCCACTCTTTGATTTTAATCATTTATCTATCATCATGGACATTGGCTTATCTTGATTTGATCAAATTTAGCTAATTTTTGCATCTCCTCTATCTCATTTTGATTTCAATCCCAAGGGAGCAAGAATATTCTAGCATTGTTGTAAATCAATTTTTCTACTATGCATGTCCTTTTCTCAGGAGCATATGGTTGACCTTTCCATTCGCTCTTGATCTATCTTTTTTTCTTGGTTTGATATATTAGTGTTCATCTCAAGTATTGATGTTGTCTATCTCTATCCTAATGCTTAGTTCCACTATTAATTGACTATGCATTCAAGATCTGATATCACTCTGCACTTTATTCTTTGGAGTTAGATATCTTTGTCTTCTAGGTTCTTGGCTTATTCATTCTTTGATGTAATGTGCTCCCAGATCGATCACACATTAGTCAAAGAGGGAAAAATGCAATCACTTAAAAATGGTCATCTAGACTATAAGCCCCCTTTCTAGTAATTTCTCGTAATCTATCTATTGCTTATCTTTGATCAAATCATCACTTTATTATTTATTCTATTATAGCCTATGGTTTGGCCACTTTATTCTAAGTCTTTATTTAAATAAAAGAACTTTCTCCCTTTTAATTAAATAAAAATATCATTTATTCTATGTGCATATGAAAATCACTTTTCTAAAAATTAAAAATAAAAGAAGAGAGAATTTCCCTACTTGGATTAAATTTAATTCAAATCTTCTTTTTATCTTAATTAAAGTGCCTTTAATTTGTTCTTATCTTTAATCTATTTTTCCAAGGTGGGTCTATTTAAATTTAATTTAATTCAAATCCTCTTCTTTATCTTAATTAAAGTGAAATTAATCTGAACCACTCATTATTTTTCCTCTTAAACACATCCGTTGATTTTTCCTCTTAAGAGATGCATGCACATGGATCAACTAAGACTTATTCTCCACAATCAGATTTTGCCTCTTAAACACAACCGTCCACTTTTCTTTAAAGGGCACTCTCTCCTCACTCTCTCATATCTACACACTTATGCTATTTTCATGTTGCAAGTTTTCATAAAGCTTTTGGAGCACTCATCACTCTCTTGGCATCCTTGCATTGTCAGAGCATCTTGCATCTCATCATAGAATAGATCTTGCATTCTTAGTTTAGATCTTTACTTTCTTGCTAGTAGATTAGACTTTACTTTTATTGCATTGCTTATCTCATTATAGACTATCTTGCATCTCCATTTGAATCTTCCATTCTATGGTGCACCTTGCAAGGGTTTGCTTGAGCTAGGTTCATTTGAGAGCCACCATCTCATAGCTCTTGTACATCATATATAGGAAGCTCTAAGCCACCTCTTGAGATGATCTTCATCATGGGTGTTCTCAAGTATAATGGTTTATAGAACTATGTCCTCTTTTTCACACATAGGTAAGATGATAGAGTCAAATTTTTCTAGCAAGGCACACACTTCAAATGATATTCTAGAATTAATGCACACTAATTGATGTAACACTAGGTTGAACTTCTCTCAAATCCTTACCTTTCAAAGGATTTATTCAAGCTTGTTACTAGCCTGTTAGGGTCCCTTTTATGCCCTAATCCCTAAAGGACCTTCGTTATATCCCCTATCCACTCCCTACCTACTTACACCAATAGTTATGGTTCTTTCCTTACACAAATACCTTTTCTCAACACATTTTCTAACCTTGTTCCTATGATTTTTCTAACCAAATCCTTCATCCATGTAGAGTGAGGTCTATCATTAGTAGTCTTGAACTTCCCTTGGACTTTTGGACGAAACTATTACAAGTTAACACCAAGTTCTTTGCTCCTATGTCAAAACTGTCACAAACAGGGCTACTAGTATTAGCCCTCCAACTTAGGTTTTTGGGTTTTAATTCCAAACTTCTCCAAGTGAGGTAGAAAAAAAAACTTTATATTAAAATACCCTTTTGAAAAATCTTAAATATTTTGTGGGTCTCAGGTCTTTAAGTTGTATGTACACCTAAAAGCAACTTTTTAGCCTACTTCCAAGGATTTCATTCTAATGTTGACTAGTCTAGCTAGGGTATGTTCTTTACCCCCTCAAAAATTGTCATAAAAACTTTTACTTCAGTAGAAGTGGACTTCACTCAACTCTCCTCACTTTGCATTAGTTGGTTTGAAGTATCAAACACCTTAAAACCCCAAAACTTCTCTTCTTGAGCTCTGATTTCCTAACCAAGTGCAACAAACTTGCCTAGGGCATCACCGTAAAAGTTCTTGCCATGCTTTCTAGGGTCTCAAATATAATATATAATATTTACATGGGCTTTAATTCCATTTCCCCTAAAACCATGAAGAACTCGTGATAGGAATTCATGGGAGAGCCATTATTGCTCAAAAACCCAAAAGTGAAACAATGCACTACTTAATTAGGAAAAAATTTCAAAACCAAATCAGATGAACACTTACAACCTAGAAAATTGAAGAGAAAAGTATTGTACAAACATAAGCAACACAAACCCCACACCAAGTTGGTCTATTAAATCCATTTTTCTATACATGTAAATCAAATGCTACAAGTTGTCTTGGTTTTAACTAGAAACATGTGCATTTACTTGCTCAAACTTGCTTACTACAAATCCTAGCCCTTGGGATGTGTTTGAATGGTGTTTTTATAGGTTCCCAAAGAGGTTGCAAGTGGTTGGTATAACCACCAAGTTCTCCTTTGCACTTGGCAATTTTCCTACCAAAAAGTTGTCAGGCAACTTTTCAAAAAGTTGCACAATCTTGACAACTTTTGGCTTCTTTAAGAAACTTTACTCTCTCTCACTTGGGAACCCCCTGACCTATCTAAATTGAACCAAAAATGATGTCTAAACATGCTTGTTCCCTTAATATATGAATATGCATGTTTTAGGCCATTTTTGTGTGTTTGACAATTTTTGTCAATTGTAGCTCAACTTGACATCTTTTGACAACTTTTGGCTTCCTACTTCCCAAATGGCTTACTAGGAGCCCTCATCCATACAATGGAGTAGAGTCACATCATAAATGACAAGGTGGGGTAAGAGCACACCTCCTTCAAATTTCTCAAGGTCCTAAACCTATTTCTTGTGACACAAATTAAGACTCGTCAACACACCAAAAAAAATCTCCTTTACAACTCCTAGCTCACTCACATCCCTAACTTGGCTAGAGTCAATACAAGTCCAAACTAAACCAACTATGAAACCCAAAATGAAAACTTAGACTAGGATTAGGTTCTCCTATGCCACTGATATATGTGGTCCAATTGGAGTTGATAATTACTATGGTGATGTATATTTCATATTGTATTAGGATGATTATTCATGCAAGATGACTATAATGTTCCTAAAAGTGAAGTCACACGATTTTGATGTATTTAAATGGTACAAAGAAAGAGTGGAAAATAAAACTAGTAAATCATTAAAATGTTTGAGATCTAATAGAGGTGGTGAATTTATGTCTATTGAATTCACTAATTTTTGTGTTGAGAATGACATCAAAAGCCAGTTAGTTGCACCTAGGAGACCACAAAAAAATAGTATTACTGAAAGGTGAAATAGATCTTTTATGGATTGTGCAAGGAAATTGATGATTGGGAAGGAAGTCTCTCAAATATTTTGAAGAGAATTAATCAAAACTACTGAGTATACTTGAAATTGAGTTCAATTAAAGAAAGGAACAAATAAGACACCCTATGAGCTATGGTATGGTCATATACTGAATGTAAGTTATTTCAAAATCTTTGGAAGTATATGTTACATTCATAAGGATGGTAGGAATGGAAAACTTTATGTTAAAGAAGATGAAGGTATATTCTTAGGATATTCATCTAAGATTAAAGCTTATAAATGTTTAAACAAGGCTACTAACGAGATGACTAAAAGTTCAAATGTAAGATTTGATAAGTTTATATAAAGAAATGATCTAGAAAGCAAGAAGGAACCTAAATAAGTTTTTTTATGTATATGAAGAGGCACCGAGTATTCTACTTGAGTTATAGCACAAAGCCATCGAGCACCAGACAGTTGCTATTGAGTCACAGACTGTCACACCTGAGCACCAAATAATACAACCCAAGCAAGAAGTTGTACTTCTACTGAGTGGAGAAAATATCGAGTATCAAAGAATTGAACTTTTATTAGCCAAATATGTGAGGAAGAACCATTAACTGGAACAATCATTGGAGATAGAAGTTTTGGAGTACAAAAAAGAAGCAAAACAAGAGAAGTACATGCTAAATTACTTATTTTGATCCTAGATCAATAAAAGATATATTGGAGATTGATCAAATTGAGAAGAATAATACTTGGACACTTGTATTGAGACCTATAGATAAGAATGTGATTGGAACAAAGTGGATTTTTTAAAAATAAACTAAATGAAAATGGAGAAGTGGTAAGAAACAAGGCTAGATTGGTTTGCAAAGGTTGTACACAAGAAGAGGGCATTGATTATAGTGAAAATTTTGCACCTTTTCAAGATTGGAAGGTGTAAGAACTCTATTGGCTTATGCTGCATATAAGGAATTCAATGTATATCAAATGGATGTTAAATCTACGTTTTTGAATGGAATACTACATTAAACAATATGAAGGATTTGTTGAACCTAGAAAGAAGTACTTGATCTATAAGTTGAATAAAGCACTATATGGATTGAAACAAGTACCACAAGCATGGCATGAAAGATTACACTCTTATTTGATCAAGATTGGATTTGCTAGAACAACTGAAAATAATAATCTATATATCAAGAATGAGTCATAAGATAAGTTGTTGATTGTTCAAATATTTGTTGATGATATAATATTTGGAGAAAAATGATATGTTGAGTAAGACATTTTCTAATCAAATGAGTACTGAATTTGAAATTTCAATGTTAAGGAGATAAAAAAATCATTGGTTTGCAAGTCTTTCAAACACAAAAAGGTATCTATGTTACTCAATCCAAGTATGTAAAGGAAATCTTGAAAATATTTGGGATGGATGATTCTAAACCAATTAATACACCTATTTTGATTGGAGTGAAATTATCAAAGGAAGACACTACCGATGAAGTTGATCAGACATAATAGAGATCTATGATCAGAAAGCTACAATATGTTGCACATAGTAAACTAGAAATTTCCCTAGTTGTTAGAATTGTTGAAAGGTTTTCATTTAATCCAAGGGAAACTCTTATGACTGTTATGAAAAGAATATTCAGATATCTCAAGGGAAATGAAGATTATGGCCTATGGTATAAGCAAGAAAATGACTTTAATCTTAAAGTCTACATTTATCCTGATTAGGTCGGAAATGTTGATGATTGAAAAACACAAGTGGGGGAGCTTTCTTTTCAGGAGAAAGGTTGATCACTTGGATAAGCAACAAACAAAGTTGTATTTCACAATCTACTATTAAAGTTGAATATGTTGTTGTTGCATCAATTGTTCAAATATTGTATTGGTCAAACAAATGTTGGAAGGATTGCAATAAGAAGCAACCTAGCCTATCACTATTTAGTGTGATAATACAAGTGTTAAAAATATATCAAAAAACCTGATGATGCATGTAAAGACAAAGAAAATTTCAATCAAGTATCATTACTTGAAGGAACAAGCACAAGAAAATAAATCAAGCCTTCAATATGTAAAGTCTAAGGATTTTTTTTTAAAATAATTTACCAAGCCATTGCCTAGGGATGCTTTTGAGAATCTAAGAGGTAAACTAGGGGTACTGCCCCTAGCCAAAATTCACTAGGAGGAGTTGATGCAAAAGTGTTCAGACTTTAGGAGCATTTATGAAGTTATGAAGATTAATAGTGATAAAACTGATATAATTTGTACATGCAATGTACAAAGACATCTACAAGGTTTTATAAGTTTCATGATGAAATTTATAATGACCTTTGGTATTGTTGTCAAAGGGGGAGAATATATTGTAAGGGGGGATATGTATCTGAAGGAGAGAATTGTGTCAAAGGGGGAACGCTATAGAGATGAAGATGATTGATGAATGAATTTGAAATAAGAGATCATAATAGAAAGGGAAGTAATGTTGAAGATATTGAAGAGATTGGTGCTACTGAAAATACAAACCATGTAACAATATGAAGAACCAAACTTACAAAGTTGTATTATTGACAGTGCATACATTTCATTATCTTATGTAATATTTTGTAATGCAAAATCTTATGTTATGTGTTTCCATCAATGCCAAAGGGGGAGATTGTTAGCCCCAACTAATATTGTAAATGATAGTGGGAGATTTTTAGGTGATGATGTTATGAATATATGTAAAAGAGTCATATCAGTTGTTATATTGTTATTGATTTCAAAGTATTAACTGGCTAGACATTATGCTAACTTAAGAAAATACCATATCATTAGATTGATGAAGAGGATTTAAAGAAAGTACGATGAAGACAAAGTTGGTATGCAAGGTATTCGATGGGTACTTGAATGAGATGGAATGAGATGGACATGATTATGTAAAGTTGGTTTAATTATTTTATAATCATGTAATATTGCAATGAATTGAATGTTACAAGCTTAACCGAGTCATAAGGTAAATAAAGGGAGACTGTATTCATTGAGTGACTACAGTATTGCCTGAGCGATTGTTAAGGAGGAAGAAGAATGAAGTGTTTCCTTAGCAAGTTAGTATTAACCAAGTTATATGTTCCCTAAGTAAATGTTGTATTTACTGCTAGATAAATAAGTTTGGTAAATTGGAATCAGAGACCAACGTTTGATGACACTATGGAAAATTTTAGAAGGTCTAATGAGACAGTCAATGTTTGTTGCAAGATCTATGACTAAGAAAAACAAAGAAGGATCTAATGAAGGAAATTGAAGAAGGATAAAGATGGACTCAAAGTTTTATGTAATGTTCTATTTTCTATGTGTCTGAATTCATTATATGATCAATGATGTTGTTTAAGTGGAGAAAGATGTAAGGACCTAGAAATGTTGAGAAATCAAATTAAGAAGATCTGTTGGAGATAAGTTTAGGTTATTGTTTCAAAGTTTTTGTTATTGTTGGCTGATGTTACAATTAAGTAAATTTCTAAGAGGAGATCAGAGTGCAAAAGTGAAGAAGGAAAGAAGGATATTGTTGAGGTAGGTGAACTAAGCATTAAAAAGAGGAAGAGGAGTTATACAACCAAGTCAAAGTACACAGTGAAGGGAGATCCAAGAGAGAGATTAGATAGTGAAAGTGAAAGAACAAAAATCTGAAGAAGAAAAGGTAGTTGCTACTCTTAACATATCAGTTTTTACTATTATTGTTTAACCATTGTAGTATAAAATCTTGGAAGTACTGAGTGGACCTATCTAGTTTATGAAATATTATATGGTAACATCAATTAGTGGTGTTTGTAAGTAATTTAAATTAGGTCACTATTTTTAGTCAAGGACATGGAGTGACAAGGTCTAGATGATATTTTTGGCAAAATCCTCTAACAAGGTCACTTTAACAAAGTGTATGCAACTTGTAACAAGGTTGTCTCCTAGCAGAGATCACTTCAAAAGAGGGAAATTTTTGGGTCACCGGTCCCATGCATTTTTTTCCTTAATAGGGTTTCCACATTAAAATATTAGTGTCAAAATTGTGTGAATGTTATTTGTGTTGCAAGTTGTTTTATATGTTTTAATAGTTTATTGTAACTCATCAATAACTAAGATATCACTAGGTAATAACTGGAAATTTATTGACAGTTGGTAATGCAAGGAACAATTTGTTAAAAGTTTGAATTTAGGTATTCAAAAAAGTTGTTTAAAGACTATACTGAGTGACTGAATTTATCAGAGTAATTTTTGTTGATGTTTACAATGCTTTGATGGTATTGATAAGTTTGAAGGGACTAAGAGATAACTGAACAAAACTGATTCATCCCCCCCCCCCACCCTTTAGTTATCTAACATAGACCTTAGCACCTAGTTGCCTCAGGTCCACATGTCATTTTAGTGGCACATCAATGAGTCATCTTTTGCTTGTGACATCCATATTGAAAGGAATCCTAAGTACATAAATGCTTCCAAATGTTAAATCTAATAGGAGAGATGATGCTGAAAATTATCTCATAAATCCTTACACTATGGAAACTTAAATAAACACATACAAAATGATTCAACAGATAAATACAAAACACAATATATATATATCTGGGAAACTCTTCTCAAGAAAAAGCCCACCATTCCAAAGCTAGACTCAATTGTATTATTGGCAATAACAGTTACAATAAAATCTACAGAGCCACAACTCTCCAAGAGTATTTAGATGTGATATCATATCTAGAACAATTTTGATAGCATAACAACACTCTGTCACACATAATTGTTTATGACAATGCCTTGTACTTATAGACTTTTCATATAAGAGGAAACAAATTCTAAAGCATCTACATTCAATGCATCTAAAAATTATTTTAAAAACTTCCTTATCCACAACTATTGCATAAAAAAAAGCACAACAAAATAAATCACCAAAAACTACAAGCTTTCTTCTTTTATACTCCAAGTATTTTCTTTTGGAAGATTTGAGCTTCATTTAGCAACTTTCCAAGAAAGCACAAATACAATAGTAATCATGGTAAGGTTGTCACTTTATCCCAACAATATCCCACTTGACAAAGACCTTATAGGATTTATTGTATCACAATGTAGGCCCCAAGGCCCATAGAACCAACACACCATCTAAACTTCTTAGTGTTCACTGGCTTTGTCGATGCATCCACAACATTCTCCAAAGTCACAACCTTTTCCATCTTCCACCATATCATGAACAAAATGATATTGTACATCAATATGTTTTGTTTTGGCATGGAAAGTAGCATTCTTTGGTAAAAAAATAGCACTCTAGTTCTCACAACGGATAGTAATCTATCATGCATCAAAACTAATATCATAGCATAATCTCCTAAGATAAATGACCTCTTTAGAAGCCTGGTAGATGCCATGCACTTTTCTTTCATAGTGGAAAAATTAGCTATAGCCTATCACTTACTCACCCAACTAATTTTACCACCAAACATCATGAAAACATATACGTTGGTGGATCTTTTGTTGTCAATGTCACCTGCCTAATTTGAATCCACACATATCCATGAATGCAAATAGAACATTGAGAAACAAAAAAAGTTACCATAAAAACACAAGCAATACTTAGATGTACCTCTTAAATATCTAAACACTCTCTTAATTACATCCCAATTCACTTTTTCAAGATTAGCCATACATTGACTAAGGACTCCCACTGCTTGGGCAATGTTTGGTATTATATAGACCATAACATACATCAATTTGCCAACAACACTCGTATAAGGTACTCAAGACATGTCCTCCATCTTTGTAGGAGATTTTGGACAATTATCCTTGGATAGCTTTGTTCCATGTAAAATTAGAACAACTAACTACCTACAAGCTATCATGTTGAATTTCTCCAACACAGAGTTAACATACTTCCTCAAGCTCATCCAAACTTTTTTGCTAGATCTATCTTGAATGATCTCAATCCTAAGAATATATAGCTGACCTAGATCTTTCATTTCAAATTGTGCTGCTAGTTGAGACTTCAAATCTAAAATCATTCTTTTACCATTCCTAATAAACAACATATCATCCACATATAGTACTATGATATGAATGCCACCATTTTTCAGATTTATAATACATAGAATGGTCAAATTTAGATCTCAAAAATCCTGAGGACAACACATAGGTGTCAAACTTTTGATACCACATTCTAGGAAACAACTTCAAACCATATAGAGATTTCCTCAACTTATAAACAAGATTTTATTTACTTTTTTCAATGAAGTGTTATGGCTGTGACATATAAATATCCTCCTTCATATCACCATGTAGAAATGTTGATCTTCACATCCATTTGTGTAACTTCAAAATCATAAGTTGTTGCAGTTGATAGTAACAATTGAATGGATGACAACTTTTCTACAAGAGATAATATTTCACCATAGTCAATTCCCTCCACATGTGAATAGCCCTTTACAACCAATTGTGTCTTATACTTCTCAACATTGCCATCTGGACCCACTTTCTTCTTGAACACCCATTTACATCCAATAGGTTTCTATCCTTTGGGAAAAGATACCAATTGCAATGAAGAATTCTTCTTCAATGTTGTCATCTCTTCATTCATGGCTTCTATCTAGGAATCTGTATTATTCACGCCCATAGTCTCTCTGACAATCCTAGGCTAATTAGCATTAGAAATCAAAGAAAATATTAAATTGGAATCCAACAAAGAATATCCAAACCTCTCAGGTGAATAACCAAATCTATTAGGTCATTGCCTATCATGAGTAGACCTCCTCAAAGTTTGAGGTTTAGGCTCTTTCTCTTCTTTAGAACTTTCAAAGCTTCTTAAGCTCTCCTCATTCTCAAGTCTATTAGGATCTCATAGTTCTTCTTCCCTAGAGGTAGTAGTAATATGAACTACTTCCTTTTTCTACTTCTCATTATTCTCTAGTTAGAAATCAACTATGGAAGGTTTCAACTCACAAAATATAACACTTCTACTGTGGAGCACCTTGTCTACAACTAGATCCCAAAGCTTGTAACTTTCACACTGATATCATAGCCAATGAAGATACATTTAACTAACTTGTTATCAAACTTTGATCTTTTTACACTTGGCACATGAACATATGCCTCACAATCAAAGACTTTAAGATGTCTCAAAGAGGACTTCTTATTATACTGCACTTCCATGAGTGTCTTCTTAACAAGTGTTGAAGTAGGAGACTCTTTAACTAAATAACATACAATGGCTACAACTTCAACGCAATTTTTTTTTCAAGACCATCACCACTCAGCATACTTCTAGCCCTCTCCATCAATGTTCTATTCATCCTCTCTGCAATTCTATTTTGTTGTGGAGTGTAGGAAATTGTCTTATATCTCTCAATTCCATGATCTTTATATAACCTATTAAATTTTGTTGAACAAAACTCACCGCCATCATCAGTCCTCAAACACTTAATTTTTCCACTAGTCTAATTTTCAACCAAGGATTTAATTCCTTAAAATGACTAAAAACTTCAAATTTACTTCTAAGGAAATATACAAATGTCTTTCTGTTATAATCATCTATAAATGAGACAAAATACAAAGACTTCTAGATATTGAAGGAACACTAACTGTAGTGAGCACACCTGAATGAATATAATCCAAAACCCTAGAAGAATTATGAGAACTCAAATAAAAGGAAACATGGTATTGTTTACCATAAATGCAATGTTTACAAAATTCAAACTCCATATTACAATCATCAAGGCCTTCAACAAAGCTCTTAGTTTTCAAGGCTCTAATACCTTTCTCAACAATGTGACCAAGTCTTTGGTATCGTAACATTGTCTTCTCAATAGGGATCTTCATATCCAAAGTATTAACACCCTTAGGTACCTAGAAATCACAACCATCAAATGTGGAAAGAATGGTCTTCTTTTCTTGATCTATTGGTGAAGATGAAGAATCTAAAGCCCTTTTCTTGGAATTCACAAAAGCACTACAAGGTGCCCATCCTAGAACCCTTAGAAAGTACCATAAAGCCTCTTGTCATATTGCATCATTACTTGAGAAAACAACTTGCACACCCACATCACCAAGCTTACTGATCGAAAGTAGGTTTCTTGATAACCAAGGATATGAAGTACACCATCAATCCCCTTCACTCTTCCATTAGGGAATCTAATCTTTGACCTTATCATGACTAACAATATTTGGGTGAGAGTTATCACCCATATACACATTTTCACCATAAAACTCTTCATACTTTAAAAACCAATCTCTACGAGATGTCATGTGAAAAGAAGAACCTAAATCTATCAACCACACATCTTCTGATGTATGTGCTATCAAGGCTACAACAAAAGCATCTACATCATCCTGAAAATATTTATTAGTGTCTTTAAATAAGAGAAATCCTTTTTACCTTTCTTTTTCTTCTCCTCTTTGCAGTCTCTTCAAACATGACTAGGTTTGCCACAACTCCAACATTTTGCCTTGGTCTTTTTACCAGGAGACTTGGAGCTTCCCTTCTTGTTCTTTTTCTTACTTTTCTTCATTGTTGTACCATGAGAAACAAGGACCTCCTTAGCCAACTTAGAATATTTTCTTCACATCTCTTCAGATAACAACGAACCAACCACATCCTCTAATTTGAAGGTGGTTGTTGTGCTTCCAATAGTCAAAACAAGGTGATCCCATGATTATGGAAGAAAATATAACATAAGCATGAATTTATCTTCATCATCAATCTTATCACCAATAGAATTCAACTGAGAAATCAACATATTAAATGCATTCAAGTGATCAAGAACAAAACTTCCTTCCTCCACTTTTAAAGAGTACAAATTATTTCTCAAAAATAACTTATTTACCAAGGATTCCCCATGATATATATCACCACACTTTTTCCAAAGGATAGTTGTAGTCTTCTCGTCATGAATATTTAGGAGTGATGAATCAGCCAACCAAAGTCTTACTAAACTCTTGACTTTTTGTTCCGTCTTATCCCAATCTTATTGCAATGTAGTTTGAGGTTTCATTGAAGAAATTGCAGACCATAGTTCTCTATCTACAAGCATGTCCTCTATTTTAAGTTTCTACAACTCAAATCGTTGTCATAGAACTTATCTATCTCTGCATTGCTAGATGTGCTTTCCATATCTAACCTACAATAAGATTATAAAAAATCTTCTGCAAAACTCCCATTGAAACTAGAACAATACAAAAAACCCATCTACCCAACAACAATAACAAAGTTGGCTAGGCTCTGATACTAATTAAAAGGAAGCCTAAGTCCACAAATGCTTTGAAATGTTAAATCTAATAGGAGAGATGATGTTGAATTTTTTTTCACAAACCCTAACACTATGGAAAGTTAAATAAACACATAAAAAAATACTCAACAGATAAACATAGAACACAAGATATACGTGGGAAACCCTTCTTGGGACAAAACCCACCACTCCAAAGCCATACTCAATTGTATTATCAACAATAACAGTTACAATACAATCTATAGAGCCATAACTCTCCAAGAGTATCCAACTATGATATAAAATACAGAGGAATTTTGGAAGTATAACAATGCTTTTCAAACAATTCTCTCTCACATAATTCTCTACAACACTACCTTGTACTTATAGAGTTGTCTTACAAGAGGAAATAATTTCTATAGCGTCTACATTCAATACACATCTATAAATTATTTTAGAAACTTACTTATGCACAACTCTTGCATAAAAATAAAGCATAAGAGAATAAATCACCAAAAAATAGAAGCTTTCTATTTTTCTACTCCAAGTCTTTTCTTGTGGAAGATCCCAACTTCATTTAGCAACTTTCCAAGAAAGCATAAATAAAATAATATATCATGGTAAGGCTAAGTCACCTTATCCTAACACATATAAATGTCAAATTTAGGATTTTAGTTTTGCACTCTGGGAGACATATCGTGAGCATCCAATCTCTGATTTATAAATTCGTTATGTAATTGGAAAGGTCTTTATGTACTCTTTTCATTGATGTTGGTTGTTTTCCAGATTATGCTCTAGGCACATTCTATTTTTTTTGCATTTTTGTATTTTGGTGGATATCTTGGTTGTTTCAGGTCTGGGGGTCTATTTTCTTGCTTTAGATGATTCATCATGGGTTGTACTATATGTTATATCAGCTTTATATCTCTCCTTATTCTTATTGACATTATTTTGTAACATTTTTTTGCAAACACACTGAGATAAAGTACCACTCTATTACATTTTGAGATCTTGCACATCTTTGTGTCTTATTAAACTTGCACTATATTGTAAAGTTCCTTGGGGGTTTTCATGTTTTCCACATGGGTATGTGTAGGATCATGGTCAACCATACTATGGCCTTAAGTGGTAGTGAAAAACCAGCAAATCAAGGTTATGCTAACTTGACACATACTTTTAAAGTAGTTATGGGCTTTATATCAAAAAGTTGTAAGAAAAGAATCTATAGGAAATTGAATGTAGTTTCTAAACTACTAGGCTTTATCTAGAGAAAAAATTATTTGATTAGTCAAAATTTTGGATTTTAATCTAGCACTACAAAAATTTCAGGGTGAAAATAAAAAGTAGGTGTATGTCTAACAGCCTTAATCAAAATCAAATGATAATATTTTTTTTTATATAATTATAGATATAAAAAGTAGACTCATGTCTAGATGTGACACATATTCTTGGGTATTTTTATTCCAAATAAATAATTAAATATAATTTTTCTACTATAACATTTTCAAAATAAAAAAACTCTCATGTTTGACCACCTTAACTAATTGAAAACTTTACAAAATTAATTCTTTTTCTTTTTCTTTTTCTAATACTAGGAAAAGCATAAAATTTGACACAAATTTTGGATTTAAAAAATGTTATACCATTTGAAAGTTATAGCTATTTTTCAATTAGTATGTCGATCAACAGTTTACAAACATCTTCATTAAAAATTAACTAATACATGCTTATCAAACTCATAATTTATTAGCAATTATATTGATGGGATCTTGAGAGTGTTATAAAAAAATCTTTTTGTTTCATTGAATTTGGATGAAAAAAAATTGTTAGATGGCTACTCGAAGTCTGAATGACATAGAAACATTTCTCAAACACATCTTTTGAGTTGACCAAAGAGGTTTGGTAAATACCAAGCCTAATTGGGTAACTAATCCGAAATTGCGTACCTAAAATGCGGTGCCAAAACAAAAAAATTCAAAAGTTGAGAAGCTGGGAACTAATTGTACATTTTAAACAAAAAGCTAACAAACATATTTAAATATGTTTTCACATTTAAGATATAATGATATATTAGATTATTATTATTATATATTATAGAACAAATTTAATTGTTATAATATTATATATTATCTATAGTATTATAAATATTATCTATATATTATTATAATATTAAATATATATTATTACATATATCACTATAAAATTTATTTGAACACAGTATTAGAAATTACTACATAGTATTATATAGTTTATTAAATTACAATATGATTGATCACCCTATGTCCCTAGGGATCTTAGGAACCCTGGGGACACATGTCGCAATGCAATGGGTCAAATAGGGTCATAGGCTAGCCTACAACCCCATTCCACCCATATGATCGATTACCCTATGTCCATAGGGGTCCTCGGACCCCTAAGGACACATGTCATGATGCAATGGATTGAATGGAGTTATAGGCTAGCCTACAACCCTACAACCCCATTCAACCCATATGATCAATTACCCTATGTCCCTAGGGTTCCTATGATCTATGCATGTCATGATGCAGTGGGTCAAATGGGTTTGTAGGCTAGCCTATGACCCCATTCGACCCATATGATCGATTACCATATGTCCCTAGCTGTCCTAGGATGCCTAGGGACACATGTTGAGATGCAATGATTAAATAAGGTCATAGGCTAGCTTATGACCCCATTCAACCCATATGATCGATTATCCTATGTCTCCATGGGTTATAGGATCCCTAAGGACACATGTCGCGATGCAGTGGGTCAAATGGGGTGCTCTAAGTGCGTTTGGAGGTTGATCTTCTTAGGGTTGTAAATCAAAGCTCATGGGAGCTATCGATGAAAATTCAAATGCTATAGGACAGTCATTTTGAGGTATACAGTAACCTATCTTATTTTAGAAAGATTACATTCTATTTGGATTTGGCACAATGATTTAGCTCATGCCAAAACTTGCAGTGTGCCTCAGTTCATTGGTGCAACACTGTGTAACTTTGAACCAATGATCTTGACATCAAATTTTCAATACCATTAGCTCCAAATGGGTAGGTGAACCCCTGTGACACCCTTTATCTAGCCACAAAGAGCCTCCAACATTCACGGCCACCCGTACTGAAGAGTCTCCAAGGTGCTCTAAGTGCATTTGGAGGTCGATCTTCTGAGGATCATAACATGAAGCTCGTAGGGGCTATTGGTGAAACATCAAATGCTAAATGATGGTCATGTCAAGATCTATAATAACCTATCTCATTTTGAAGAGATCACATTACATTTAGATTCGGCACAATGATCTCGCTCGATGCCAAAACTTGCAATATGCCTCAGTTCATCAGTGCATCACTGCGTAACTTTGAAATCATTGATCTTGGCATCGAATCATCAATGCCATTAGCTATAGATGGGTAGGTGAACCATAGTAATACCCTTTTTCTATCCATGGAGAGCCTCCAACGTTTACAAACACTCCATACCGAATAGTCTCCAAGGTGCTTTAAGTGCATTTGGAGGTTGATCTTTTGAGGGTCATAACTCAAAGCTCATGGGAGCTATTGGTGAAATGTTGAATGCTACAAGATGATCATGTCAAGGTCTAAAATAACCTATCTCATTTTAGAGATCTCAAATTCTATTTAGATTCAACACATCAATCTCGCTTGATGCCAAAACTTGCACTGTGCCTCAGTTCATTGGTGCATCATTGTGTGACTTTAAAATCGTTGATATTGGCATCAAATCGTCAGCACCATTAGCTTCAGATGCCTGGGTCACAAAAATAGTGACACCCTTTTTTGGGCTGTAGAGAGCCTCCAATGTTCACTACCACCTTGTACTGAAGAGTCTCCAAGGTGCTTTAAGTGCGTTTGAAGGTCAATCTTCTGAGGGTCGTAACTTGGAGCTCGTGGGGGCTATCAATGAAACATTGAATGCTACAAGATATTCATGTCAAGATCTATAATAACCTAGTGACACCTAGTGACATCCCTATTTTGACCACAGAGCCCTAATAATATTTGTGACCAGTACATACTGAAATGTCTCGTAAGACCAAAGATGGGCTCCTAAGACCAAATTGGCCATGGATTTGGCTAATTGTAGACATCTTAAGGGATTGTAGAGATCATTTCAAATTAAACATTACATTAAAATTTGATAATAAAGGTTGTTAAAATGTTCTTCTCAAATTATTGCATTTGAATCAAATATAACAAACATGATCAAAATGAATGATATTCCATAAACATGAACAATACTCATGATTCAGATAAATTGAACAATACTATACTAAATTAATATGTATATCCTTGTTCACATAAATGACAAAAATTTATATCAAAATACATGTATCCATAGACAAATTATGCAAATATATATCAAAGTTCATGTATCCATAGACAAATTACACAAATATATATCAAAATACATAGATCCATATACAAAATGTGGTTGATCATACCATCAAAATGTGTATAATATTAATGTTTCTATATACAATGTGGCATATGCCATCTTAAAATGTCTCATGACGCATCCTATGAAAATTATACTATCCTATGCTATTGGTGGATCATTAAAATGTAGCCTCTTCACTGAACTAGGTTGATCATATGCCTCTTACATAAACAAAAAAGGAAAACTCAAAATTAGACTACTAAATTTATATGATTCTATGTATCTAAGATTGGATTACTAAATTCATAATGATCCTTTTTTAATGAAGATTTATAGTATTAAAGTTTCATCATAAATACCTCTCTCATTGACCTCTTGTAGTGGTCAGGAGTCCTCTCATATGTCAAGATTTCTAGAACCTAGTTGGTTGCGGCTTGTATATGTTCAAGTATGTTTTTTTAGATGGATCTACAACTTAAACTATAACATTAGAATTCATAGCATACTAAAAATTTAACATATAATCAAGAATTCAAACTAAAACTTACCTATGGACTCCTCCTTTGGATATAATGGCTGCATGAGAAAAGATACAAACTTTGACGTCCAGCCTCCTATGCACTAGGTGTTTCCTATGAGATACAAAAGCCTACTTGTTAATATCATGGAAATTAGTTTTTTTTTTTTTTTATGAAAATAAAATAAATAAAAAATAAATGATACTTATACATGGGGCTCTTGCTGGGAATGGAAATGCCAGAGGGTTTACGATGCCAAATTTGATTGGGCTCATCACTAGTAGCCACGCCCTATACAATAAAGAATGTAATTAAATTTCATTAGTACAAACATTTTACAAGAATGCATTGATATTTAATCACTTTAAAAGTACCTTATTACCTTTCCCTTGTCAATGGGTTGTGCCTCACCTACCCCCTCGCTCTCTGCCCCCCACTGATAGGTGATACCTACAAGAGAAAAGAAAGATTAGAAACCATATATGTTCTAATATCAAATAGAAAAAAAATGAGAACACAACATAATGTACGTAGATATCTCAAGGCCAAATGAAATAGTCTAGAGTGTGGCATCATTAACCTGTCTGAGCTCCTCCTCAGTCATCAGCTAAACATGAATGAAGATCACATACATGTGTAACTCAATATGAGTTAAAATTAATCTATTATAAAGATTAAATTTAAATCACATATGTCGTAACAAAAAAATGTATACACATACCAACATAGAAGGATCTCATGCCTCTACATGCCCCTCCTCTCTCATGTTAGGGTGTGTAGTCTCCGTACACGTGTCTGGTGTATCATCCTCCTCAAATACAAACTGATACTCAAAAAGATCATCTATGAGACCTAGACAAATATTCTTGCATGTTATGCAAGTATTGGGTACATAAATATGTGATGAGCTTGCCGATGATGAATTCATGCCAACATCATCAATATGGGGAGGCAACACTGACCTAGCCTGGGATATCAATAGGCTACTCAATCTATGGATGGATCTAATAGTTTGTGAGCTAGCCTCTGCAATGATATCAAGATGTTGCATTGGAGGAGGGGGGGAGACATTAGTATGGGGGACAAAAGTGCCAGCTTTCTTCCATTGGGCAGGGGGTCTATCTTGAGGAGCTCCTCCTCCTACACCTATGTTGGGCCTCATGCTCTAGTAGTTCACCTTGAGGCCCAACACAAATTTGGCATACAATTTTCTAATGAAATAGAATGACACCTCTAAATTGTTGTGTGGAGGTTTGTTAAAAACCATCCACCAATGATCCCAAAAGTTCACATGTGTAGTGCCTACCCTCGTTCACATCTTTTCTGGACATATTATTGCTATTATTATCAGACTATGATAGACTAGCTTTATGTTAATGGATTAGTGGTATTGTTTTGACACTATCAGACATTATGTTATGGATTCAGTTGTTATATGATGAGATCATTTAGACTTTAACATTTCATGTATGTATGATGATTATTACTTTATTTTCAGTTATTGCTAATGATTAGTTAGATGGTTTATTATCTCATGTGTTATATTATGGATACTTACCCCATACTTGCATGTGTATGGTGTGCGTGTTTTCTTATTGTATGGCATTTCTGATGTGGTTAAGGAAGGGAGTCGTAGTCACCTGCTTAGTCGGGATCTACACGATGCACCACTTCCTGCCATTGTCTGTTTAGCTTAGCACGATATATATTGTATGTACATGCATGGTTTTTCTGCAGGTTGCAGGTACCGGGTATCGACTTCCCTGAATTGCCAGGATGAGCGTACCCTAGTATACTATCTCAATGATAAGAGAAGGGAGATAAATTCTCAAGTCCAAATCCCAAACCCTAAAACCATTTGTCCTAGTGAGTTAGGACAAGTATCAGAGTTGAGTACCCACTGAATGTGTCGGATGACATATTTCGTGATTTTTAATCCTTTAGAATGATTTTCTATGAATTGTCCTATGATGGGTTTTCATATTTTGTCTTGAAGGTCTATGGTGAATTTTCTATTAATTAAGTCTTAACAAATAGATTTAATTAATAAATTAATTATTTGAGAAAATTAAATATCATGATCTTTGGTATTTTGATTATAATTAATTAAAGGAGAATTAATTGAGAGAAAAGAATTAAATAAAAATAAAATTAGAAATTAAAAATAAATAATAATTATAAAATATTAATAAATTAATAAACAAATAATAATAATAAAAGTTATAAAAATTAAGATAAAAGCTATAAAATTAAAATGGGAGTTATAAATATTTAAATGGAAATTATTTAAAAAGTAATTGGAGTTATAAGCTTGCATGGGAATTAATGCAATTCTCTATTTCTCATGTGTCAACAACACGGGGGTTAGTGCATCAATTAAGCACATGGTGTCTACAACCCTATGGCTCATCAAAAAGGTTGGAAAAGACCCATGCTTAGTTGGTGACACCTTCCAGCTGTTTCTAGAAGCATTCTAGAAGTTTCCTAAGAGCTCTTTATATTCAGGCATCCTTAGAAGCTTAGACACAGCGTGGATAGCGTGGAGAACAATTGGAGCATTGGAGAACTCGAGAATTCTGAAGAAGGGAGCTTGCTCAACGGGTTTTCTGAGGAAGAGAGAATTAGCATCAGAATCCGGGTAGATTCTTGTGATTTTACTTATGCTAATTTTCGCATCTTACTTTCCCTGTCTTCTTCGTGTCTTCCATATGTCTTCTGAGGAATTTCATATTTCATTATGCATTTTAAATTTGGGCAATTAAAATTTATTTGAGAATTCTATATGCATAGATCTGAAAGAACACGGGGCTAAGGTTGAGATTTATAGCCAAATCCATTAGAAAATTAATGGACTGAATCTAGAATATTTTGTAGAAAATTCTTAAATTGTGAATATATATATATATATATATATATATTCCTTGTAGGAAAAAAAAAAACATACATGGTTATATATTCAGATCTGCATACATATACATATACATATATATATATACATCTGTTATGGATCTATTTTAAAATTTGAATATATATATACATACATACATATATATATATATATATATATATATATATATATGTATATATATTAGTATACATACATATATATATATATATATATATATATATATATATATGTATGTATACTAATATATATACATATATATATATATATATATATATATATATATATATATATATATGTATGTATACTAATATATATACATATATATATATATATATATATATATATATATATATATATATATATATATATATATATACCTATGTATATTTAAATATAATGCATTATATCGAGCGAATGGTATAATCGCTGTGCAAAATTTATATCGCGATTCTTATCGCGTGAGAACGTTTTAAAAAAAAACGTTATTACCGTATTTTTAAAAAAAATATATAATATAAGTTATAGGGGCGGAGGAATCCATCCCCACCCCCGCCAGCATTAAAACGACTGTAGGGTACCTGCGGTCGCAGAGTACTTGCGAACCGCAGGTCGCCAGTGGTGATTAATATCACCGTATGGTATTAAAATTCAAAAACAAACTTATTTCATTTGCAATGTTATGATATTTGGATGTAAATTGCGATTTTCATATTTCATTTGTTATAAAACGCGATAATAATAAATATTGAAGTTATTCGATAAAATGCAAATGATTATATATTATATATATATATGTGTATATATATATATAAATATATATATATGTATATATGTAATATGTAATTAATAAATTTGATTTATTATTATTTGATAAAAGATTAAAGAATCCGTTTTTATAATGATGAATTATTTATTAATATTAGAATTTGACTATTAAGATTGAATTAATAGTTTTAATTTATAAAATATATAAAGTATATGAAATTTAATTGAAAGTTGGTGGGGAACGATTTTAATAAAATATTATAATTGGAAATTGGAGTTTAGAGGAAAACTTTTAATCCATCCAAAATAGTACATGGGAAAAATGTACAAAATGTTCCTTTAAATTCTTTCTCTAAACTTGGAAACATAAACTGAGACTTTTACATTTGAATTCAAATTTGAAAACTTAGCAAAACCAAAACATGTGTTTACATTGTGTATTCCTTATGCTAATATTTTGGGTTTTGGGTTGACTAGTGTTGACCAGTTATAGGACGTCTACCAGAGGCTTGGGGGTTATGTGATTGTGATGTCATGATGATGTTTTATTTCTCGATCTTTATAAACCCAACCATGATTATGTGATGGAATGCTCTATGTATTGGTTGTGATTGTTGATTGTTAAGTTGAGATTCTTATGTTTGAGACCCTTGACTTAACCATTATTTTTGGTCATCGATCAGTTATCCTCGGTTATATTCTAGTCGCCATGATGGGACTGATATGTGGATTTATTCTTAATGATGTCATGTTGTGACATGTTTGACTCAACCATTTTGGAGTCCTCGACCAGTATGATTTTTGAGATATATTTTGGTTATTGAGAACCAATGGAAACTTTGATTATCAGTGATACTTTAGTTGCCAATAGAGAGCTGTTGTGGTCATGATTTTCTATGGATGTTGCTCATGGAGATTTGATGCTTTTATGCATATTTGATGATTTTATCATGGATATTTGATGATTCATATTGTGGATATTTGATGATTTTATTATGGATTTTCTTTGGTGATTTTGATGATTTATGATACCATGAGCATTAGGGTAGGATATTTGCATGTAGTGTCAGGAAATGGCTTGCAATGGGGGCCGGGGCCCTAAGAGGCTGCCAGGGTAACTCATTGTAAGTTGGATTAATAAGTGATAACATTCACACTTAATACTAACTGAATGAACCTAAAAAGATAAGAGTTTTGGTTCTCGCCCATGCCTTGAGTGCTTGTATAGGCTAGGATGGGAGTAGTGAGAACGCATGGTTGCGACCTTGCATTCCATAGTATGCCTTGTCAGTATGAGAGGATACTAGTGGCCGCATGAGATCTGTATGGACCCGTGGAGTTTAGCTAACTGCCAGGGTAACTTGTACGAGATAAATGCGATGACACTTTCCCGCTTGCATAGTAGGTTCCTACATGTCATTGTGTGCCTCTAGGAAGTAAATGTCTATTTTGTGATTGGAACCTTTGAGTTAGTATACTTTTAGGATTCCTGGACTTTAGAGATTTGTGCTATGTGATCTTGTTAGCCTGTTTAGGGCTTGAGATTTTCTCCTCAGCACGGTGGGAGTGGACCACTTAGGTACCACGTGGTCGGGTGGTAGTGTATTTTTCACTCTTATCATTTGAGATTCATTGAGACATCATGGCTGAAGCGTCCTTCGTGATGGTGGATATGTATCCTTTCATTGATGATTGGCATATGTTAGATGATGTTATCTTATGATTATATTTGCATGTTAGGTTATTTTCTACATATGATGTTGTATTTATTAGGAGTGACATTCCTACTATGTTAAAACTGATGATCTCTTCGGTGAATTGGGATGTTACGCACGGAGGGATGGCTAGGGCCCACGATGGTCTAATGATGCTATTAACGGTTGGGAGGAACCGTGCACTTAGTTTATTTTGTTTGATCTTATGATGGATGTATCATGTGATTATCTTTACTTTGATGTATCATGGATTAGAATAGGATGATGTACCTTATTTCACATATGTATATTCTTTTAAGCCTTCATACCCTGTGACATGTATAGAGGATGAATGCGCATTTGAAATGTAATATTTGAACATTGGACTTTCATTATTATTTCATGTGGATGTTGTACTAGATGGAAACATGTATGTAATTCATGTTAAGGGATCTTAAAGGATGTAATATGTTGTGTATGTTATGTTTACTCTTTAGATGGACATTGCTATTGCTTCCGTTATTGTGAATAAGTTATATGTGGTATTTACTTTCATGTAATTTAAAAATAAAAATAAAAAATGTTACCAAACATAGTGAAATTCTAGGTTAATTCTTTGGATCCCTTGGCGGGGCATTACAACATGCATAGCCTCATTTGTGCACCATTAATTGATAATTTGGGCTTTTTGCAGTCTACTATTTTACCTATTTTTGGGTCTGCAAAAAGGTTAACTATATCATCTTTAGTTATGTTTAGGGCCGCAATCTAATCATAGTCCAACCCATCATCAAACATGACATGCATTTTCTCATGCCAGTGAAGAGCAACATTTTGTTCATCGATAAGTGTTTGACTATATCCACTATGGTGTTTAACGCATATAACATGGGAGCCAATGCAAGTAGAGTGTTATATGTGGTTTGCAAACCCCTACATTTGGTGAGATTTTCTTGTATTAAATATTCAATTCGAGGAGGATTTTGAGGGGGTAGGGGAACGTTTGGTGGATGGTTTTGAAGGGGTACTAGATCGTTTGGTGGAGGGTTTCGAGGAACATTATTTTGTGGCTTAGTGTCATGATTCAGGTCAGCCATGCATATTAAATTGCAAAACAACATTTATATTGAAAAACTATTTTTAATAATTTCTATTAAAAAAACTTAATTTTTAATAATTTCTATTTAAAAATACCTAATTTTAAATAAAATACATTCAAAATCATAAAAAAATACAAAAGAAATTATCATGCAATCTAGATTAGTAAACCTTTTAGGGTTTTGATCTCCTTCATAAGGATTGATCTTTCTTTGTAATCAACACTTTTTTATTGAATATCAATTTATCTTTTTTCCTCGATAAGAGAATGTCTCTTCTATGGATTTGTGAATTCCTATAGCTTTGCTCCTCTCTTTCTGTGACATGTGTTTGCATGAATTGATTCTTGGGAGTTGTGGGTTGAGCTTTCATCAACTTCAATAGTTTATGAATCTCAAGGATGATGAGATTACCATTCTAAGTGAAACATAGAAGATACATTGTTCTTTCATAATTAGAACTATATTGTGTTTTCCATTGAGCTAAATGTCAAGTGGTTTTTCATCCTTATGAGGATTTTCCCTTATGAAAACATCCTTTATAATTCTTATGTGAAAATCTATTGATTTTTCTACATCATTTCAATTGGTGTTTCATGTACTACTCTATACGATTCATTCAATTATGATGGCTTCCATAATAGAAACATAATTTTAATTAAATTATGAAACATTGATTCCCACCCACCCCCCCTCTCGGTTTCTTATACTCCTAAAAGTGTAACCAATTTAAGTTTGCACAATGCACACTTACCAACATGAAATATCCACACAAGTATTTCTTGTACTCCTAAAAGTGTAACCAATTTAACTTTGCACAATGCACACATACCAACATGAAATACCCAACAATTTACCTTCAAAACTATTGTTCAACTTATGTTATATCTAAGGAATAATAATATACACTATTATTATTACTTTTATTTCCTATATCTTGGATTATGTACAATATTGCTATATTTAGGGAGACAATAAACATTTAGATGATGATGCTAGAGTAATAGAGGCTCATGAGTGCACCTTATCCAAATTCTCATCGTGATTTTCATTTATAAAAGTCTTTAAGAAGTAATAAAGAAAATTAAGTTATTAATTAGACGATCCACACGAGTTTGACTATGAAAGTATTTATGAAACTTTAATCCAAAAAAAGAAGACCAATCATTTGCAAAGTTAAAATTAAGACATTCAACAAGACTATCCATAAATTTTAAGACCTTCAAATACATAAACATACACTCCATAAATCTCTACAAAAAATAAAGCTAACACAATAAAACAATCAAAATCATAAAATGATCTTTGAAAGTTACTTAGATCTTGTATAAACCTCAAATATTTTTAATTATTATGTCACAAGACCCACAACCATTCTATTTCAAAAAGCTCTTAATTTATGACAATTTCCATTTATTTATTCACCAACATTATTATTAATATTTAATATGAGAGCTGATTTTTAATTTCTTTTCAAAATTGAGAATCATTATCAACATTTCTTATGTCTTAGTTTTATTTTAGTTCCTATCAACTTAGCTAATATCACATATAATTAAAGGAAATTAAAAAAAAACTTGTAGTCTATATTTATTTTATACTTTAAATAACTATAAAAATACCATTTCTCTTTCTTTTTGTTGGTTCATATTGCAAAATAATTAATGCAAATTCTTTTTTTTTTTTTTTTTTTTTTCCATTTTGAACAACATATTTTAATATATTAGCTAAAATTTCAAATCATATTAATTTTTTTAATGACCACTCAACTATAACATATGTCATAAATTTGACATTTGCAATTATAGACATGTAAAGTGTATATGATTGAGATCTCCAATCTTATTATAAAAACTATGTCTTGTTGTATTTCTTAATTTATATTTAAATTTTTACAAATAGATATAAAATATAAAATATATAATTATTAATACATTTTATATTAAAGCTATGAGATTTCCACAATCCATATATAATGTTATATTAGATTTCTGGATTATACCACATGATCCATCATCAAAATGCATTGAGAATCAAGGAAAACTAATATTTCTTTATTGGTATTTAAAAATCTAAAATCTAATATATTTCTTATTTTAATAATTTTACTAATACATAATTCTCGCCATCTACTTCAAACTTTTATTTAGACAATTGGAAGTCTAGAATTTTATATTTTTATAGCTATTTTTATATATTGTTAAATGTGAATACTTTACGATTATATCTTTTAATTTTAAATAATTTCTATAAAATTAATCTATTATTTAATCTATGATTATATCACATTATCCTTCCTTACGATGAAATAACAATATGAGGAGAAAGTAAGAAATATATTATGGATATTCTCATTCTTTTATGTTAATGATAGATCACTAGGCTTATGCTGAATTACTAGGCTTATGCTGCCTATACAACATGGTTATATGCAATGGTATGGAAAAGTGGCCTAAATCAGGAGGAATCACATGCAAAAGACACAATGGACAAAGTGTTGTTGATTATGTTATATGCTCGCAAGACTATGTCGCAAAGATAATTAACTTTGACATAGAAGATTGCCCCATGGAGTTAAAATCTGATCATAACCCCATCTTGATAAGGGTGACTACTCACTTCAAAGATCAACATATTGTCCCAAAACTTTTACAGAAGAGGAAGATGATTCCGACTGGCAAAGTTTTAATGACACAAGAAAACCATGATACTTTTCAAGACTCTCTTTTGCGGCTGTCTAGGGTTCCGGGAAACCATCTAGAGTCTGAAAAACAACATTTCATGGACAAGGATAATCTTGTTCTTACTATCATTAAAGCATTGGAGGAGTGTAAAAGATCTAGGGCCACTAAAGAAGCCAAGAACACTTTTCCGGCCAATCCTTGGTTTGATGAGGAGTGCAAAATGGCAAAAAGGAATTGGAAAAAGAACATGAACAAAGAAAGTAGAAAAGAGTATAATCAACTGATTAAAAAGAAGAAAGAAGAGTATGTGAACAAGAGAAGAATAGAGTTGATTAATCTTGGTAAAAACAACCCCAGGAAATTTTGGAAAGAGCTTCAGCAGAGAAAAACTCAGATAGTGAATAACATAACAGGAACCAAATGGCTGGAATATGCCAAGACTCTCTACGAATGTGATCTAAGAGAGCATAGTATCATGGAAACAGAGACTACAGGGGAGTTATTCAGTGAAAATGATATTATTCAAGGCATCAAAAGGTTAGCTGTTGGTAAAGCGCAAGATATAGATGGGCTACAAGCGGAATACTTAAAATGGGGTGCTGAAATCCTCACACCACACATCACTAAGATTTTCAACAGTGTCAATAGAGAGGGTTTCCCTGTAAAATGGACTACAAGTGTGGTGATCCCACTCCACAAAAGTGGAGATATAAACAATCCTTCTAATTACCAAACCATCATGATCAATCCACTATTTGGCAAGTTATTTGGTAGTTTGGTAGAACAAAAAATCAGCAACTGGGCTGAAACAGAAGGCAAACGTGCAAAAGGGCAAGCAGGCTTTAGACCAAAACACTCTACTATAGATCACGGCATCACTCTCAGGCATTTGATAGAGAAAGTTTGGGACACTTCGGGGAACGAGGCTTTTTGTTGTTTCGTGGACTTTAAAAAAGCTTTCGACACAGTGCCACGTAATAAACTATGAGATAGAATGGTAGAGCTGGATGTCCCTAAAGAACTTACGTCAGCGGTTTACAGATTATATGAACAGGTCAAAGCTAAAATCAGAACGACAGAAGGGTTATCAGAAGATTTTGATAGCAACATCGGGGTTAAGCAAGGGTGTCCGCTTTCTCCCACACTATTCGGGCTTTATATTGACAAGTTAGAAGAGTGGATAAACAAGACCAATGGTGAGGGGGTGCAGCTGGCCCACTTCATGATAAGATTGCTCTTATATGCAGATGATCTCATAATTCTTGCTAGAACAGCTAAAGGTTTGAAAGAGCACTTGAAAGCACTAGAATTTTTTTGCCATGATGTAGGAATGCAAGTTAACACTAGCAAAACCAAAATTATGATCTTCTCCCTAAAGAAGAATAGGGGCATACAAGACAAGTTTCTGTTTGAAAATAGCCCCCTTGAGATTGTGGAAGAGTACAAATACTTGGGCATCGATTTTCATAACAAACTCAACTGGGATACTTGTAGATCGAAAAGAATCCAAGGGGGCTGGAAGGCGTTATACTCTTTACAAAACAAGTGCAGGAACGCAGAATTATGGGATTGGACGACCATGAAAACTCTGTTTGGTTTGCTGGTCACTCCGGTTATTCTATACGGATGTGAAGTGTGGGGCGGTAGTATGTCCAAACAGAAATGGCGGCAAGTAGAAAGAATTCAAAAACACTTTATCACATGCAATCTTAAAGTCAAGACCACAGTTTCGTATGAAATCCTTTTGGCGGAGGTGGGTTCCTTTCCATTAGAAGCCGTCGCATTGATCCGAATGCTAAGCTATTTAAAGAAAACCCAAGGTCTAGAAACACATCGTTGGCCCAAGTTGGTAATAGAGGAAAAACTTGTGAGGCGGAAAAGCACATGGATGCAACAAAATGACAAATGGATGGAAAAATGGGATATCAACATCCAAGCTTGCCCGGATAACATTAAAGAAATAAAAAAGTTTGTCAATGAAAAATTTCGCAATATTCTGTGGACAAGACACATAGGGAGGAAAAAATCTTACTACATTAAAGAATTTAATCCCACTTCTAGTCATGATGAAAAGGCCTATATAAGGGCACCTATTAACTGGAAAGCAAAAATGTTGATGGCACAAATTAGAACTAGTTCACATCAGCTGCGATGTGAAACTGGTAGATGGCAAGTTCCAAAGGAAGAGTGGGCAGACAGAACATGTTTATTTTGCAATATGGGAACAGTGGAGACAGAGCAACACTTTGTCATGGAATGCTTGGCTTACAACGACATCAGATCTGATTATACAAAAATTCTGCAGAACAAGGACTTCAACTATTTATTTGAGGAAGATCAAGTGAAGAGAACAGCGGAGTTGATTATCAAAATTCAGAGAAGAAGAGACAAGTTAACCAAAACTTTGCAACTGACTAGTGTGGCCCCTGACTCGGGAGGGCGATTGCATGGGTCCCATAGACTACTTTAGTCTCGTGGACGTCATTAAAATCCATCATATCATATCATATCATATCACAAAATGCTATTAGAAAAGTTTGATACAAAAAATACTCATAGAATCAAATCAGGAAAAATGGAAACAATCTCTTTGTAGATTATGTAAACCTTCTTAATCTTATATCACTTTTTCAAAATTTCCCTAAAACCAATGAGCATTATTATTCTTTTTTTATAAAATTTAAATAATTAAAACCATTACGGAAAATAAAAATAAAACACCATTAAATCTTTAAAATTATGAAAATCATTTCAACCACAGGAGGTAAAACACACTATAATTAAATCTATATATTTAAGAAAATCGGTATAATAAATAGAGCTTAGGGCAAACAATCTCGTTTATATGATGACATCGCATGAATTTTATAATTATTATTCACTCACTCACTCATTCAAGAACAAACACTACAGTACTGGAAAGGCTTAATTACAGCAAATAGCAAAATACAATGATGAACATGTGAGCTTTGTGATAGGCTCTTAGGTGCAAAAGAAAGACAAATTTAATTGAGAAATAAGGAGAGACAAATTTAATTGAGAAATAAGATAAAAGCAAATATAAATCAAAATACTGGCAGGGATTACTAATTACGATTGCTGTCTTTTATCATTCTATTATTAGCAATTCCCTTCTGCAGCTGCAGTCTGAGTCAACACCCCCAAGACAAAACTTACCAACAATTGATCAGACGGCGGTCACTAAACGACGAGAAACCCAGCCGTCGATTCAGATAATTCCGAAACCCTATGCAGTAGAAGGCGACAAACTCACAGTAGTCGGTGACCGACGATACCCACCTGTCCCGGTTAATGCTCTTTTCTGATCGATAGCGCCGGCGGAGCGAATTTGTCGAAAAAACTGTACATATGCATGACGCGATACAGCGCCGTTAAAAAAGCAGATTGTACGCTCTGCATTCAACGGCATTAAAATGAAGGAAATGTAATTTTCAAATTGAAGTGCGGGATTTAAATACGAGCGAAGAGAGAAACTGTTCCATTGCTCTACAGGATCGAAGAAAATAAAAATAAGAATCTTCACGATATTGTGTAAGTTCGTGAAGTTAGTTCTCTGATTGACTGAAATTTATTTTCCGAGCTTCTGAAACGCCTCGGAAACGACATATTTGTATATTTTTCGGGTTTTGAAGCTTTCAAAATGTCTCAGAAAAGAATCGTGTGTGTTTTTTTCAGGCTTTGGAGCTTTTAAAATGTTGGAAACGATTTTTAGTTTTTATTTGTCAAGTTTTGAAGCTTGGAAAATGACTCAGAAGCAATTATTTACGCAAGGATTTGAACTAACGAGAGAGAAATTATTATTTTTGCTTCTGTTTCAGGTTTTAGAGGGGATTTTTGTGTCAATGGAGACGGAAAGCATCTCGTCCGGAGCGCGACTCGCCAAGGAGAGGTCCGTGGTTTTGCACGCATTTTCTGATCTGAAACACACATCACCGCTCTTTTTCGTCGGCCTATTGAAGCAGTCTTACATTTACGGTACTAATTGGCAGAGTTGTGTTTTGAGATTTTTGGTTTGTCCAGAATGATTCTTGAAATGACCTGTAAGATGCTTACAGTTTCTAGACTTTGGACAAGAGTTCAAATGTGTTTGAAATTCCGGTGCCTTTGTTTGGAATGGGGTGAAAGATTCTATCTGGAAAGTAATTTCGTTAGAGAGAGAGAAAATATACTTTGCTTTTTATGAACCCGTTGGAGTAAGTTGAAATAGGCTTTACATTCTGAAAATGAGTTAAAATATTCTTTCTACGGTTAATTATCTTAAAGCAGAAGGATTTTTTTAAGGCTTAGTTCAGTTAGTAGTAGGAATAGTGGATCCTTAAAATTAGAGTTTGGTTTTATTCGAGAAGACTGTGTTAGTAGTGAATATCATGGTCGTGGGCCAGGGTGAGTGGAACTTTAAATTATAAATTTGCGCAGTAGTGGGCCGAATGCGGGTTATTTTAACTCTGAATCAGAAAAAATGTAAATATCGCGGGTAAGGGAGGTTACATTGACGGAAGGCTTTTGTGTGGTTTATCGATAAGGTCAATTCAATTGGTGGCGACTTGCCGGTTATTTTATAGGACTGTTGCAATAATGATACTTACTGTTAAAGCGGAGGTGAATTATATAGGGAATACCTGTAGTTAAAATATGACCGTTCTTGTTAAAATGTCATAAATCTTACAAACGGCTTGCTTGGTGGCAGCTTTACAAAACGCCAACCAAGGCTTGCTAGCTGGTGAGTTTAGGAAATGCCTAAACCCTACCGCACCTTTATGCAGAGGTGGGACTTGGCCATTTACCGTGTGCAGAGCTCGGATGATTCTTACATTAAAAGTATAAAGGTCACTGGTATTACTTGATCACCCGGTGCTAACCACCCACTGTGGGTTGTACATTGTGGTGGTAGCTTGGTGGTGTCTCTATTGGCAAGTGTTGCAAGTTCGTATGTTTGGAAGAGAGTACATCTGAAAAACTGTGTTACTGCTCATTAGCACCTACGCATTATGCGGACAGGGACTTTGGGACGCATTTCTGTGACAGCAGGGATGGGAGGACTATTTTGAGGGGACGAGGGGATGGCGATTAAAGAAATGGATAAAATTGTAAAAGAACTTGAAATTTAAAGGCATTTACTATATACATCATAGAACAATAGTTATAAAATTTGTTGAATTGAAAATTCACACGAGAGTAGACTCAAAATAACAAAGTTTCTTGCTCTCATTGTCAATATGCATAGTTATTATATAAAGACTGGGGTTCAAGGAACAATCATTATATTATCCTTTTTCTTTCCTTGCCATTAGAAATGTCTAGAAAGAACACTCTATTACTTGCTATTACAAACTATTTCAATTCTTAGGCCCTATTTGGTTGAAAGAATTGGGCGGGAATTGGAAAATATAAATATCCGCATTGGCCAATTTGACGTTTATTGGCAAAATACAAAATTGAAATTAGAATTTGCCTATCTTAATTTGACCCCAAAATGAGCATAGAGGAATTCCTAATAAAAGATGGAATAAGAATAGCTTATTCTTGTTCCACTTTTATTAAACCCAATTTGATGGGTTGTCGGGTCCGTGGCCGCTCAATTGTTTAGCTGTTTGAATGATTTTCCAGAGTATTTCCTCCGTTCGTGAACCATTTTCTCCATCATTCACAGAGTTTCGATGAGCAGAATCTTCATCTTTGGCTGACTTTGTTTTCTCAAGTTTGTTTGTAGACCAGGTATTTGTTTCCTAGTTGTTAGCAGGCCATGAATGTTGAAATTTATTGGAGCTTTATTTTTGGGAAATTCCTCGTTGTTAACAAGCCAAAGCTCAATCAAATCAAAAGAAAATGGCCTTGACCTAAATGTTTTGAGAATAAGCCTCCTAACTTCTTTCACTTGTAGTAGTTGTATACCACACAACCTCTTCTCTGTTGTTATCTATAGAAACACTAGCCATAACTCTGGTTAGATATAATTAGTAATCATTCCTTACTGTTGGCACTTTATGTCAGCTCATATGTTCAAGAACTTGACTTTAAGACTCAGTTAGGTCAGCTTGAATCTCACTAAGCTTCTCTTATTGCTGCTTCTCATGTGCAGTCTAAATTTACTTTATAATTCATACTTAAGATCAATATCTCTGAACTTGCTTAATAACTAAAGAAAGAATTTCATTTGACAAATTATTAGTTTCATAAGACTTATGCCTAATAGAAACTCCTGGGTCTGTGGCACACTAGAATGACATTACCGAGAATAGTGGGTGCTAGAGCAGTAATGCAGTTTATTGATTCTAGTATGAATGTCATTGAGGACTGATCCTAGAGTGAGTGGGGCTCTTGTCAAGATGCTGGCTTAATTATTCGGTAATGGTGCTACTTTGAAGATGTTTATAGCATGAATGCTATTAAAGCCAGCAGAGAATACCATTGCCTTTTTTCCCCTTCCCTTTTTCTTTGTCTTTTAGAGTACTGGACCATATAGGATGACTGGCTTTCTTGGAAGTGTTGGATGAATCTAGGAATTCCCTGGCCATCTGCTAGTGATTTTGCAATCCGTAATTCTTCCTGATTTTTTTTTCACATATAGGACAGCCCCATGAACATCTCTTCTCTGCATCTGAAAAAAATCCAAGGGATGGGAACTGGCAGGTTTTCCCTAGCAGATGCAACTCTTTGTAACATAGATGTTGATATCATGTATAGCTAAACATGCAAGTTTTTAAATTTTCCTTATATAATTTTTATGGTTCTTCCAAGACACTGCAAAACATAGGTTCAGATATATCCTCTATCTTACAACAAGCATCTTTTCTATGCTTATTGCAAAAACAAAAAATTAAAAAATGTTTCCTAAGAATATTTGGTGAGGGGCACGTGGCACTCTACAGATGCTTATGTAACCACTTATGTCTTGATAGAATAGTGATTGTGGTTTTGTTTGTCAATTCTGTATTTTTTGCATTTATAGATTTTTGTTAGTAGATCTCTTGAGAAGGTGCTGAAGCTCTGGATTGGGCCATTTTTATTGCCAGGTGGCAGTATGCACTGTTTTGTTTTCTCTAATTAGCTCCTCCAAAATCATTTATACTAAGTGTCAAATGACTTTTATGATGCTGTAGTGCAAGCAGACAATTCCATATCAGTGGGTCAATTTTTCCACTTTGGGATGGTCCATGTTGGGATTATTGTTGGGTGGATATTTGTCATGTCCCCTAATCATGATAGTGAAATAAAAGAGTTATAATATAAATAATATATTTTGGCATAATAATAATATGTTAGATAAATATAGTAATATTGAATAGAATAATAATACTATATTATTTATTAATAATAATATATGATAATTGTGCATATAAATATTATATAGGATTATAAATTTAATATGTCATAATGTCAAATGCAACATCTGAATAATAAAAAGACTTATATAAAAATATAAATAGATAATATACAAATCATTATCATATAATATGATATTATATTATAATCGTAATAGTTAATAGAGAAATAAATTGTATATGATATGATTCACATATATAATAATATTTTAATATTAAAGTATTAATATAAATAAATGATAAATATAACAAAACTAATTTGAATAGACACATCCCTTCTCACAATGAAATATATAAATGAATACAAATGCAAAGGAGAGAAATCATCGATTGTTTATGAAATAAAGTGGTAAATATTTAAAAGATTGGGAAGAGGGATATTACAATATTTTCCAACTGACAGGTTTGGGTAAAAATCCAGTCGCAAAAGAGGATGACCAGCTACAACGTGTGAGATAGGGTCTCTCCTACCTTAAAGGCAAGGCTCCCCCTTCTCACCATTCCTTGGATCAATTCAAGGTAAGCAAGAAGTCAACAAATTTTATAAAATGGGTGTTACCAATATCCTTTCTTCTTAACTTTCAAGAAAGAATCCACTTACTCATGGAGCGAGTAATGGGCAGGGTGAATTTCTAACTACACTTCTATCAAGAGCTGGAAACATTGATATTGATAAACCTTCACTAACTCAAAGGCTAGCTGAAAATGTACCAGTTTGGCTCTAAGTCCAGAAGTACTTCTATATGAAAAACTTTACGATTAGGTCACAAAGACTCCTAAAAGTAAGAATAATTCAACTATTTTGCGAATTAAGAAAGAAGTATAAGCTACAAACAAAGCTTCTAGCTATATATTTCCACAATTGCTCCTGGTCAAAGCTTTGGCTCCAATTGCTTCCTAACTCTTTTATATTCAATTCACAAGATACAATTACCCAAAACACAATATAACATGAATCAAAGATAACTTAGATGAATTATAGACAAAACTTATAATTCATACAAGTAACACCTCACTTAATCAAAGTTAAGTCGCAAATGCTCCTTTTTAGTCACTTTCTCTCAAAATAGTGCTTACACAAACAAAGTTTTGCTAACACAATTTCTCCAGAACTCTCTTGCATAAAGATAATGATGATTTTACAATGAGGGGGCCCTCCTTTATATAGGCACAGGGGTTGAGAAAAAGTTGGAAGAAAAAGTGGGAGCAACTCAACCAACTTTGACCTAGTCTAACTAAAAGAGAAAAGGGTTACATGCAATTGCACATGCAACTCGCATACATCCTTTGACATACATATAATTCACATTACATTTAATTACACCTTTTCATGTAATGCATCCTCTTAAACCTACAATCATGAAATAAAAAACAAAAACAACAATCTTAAAGATTTTTTCTTAGTGCCTTGAATTTGATGATGATATCACACACTGTGGGAAGATCAGCAATTGCCATGGTTTTTGATATGGCTCTGATCCTCACTACATCTGCATATGCTGATTGCACAACTTTGGAATTTGCTGCCATTGAATCTAACAAGTGTTTTGTCGAGTCTTTATACAAGACAAACTTGTTTATTGTGTGCGAACCAAAGTCTTCAGAATCTACATTAGCATTGATCCTGATTGTGTATTCCGAGCTTCCCCTTTCAATTGCAATGAGATTACTAGATTCATCAATAACATGACATCCCATCTGTTCCAAATCACAAGTAACACCTATTTCAACTGCTTGACAATCTCCCAAGTGGTGCCTGCAACGTTGTGATCAACTTTCTCAATGTTTCTTCTTTGTAGCCAATAAGTCCTTGAAATCTAGAGAACATTTCACATGACAGAAGAATGTCACATGAGATCAAGGCATCTAGGTCAAATCTTGTCATTTCATCCCAATTGTTGAGGATTTCCTTCAAATTATACACTTCTCGAGTCAAAGAAGAGATCAAGTTCCACTCCATTCCATTCATTTCTTTGACGCACCTAAGAATTGCAAATGTTTTTGTGATAGCTCGAACTCCTTAAGAGATGATTTCCTTTATCCAAGACTTGGTGGCTTCAATCAGCTTTCTCTCCTTGGATGTCTGAGACATAGCAACAACACTTTGACAAGATTGTTGCCGAATGACCTTGTTCAGGTGATAAACCTCCTGTTTGAGTTGATTTTTCTTTTCCCATAGCTCATGATTGCTCTTTGATACATTAGCCAATGCATCTTGTGTTGGAAGTAGGCCAACGTCCCTAGCAGGATTTGTGACATGGCTTAACCACCTCCTGTGGTTCTATAAGACTATTGGTTGTATCGAGCATTAGTAGGTCGATCTTTTGGTGCAATGACAACCCTGTTTTTTCTAACAATTGGTATCAGAGCTTGGTCACAGGTTCGAATCTTGTTGGCCATGGTGATATTTGTTGAAGATCAATATGTTCAAATTCATGGTGGATATTATGTGACTTAATATCTATGGATGTACCATGATCTTTGATGGTGGATATCATGTGACTTGATATCTGTATACACACCATTACTAGAAAGAATATCATGAGACTTGATTTTCTTATATATATCTTGAGGATATTACTTCTTATAATGAGAAGAATTCATATGCACTTTGTCTTCCCTAGCTAAGAGGGAGTGTTGAAACATATAGCTTCGGTTCAGACAATTGTGCTGATCATATGAGAATATACTCATGTATATATACATGTCGATATGTTTGAATATCGATATGTATATATGCATGAATATTGCATTTACTTATGGTGATCGCAACATTCAAAACCGACAGTGCATATTATGATTGTGTAATATTTGAGAAATTATCTCACGAATGATCATATTTATACTGATTAGTAGGGATTGCAATGGACTTAGTTAAAGTCTTGGATTGATTAGTTTTGTTATGACTAATCAAATCGGGTGTGATCATTTCACCAATTGGGTGCATTGGGGAATGGTCATGTCTCCATTTGGAGACATGCCCATTCACCCATATACCCATCCAACCTTGTATATATATTGTATGTCGCCCGATATTGCAAACATATAAATTGATTAATGTATGTAGTTCGAAGGTAGTACACACATCGAATTTGAAGGAACCTTTATATCATATTTGCATTGAGATTATATATACTCTGCAACAATTTGGATTCTTCATTTGCATTGACTGTACGTGAAAGAAATATACATACTTGAGCACTATTAAAATAAATCTGTAAGTAAAATTTACAATTATAATATTAATCAATAATAACATAATATTAGTCAATAATAACATAATTTTAGTTAATCGATATAATTTTGATCCATAGAATTAATATAATATTAGTCAATCAATATGCCTCCTTAATCAATATCATATAATCTAAGTTGTTGAATTGGGAGTGGGTACGAAACATTGGTACCGCAAAAACTTTTGTAGGGGTTGGGTACATTTTCACAAATAATAGTGAGAAAAGTGTTTTGAAAGATGATACCAAATCACCTTTTCAAAAGAAAATTGGTACCCTAGGCACTTTAAATGGACCTTTCAACAATTACACTTTTAGGATACAAGGAACTTTGCTAGGATGGCCGTTAACTATTCTCATTGGTAGTGGGCTTAACCACAATTTCATAAGCTCTAAGCTCATCACTTTTTGAAGATCTACTTGTGAATAGGAAGTATTTGATGTAATAGTGCTAAGTGGATCAAGCTTGGAAGGCCATACACCAACTCCTAGCATGGAAGTCACCATAGGAAATTATGTATTCTAAGATGATCTCCATGTGATGGGACTAGGCAAAATTGACACAATACTTGGCATATAATGGATGAAGGCAATTGCCAGTTTTACCTATGACTTTCAAATTCAAGATGAATGACCAAAAGCACATCCTCCACAAACTACATAATGTATTTGTACAAGTTGTACTACCTAAGGAAACACCAAGTTCCCTTAGGAATATAAACGGGAGATCATGTAGTCAACATTAGAGGTAGAAGACAAGTTACATGAAGGAACTAGCCCACATTAAGAGATTCAAAGGGGTGTCTAAGGAATCTTCAAAGGATTTTAAGCAGAGTTTGTGAAAGAATCACACTTATGCCCATCTATGTGGAACTGATAGTAAAGAAAGATGGAAGCTCCAATGATGTGTTAAATATAAATCGAAACAAGGAAAGAAAAAAGCGTTTTCAAGGAGAAGAGATTGTGATGTCTACATCTTTGCATTAATCTTAATAGAAATAAAACACTTATATGGTTAATGAGTAGCCGGTCTTGAGCACCGACAAATAGTTAGTAGTAAGTTGTACATATCAAGTAGACAATTGAGTGTTAAAGTATGAAAAAAATCGTGAAGTCTTTTTAAATAAGATGATTTTACATAGTAGCATTAAGAGATATGGGGACAGGTTAGCATCCAAGATGACTTTATATCTCCATGCAACACCAAGCTCACAAGGAATCAAGAGTGGCAATCTTAAGGACAACCACCTAATTAACATGTAAATCATGATTCTACTATCTAATCCGAATAGTAAACCAATGATCAATGAAGTTGACAAGATGACATCATATACGAATCATCACCTAAGCAACAAGGGAGAAGAATGATACTAAATGAAGATATATACCATCATGATGCATTGAGACCTTCATTGTAACAATTATTATATGATAAAGTTAGAAGATTACAATCGTCTTGTCAATCAAGAGAATGATATGAGGGAGAAGAATGATACTAAGTGAAGATATATACCATCATGATGCATCGAGGCCTTCATTGTAACAAATATTATACGATAAAGTTAGAAGATAACGAGCATCATGTCAATCAAGAGGATGATATGAATGTCATAACAAAGCCATCATAAACGTCCCTTAAGTATTTTCGCTATGAAGTGAAAATGGTAGAGGGCTTGATCAAGAATCATGTACTATTAACAAGGCAATTGATCTCATCATCACGTGATAATAGTTAGCAGACTAATTAGGTTAGGTTTTCTGACCAACAAACATTGAGCATGCCGTCTATATACAAAAGCAAGTTCTCATTGATATTTGATAAAGGGTGATATTACACACATGTGATCATTGGATCAACACCACATATCTAAGAACAATCATACAAGAAGACCAATCAATAATCCAAATAATCACTAAGATCGATCAACCAACATTGAGTAACTAAGTGATCATGAGCATTGCCATAAGGACAATAACCATCCTACTACTCAAGACCAATTATTGATTGAATATGAAGATATTATGCCTTGAGTGATCAAAGGAGGACAATAAGATTGTTAAAGCATCTTGACAAATGTTGGAGAAGCATCGGTTAATGCTAAACATTGATATTAATTATGGAAGACATCAACTTGTGGAGACTACAACAATTAATTAAACTGATAGCAATAATCAAGAATACTGATCCAAGGGAGAAGTTGACTAATCAAATAATTTTACCTAACCATCGGATGCCAGAAAATTGATAAGTGATCTATTAGTAATCATGAAGTATGATAAGTGGGAGCGATTATAAGGTGATTTGCATATTAAACGAACCGATTTGTAATGAAGTAATACGAATTGCATAATAAGAAAAGATGTGATTATGGAGAGACATAGGACATGTTTCTTAGATACAACCTATCCCGTTGATGATTAAGATATAAGATGGCGATCAAATCCACTCCTTTCAACAATATTCTTCAAAGCTTTTTATTTCTTATTACATCCTTTTTTACTAACTCAATTGAGCGATTTGGCCTAAGTTTCAAATACGGCTACATACATTTAAGGATCAACATAAAAAAGAGCACAACCATTGTTCCAAGAGTATATTGTCAGATCAAAGACATCAAACAATATCATTGATTATTGTTGCAAGATTATATTCAGATTGGAAACTTCAACTCATTGGTATAAGTCATATCCTCATAATCGCACATCCATATTGACATATCAAACACAACAAATATTTCTGTAAGCTATAGTTGGAAAGAAATTGCATAAGTTGAAGGATCAATATCAGATGCACCAATACAATCATCAAGAACATTGCAAGTTTATATTGATGTATCATTAAAAGCATTACATCATTATAATCATTAATAATTACAATGAAACATTAAATATCATCTTTTGCATATTTGGTAATTATCCACATTTGAGATATCGAGATAGTCTTTATCATTATTGATATATAAACCTAATCATATTCTATGTATCCAATTGAAAAATTAGAGATAGCAATGATATTGTCATATATATCTTATCAATTATGTAACAAAAACATTTGTAAATGTTATTATGGAGTATCATTCTTATTGTAATTCAGTCATTGAGGAATGAAGTCTCTTGCAATTGATTTTTGCAAGTAATTGTATTGGTTTCATAAGTTGTTAGAAAAGGGGACATTACTATATCAAATGCCATGTACATGATTAGATATTGAACTCTCTTCTTTGTATCTCCAAAAAATTGTCATAGGGAATGATATTCTATTAATGAAATAATTGTTAATAGTTGGAATACAAATCCTTTGCAAAATCTTCATTCCTTTCTCATCGAGCCCCATAAATCTATTACTTTGAATCTTTAGGCTTTTGTAAACACTCTTGTGGGTTTGATATGTTGTCGGAAAAGTATCCAAGTTCTATCCTCTTTCTGATAGCCTGACTGAGACCAAAAACTTCAGCTACATATGGTTTAGTGAATGTGATTGTGGGAGTCTCATTTGCCGCTAGAACCCTCTTTGATTGGGCATTATACCTACTCATCACTTGCTTGACAGATTATGCCCAACAAACATATTTGGTAATACCACCTTCCCCATATCCAGATACCACCTTTGGTAGGGGTTACCAAGCCAATCTCTTCCTATACCATTGCTTAAAAATGGTCCATCCAATAGCTCACACTTGCATCTCTAATTCCTCGTGGGGCATCGAATTTTTTCTCTTTTGTTCCTTTTGTCTTTTGTCAATTCTCTACACTCGTCTTTGGAGACCCTAGACTTTCCTCAAACAAATCCTCTATTAATCCTCTTTTGATTTCCAATGTTTAGACTATTTTCAACAATGAGGGTCTATTGTGCAACTAGGGTTTGATCAAAATCTCAAAAGCAAACCAATTTTTTTGATCCTTCTAGTCACTTGCGATCTCTATATCATACAACATATAATTCAGAACAATTCATGGAAAAATACTTGAGAATTCCATCTATGATGTACTTTAGACGATAAAACCCAATATTCTAGTTACACATGTGAGCTCGATTCTCATAAACTTCTCATTTTTTACATCAAATCACCATAACTGCATGGGAGACTATAAATGTTATAGGAATTAGTAGTTTGAAACTTTAAATGTTGGCTGTAGATCCATTTGGATCATGGAAAAATCAATGGCTATTATTCATAGATTAGATTCAACAATTTACATCACACATTTGGATTTAACATAGACCAATCAAAAATTTCCATCAGGGAATGCACTTTCCAACTCAGCTCCATGCGTTTTGTCATAATACAACAACACAAGCTTGGCTGAGACCTATATTGCTGCTTGTGTGGTTAGGGGACAGGCTTATTCTTTTACTCACTTAGTACCCACCTGCCACGTGTTCATCGCCCACCCTAGCTTCAATCACCTTTGATCACTTTTCTCTACTTGGATTCTAACCTTTGAATCCATCATGGACATGGTTGGACGACTAGCTTATCAATATAGCTCTGATAGGTATGACCGGCCGAGAAATTGCGGTACAATGATATCTGTTGATCTAATTATTGGTTATTTTTAGGATGACTTATGGACTATAGAATTATTAGCACACTGTTTGAGCTCGTAACTAAGCCAAAGTGGACAGTTGTTAATGTTTTAGCATCAGTAGAAGTAAATGATGCTTATCTGATATAATACTAATCTGTGTTTATGTTCCCAAATAGATGTCATTATAGTTATTTATACACACACACACACACACACACACACACATATATAAATATATATTGTTTGGATTAAATTAATGACATTATCAACTGAGAGAACATCGACTGATTGTGTTATATATCAGCGGAGATCACAATGTATTTATCATTGCAAGTAGCGGCAGTACTAATAGCAATCGCCGACTACCTTATGTTAAGGTTAGTTTGTGTTAACAGTGATTGTTCATGCCATCGTAGAGGCATGACTTCGTGGCCAAAGGCCACGTAGAGCCATGACTCTACAAGGGTCATGACCCTTTGCTGTGGTATATATACAAGCAATCAGATCGCTGTATTACAACATCAATACACAGCATCTTGTCTCAGTGATCTGCATTCAAATTATTATCAGCACTTCTCTGTATTATCTAATCTGCAGGGGCATCCAGTATTTGTCTCACATCATCAGCAATTTATATAAAGAAGTAGATTCTGCACATGGGTCTCAGAGATCATCAGTATTTGAAGAACAAAACTATTCAACAGTAATAGAAGTAAGAATTCTATTGTTCTCATATTTATAGTAACAGTTTTATTGATCAGAGATCTATAAAACTTAACATGGTATTAGAGCCATTCTGATAAGAAAAATTATTACTTAGAATTAAAATCTAATTCTCAGAATTTCTAAGAAAGAATAAATTTCAAAATTAAAATGGTGAATCATGTGACACTAGAAGATAGGCTTGAGGGTGCATCTAATTTCTCATCATGGAGAATTAGAGTAATGATAATATTAAGGGAAATGGAATTAGTAGAATATATCGAAACAAACATGTCTATGCTTGGAAATGGACCAGAGAAAGTAACATGGAAAAGACATATTAACAAAGCAATGAAAATCATTATCGATTTTGTAAAATATCATATTCTCCCATCCATATCTAGTCTCAAGAGTGCATTTGAGATGTTCTCCATAGTTTGAGATACATTTTAAATCAATAATACTAGTAGATTATTAACTCTAAAACAAGATCTACTATACATAAAGATGAAAAATGGAGAATCTATTACCTCATACTTCCTAAGAATTTTTGAACTAAAAGATCAACTTGCAAAAATGGAAAGTCAAGTTGATGACAAAGAACTCAGTGTGATAGCACTAAGAGGTCTTCCACTATCATGGGAAACATTTATTCGAGGTTTAAGCTCTTGACCCTAACTCCAAAATTTGATGTATTAAAGAATGAATGCACTCTAGAAGAATCTAGATTAGTCTCAAGAGGACTAAGTACAAATCAAGAGGGAGAAATTCAAGCACTTCATGTAAAATCAAATAAGAAGAGAAAATTCAAATACAACAAAAAGGAATCTAACAAATCTTACAAACAACGTGATTGGTCCAAAGTTAGAGGTTTTAAACGTGACAAAATTGGTCACTCCGATAAATTCTGTCTTGAGAAGAAGAAAATTCAAGCAGCCTTAGTAGAAATCAAAGAAGAGGGTGAAGAGAAAGAAGAAAAAGAAAACTATGCTTTTTACTTAGCCCTTTCAAGTGAATTAAATTCTAACCACAATACTTGGATCATAGATAGTGGAGCATCTCAACACATCATAGGTTTTAAAGACAAATTTGAAACCTTCTTAGATAAAGCCTTAGAGGAAATTACAATTGGAGACAACTCTACTCATCCTATTAAAAGAATTGGTTCCTGTTTAGTTGATCTAAATTCAGGAATTACTCTACAACTCAAAAATGTTTTATACGTACCACGTATAAAGAGAAACTTTGTCTCTATTTTTGGCCTTGCTGATCAAGGGTTCATAATCACATTCCAAGAGGACAAAGTTCTATCTTGGTCCAAGAACTCTAATATCAAGAAAGCTATTTCCATCGGATTTAGAGATGGAAGTCTTTATAAACTTTGTAATAATAAAAAACTTGCCCTTAGTCATGAAACTGCAAATTACACCGAAATTTGGCATAGGAGGCTAGGTCACTTTCACTGCTGTGCATTATCATCCATAAGAAAAATTGTAAAAGGTTTACCTAGTCTCAAAATTGATCATTTAAGTATTTGCAAAGGATGTGCTTTAGGTAAAAATACTAAACAATCTTTTCTTAAAAGCGCTCACAAATCTAAATCCATTCTTGAACTAATCCATATTGATCTTTGCGGTCCTATGTCTGTACCTTCTCTTAATCGGTGCTTCTTTTGTGTAATTTTTATTGATGACTACTCTAAAAGAACCTGGATCTACTTTTTAAAACAAAAGAATCAATTCAAGTTTTAGCAAAATTCAAAGAGTTCAAAGCCTTAGTTAAAAATCGGTCAGGACATAAAATAAAAACTCTAAAATCAGACAATGGAGGTGAATATATTTCTGATATTTTAAAGAATTTTTGCATTGCTGTTGAGATTAAGAGGGAGTTTTTTGTACCTTATAATCCTCAACAGAATGGAATTGCGGAACGTAAAAATAGATCAATTGTTGAATCAGCTAGAACAATGATGCACGATCAAAATCTTCATACTTCTTTCTAGGCTAAAGCATCGAACACTGCAATCTACATTCAAAACAGATGTCCACACTCAGTTTTAGAGAGCACCACTCTAGAAGAAGTATTCACTGGTATTAAACTTGATCTAAGTCATCTATGAATATTTAGATGTTTAGTTTATATTCACATATCTAAAGAGAAAAGACCAAAACTAGAATCTTCCGAGAAGAAGGGAATATTTATTGGATATAGTGAAACAACAAAAGGATACAGGGTCTTCATTCTAGGTCAAAGAACAATTGAGATTAGTATAGATGTGAAATTTGATGAAGATATTGCCTTTAATATTTCCAGAAATAGTGATGAATCTATTACTAAATCTATTCTTGAAGTAGATGAAAATCAACAAACAAAAATTGAGAGGGAGAATGATTTTGATCCTTCCTCTTCCATCGTATCTAATCATGAAGATTCTGAAAATGTCAATAATTAAAAGAGGCCACTTTGGGCTAGGAAAATGATAGAAGAAAATCAGGTTGAACCGAATGAAGTGATTCGAGAGAGTAAAAGAACAAGAAATCAATCATGTTATGTTGCGCTACTAACTGAACTTATTAAAACATAACCTTATAATATCAAAGAAGTACTTTCAAATTAGTCTTGGAAAGAAGCTACGATTGAAGAATATAACTCTATATTAAAAAGTGATGTATGGGATATTGTACCAAGACTTAAGAACAAATCAGTTGTTTCTTCCAAATGGCTATTTAAAATTTATACATGCTTCTGATGGCAGCATTGAAAAGTACAAAGCTAGGTTTGTAGCTCGGGGTTTCTCACAAAAAGAAGGCATTGATTATGAAGAAACTTTTGCCCCAGTTGCCAGATATACTTCACTCTGAACCATATTGGCTATTGTAGCATCCAAGGGATGGAAGGTCCATCAAATGGATGTCAAAACAATGTTCCTTAATGGCAAAGTTGAAGAAGAAATCTATGTTGAGAAACCAGAAGGATTCAACACTCATGACAACAAAACTCATGTTTGTAAATTAAAGAAAGCACTTTATGGTCTCAAACAGGCACCCAGAGCGTGGTATGAAAGAATAGACAATTCTCTAATGAAGTTAGGATATTCCAAAAATGAAGCTGATCCCAACTTATATTTCAAAATAGATGATGAGGATATGATTATTCTTATGTTATATGTTGATGATTTATTAATAACAGGTGAGGAACATCTCATAAAGAAATGCAAACAAGAACTCACTACAGAGTTCGAAATGAAAGACTTAGGTCTACTTCACTACTTTCTTGGATTAGGAGTCTGGCAACAGGATAACTACATTCTTCTAAATCAAGGAAAATATACAATTGACATTTTCACAAAATTTGGTATGATGGAATGTAAGCCAACTGTTACTCCTATGGAAGTAAATCTACATAAGTTGAAGGATGATATGATCAATTCAGAACCTATAGATTCAACTTACTATAGGCAGATTATTGGATCTTTAATGTACTTGGTGAATGCTCGTCCTGACATATGTTTTGCTACTAACACTTTGAGTCAGTTTATGTGTGCACCAAGGAAGATTCATCTACATGTAGCCAAATACATTTTGAGATATCTAAAAGGTACTATTGGAATGGGAATCAAATATGATAAAGTCAACATTGAACTTCATGGATATTTTGATTCTGATTGGGCAGGCAGTCCTGCTGAACGTAAGAGTACTTCTGGATATTGCTTTAGTCTAGGATCTGGTATAGTTTCTTGGTCCAGCAGAAAATAGACTTCAGTTGCATTAAGTTCCACTGAAGCACAATACATTGCATCTTTCTTGGGTGCTAGAGAGGCAGTATGGCTACAGAAGTTGTTAGCAAATTTGTTCAAGAGACCTTTGAAGCCCATTGTGATTCATTGTGAGAATCAAAGTTGCATCAAACTTTCAACCAATCCGATTTTTCACAATCGCTCCAAACATATTGAAATTCTTTACCACTACATTCGAGATATGGTGAATCGAGGAATCATTCAACTATAGTACATCTATACTAATGAGCAAACAATTGATATCTTTACCAAGCCTCTCGCTAAAGTGAAGTTGAAATACTTTAGAGAAAAAAAATTGGTATGATTAATTTGTAATAATGAATATTAAATTAAATTTTAATTCATGTGAGTTTATGCTTCTATTGTTGGTTAGTAGCATCACATATGTAATGAAAAGTGACGATCTTTCATGGACATATTTATTCAGAAGGTAATTATTTACAAGGTGATGATCTTGTAAATAATAGGCCTGCTATCGTGGACATCTCTAGACATCGCTTCGGGCAATTAGAGATCATAGATAATGAATTCATGTTATTATCATGGACATCTCTAGACATTGCTTTGGGCAATTAGAGATCATGAATAACAAATTTTATGTTATTAGTATGGACATCTCTAGAGATTGCTTTGAGCAATTAAAAATCATAGATAACATTTCCATTATGGTTACTCTAGATATTGTTTTAGACAATTACAGATTATGATGTATATTATGATAGTGTTCATAACTTGGTGATTTTTGTTATTTGACCTGTAACTGTTTCATTGTGTGAGGATCAGACAAAGTGATCAAGTATTCTATACTGAAATCCAAATTGTATATTACTTCTCTCTTGCTAAAGAGGGAGTGTTAATGTTTTAGCATTAGTAGAAGTAAATGATGCTTATCTGATATACTAATCTGTGTCTATGTTTCTAGATAAATGTCATTATAGTTATTTATACATTTATACATACATAAATACATACATACATGTATGTATGTATGTATGTATATTGTTTGGATTAAATTAATGACATTATCAACTGAGAGAACATCAACTGATTGTGCTATATATCACTGGAGATCACAATGTATTTATCATTGCAAGTAGTAGCAGTACTAATAGCAATCGTCGGCTACCTTATTTTAAGGTTAGTTTGTGTTAACAGTGATTGTTCATGCCATCATAGAGGCATGACTCTTCGTGGCCAAAGGCCACGCAGAGCCATGACTCTATGGGGCTCATGACCCTTTGCTGTGGTATATATACAAGCAATCAGATCGCTGTATTACAACATCAATACACGGCATCTTGTCTCAGCGATCTGCATTCAGATTATTACCAGCGCTTCTCTGTATTATCTAATCTGCAGGGGCATCCAGTATTTGTCTCACAGCATCAGCAATTTATATAAAGAAGTAGATTCTGCACACGGATCTTAGAGATCATCAGTATTTGAAGAACAAAACTATTCAACAGTAATACATGTAAGAATTCTATTGTTCTATCAGAGATCTACAAAACTTAACAATAGTTACTCTACGAAAGCTAAGAATAAATGATAGAGCCGACCAACTAAAGAATGTAGCAGGAGCCAAGAATAAAGGCTTAAGGGTTTAAGGAATGCTGGTTTAACTTAAAGCTTATTCCTTGAAAGGTGTAGAATAGAGAATACCAAAATTTTGGGGGTGGCTCCACCAGGGTCTTACATATGTTTATTAGCACCAAAAAATGAGCTATACAATGGTCCTTACATGTAGGCTGCTATTCTTCTTTTCCTTCCAGCGTAATACTTCTCTAGCATTCCCTTATACAATTTCTCTCTAGAGACATGCAAAACTTCTATCTCTATTTTCTATTGCACAATTTTGTCTATCCATTGTGCTGGATTTGTTATTAGGACCATAGAAATCTAGAATTACAGATGCTAATTCTAGACTTCAGAAACCTCCCTCTGTGTCATTTTTATATTTCGAAATATGTCTATCATATTCAATCCAACTAACTATCAACGAAATCCTACAATTAACTCTAAATTAGATTTTAATATCCAAGCAAGTCGAACAAGAAGATCCGAGTGTTTGTTCAGAATTCTTTGATAAAGGGAAAATTGTATTAACAAGAATGAAAGGCTTAGTTGCCAATTCGTGAAATGAATCCAATTTGGGCACGTGAATCAGATCTGTGGATTTGGGATTTTTTTCTGCCCAATTATGATTTCTGGAGGATTTGCGTGTGTGTGTGCATATATATATATATATACAAATAAGAGAATTATATAATAAACATTAGCAGAATATAAGTTGACAGCCAAGGAGAAATCCAGTGGCCGAGAGTATACTACATTTCTCAACTTTCAAAGGTCAACACAGTTCAACTAATAATGAGTTTGAAGGTTGCATTTATGTATACAAGGCATCATTTCTTGTTCAACAATCAAATAGGGATGCGTGTTTTTTATTCATGCTGAATTCTACCAGTGTCAATAGGAAAAATGCAGCAGCAGGACATACCCCTAAAATATTATTTCATTTCCAACTATAGTGAATTCAGTGAAAAGTTCTGTTATGCTCATTGCTGACAAATGCCATATTTCAGTTAGGAGGATGACAAAAATTGAGGAAAAGTGACCAAGAGAATCTCACTGAAACTGAGAGATAAACAGATGAAGCTATATTTTAATTTTCTAGGGTATGAATATCTGTTCCTATCTAATAACAATCAGTCAAGATGTATATGGAAGTAACATGTTTCCCATCAAAGCATGAGGTTCAAACTGCAAATAAATTCATATACAATTAGACTAGAATAAAATGTTAAGACTCGAATAAAATTTGGAAATGATCAATAGGATTCTACCCAACAGAAGGCTAATTTGAAATGACAAACTTATCCTTGGGCTGAGGTTTGGATCGGAGCAGAATCCTTGATTCTGCCTGTGGATCCGTCAGGATCCGCGGCCCGCGGATCTTGATGGATCCACAGGTAGAATCAAGGATCTTGCCTGGATCCTCCCGGACCCGGACCCGGACCCGATCCAAATCTGGATCCGACCTGTGTAAGACGAATCCGGTAACTAAGATTGAAGGTGAAGAAGGAATATAGAGTTGAAAGAGCCTAATGCCAGTGGCTGAACTCCAACCAAAAAGCAAGAAGAAATAGTCAAGTTTGGAAATCATAAAGAGGAAGGCTATGATTCCCGAACTACTGGCTCTAGAAATGGTGCAATTCTAATTTTAGAGTTTAACTTGGCATAATAGTTAATAAAATGGTCATGAATGGAAGTTGCATAATCATATTCTATAAAATTGCATTGACATGTGAAGTAAACTTGCACTCGTTAAACCTTGTTCTGTATAAAAGGCTACAATAAGATGGTGTGGTTCGTTATTTAGCTTTGTAACTGATGATTAGTTGACACTTGATCATTCATATCCCATGTAAAATGTATTGTCCAATTTTGTATACTTGCATGATTTGGTAAACATGGAGCAAGTGTTTTTCTGTGCACTTTCGTATCATGAATCTTTTCTCTTATCTATGTTTGGTTTCTCTTAATGCTAAAGATGTGCATGAGTACATTAACAATTCATCTTATATATGCTTAGTCCAATTATTATTGCATGGAATCACATTTAGACTTGCACATATTTAGTTCGTAAAGAGCATATTTTTGAAAAATAATTATGCATGTTTTCATTTTTTGTTTGATAGGCAAGGGCAAAGCAGTTATGAAATTCCAGACTCTTCGCCGCCAAGTAATGGAAGCTTTGCCAAGTGTTCCATCACCAGGACCAGCTACATATGTCATGTACTGTCTAAATGTTTTACTCCTTGTTGATGCGCCTTATGGGGAAGGTCTAAGCCACTTGCTGACATCAGCTTTGAGCTGTTTGGATAAATCAAACAGACCATTGGGTGATGCTGCTGAAGCAAAGAAATTAGCAGCTCAGTTGTTTAATAGAGTAGTAGTTGGAATTGTCAATCTTGAGGACCGCATCCTTATCAAATTGGCAACAGTTTTTGATGTTGGGTTGAAGGACTTAGAAGAGGCACTATATAAATCAGCATTTGAGTCTGAGGAATCTGCTAAAGCAAAAATAAATGTAGAGGCATTTATTTTGAAGTTGATAAGATCTCGGAATTACCCCAGTGCTGTAGCTCTCTTAGAGCAATTTTCTCTTCAGCATTCTGCTCCCCATGAGTTTCTGGATACCATGATTCATGATAATCAGGTTGAAGTTGCAGAACAGTGGGCATCTTACATGGGGAAAGAAATGATTTGCTCTCTTGTACAACATCTTACCAATATGAAAATGTTCAAGAAGGCATATAACATGGTTAACAAGTATAAATTGAAGCATGAATTTCCAGATTCCTATTATCATTATAAAAGGAGGTAAGTATCATCTCAGTAAGATAGTTTAGGACTTAAAATGACAATGGATGTTTCCTCAAAGTGACCTTTTCATTAGGGGCAAGTTCTATGCTTCTGGTTGCTCATTTAATTGCCATTCTTTTTTGGATTTTACTTTCAGTAAAGTACTTGATTTATTTTGTTGTATAGAATTAGGAACTTGTCTTGATCCTTCTTCTTATCGCAGTAAATTGAAGAAGCTTGCTAGGAAAGCATGTTGGGAGATTGCAGAGATGGCTACCAATGATGACCCTCAGCTTATTCAGTACCTGGTAATAAGAAGACGCGTAGTTTTGATGAGTCAATTTCTCTAATTTTGCATAATCACAGAAGCTTTAACATGTACAGAATTTGTCAATTTGTTGGAAATTGTCAAGAATTATTTTTCACCTCCTGTAGCTAATTTTATTTTGAATTTCCTTTAGTTAATGCTTTTCTTGGATTTTCCACAGATAAATTTCACTTGTCCATTGAAACAATTCATTCCTTCTGTAACTTGGAATTTTTTTCTGAAAACATTAAAAATGCTTTGTCATCGTTTCAGGAACTCCCTCTGTAATTTTATTTTCTATCCTCTGTCAAGTTGTATACCCTGACAATGATCCAGAGGAAATGGATTGGGACCTCCCTTCATTGTTGTTAACTTTGTTTAGAAGAAGAAAGTTTGGAATATCCATCTGAGAATTTTGGAAAGGGTTTGCATTCAGGTAGCTTTGTAGAAGCCATTAAGCAACTAAAATTTCCCTTATGTAGCTAACATCCTCAAGAACTGAAAAAATAGATAACCTTGGAGTCCTGTTTATAGAATTTTGGGAAGAATCAATAGGATTTTGATTCAACGCCAGTGGAAAAAAACATGTTTATATCCAGGTAGCTACTTATCAGCATTCAAACAATGAAAATGTGCCCCATCCAGGTAACATCAGCGATAATTTGTTTTTCAAATGTCTTTGATGGGGTTTTAGTAATCAGCCAAATTACTTTGACCTAACAGCAGTCTGTCTCCCATTAGATGTGGTGAATGGTCAAGCAGAAGGGGCTAAAGAATATGATGATTCTTGATGCTGCACTTCCAATATTTTAACTAAACTGAAATAAAAGTTTTAGCAGTCCTTTTCAAGAAATATGTAAGACTGACTAACTTCTCGTCAACTTTTGATCATATTATCTCAGGCATTCTATATTTTGTTTATAAAGGTCCCTTATTCATGGTTTCTGATTGCCTGTTGCATCTGTATCAGTGTAAATAATGGTTATTACTTATAATTTGTAGGGATAATAGTTTGTACAGAAAACCACTTTGGCAGTCGTGTTAATTAAATTAAACTATTGAGATGAATATTAAAGATTAAAAGTTGTCTTTTGAATATTCCACCTGTTCTAGATCCAAAGTCACTTGGTAATTTAAATCATCCAATTTGTAAATATGAAACTCTCATGATGCCTAAAACTCTAGTCAGAATTCAATCTACCACTAGCACTCTTGATAATTCATCCACTCCCATCAATCTAGGGTCGAGTGGACGACACAGTCAATCTCCTCATATGATTACAACCCATCAAACCTTGTAACTATATGTATATAAGGATTATAAGGCACATGTCTTTGCTTAATGCTGCATAAAAGATCTGGGTTTTAATAGGTACCTTACAAAAAGATTTTTTTTTTCCATTAATCTACACAGGACTTTTTTTCCATGAATTGATGGGAGCCTTTGCAAGTCCCAAAATTCTGAGAGTGTAAGTGCATGTAAAAACCTTTCCAAGAATACCCCAAAATAGTTAAAATAGTTGTCCTTGATTATGTTAAAACTAGTTCTGGCTGCTTGAGCTTTTAAGTTGCAGGTATATAGCATTAAAATATACAGTGCAGAGAACAAATATATACTTTTTCAAACCAGTAACTTCAAAATACAGTTAACATATCAGGAAGGTTCAGTGCAAATCTGACAACAATTGCAGACCTGGAACTGAATAGAATGGATTAATATATAATGCCCCGCCTGGGAACCTGAGAGAAAAACACTGAACTAACCCAAAGAAAGGTTCGCACACACACACACACACATATTTATATATATCACAACTAATGCAAATGCTTAAGCGTGATTATATTGTTTACTTAAAACATCAAATTCATTATGCTTTTTTATAAATTGCATAAAATGAAAGTGCAAGTATCAAAACATTATTGTACCACTTAAATGCTCATCAAACATGAATGTAAAATTGATCCATAACTTAGTTCTAGGTCCTCTTTTAGGGTTCCCTAACATCGTTACCTAAGCAACACTGCAATATATCTAATAATTTAGTTACAACCATGATTTACATCATAGGAATCTCATAAGCATTAATGAATTGTGTGAAATGAATTTTAAACATTAGTTACTTTGTTTCCAAGTTTATTTTATAGCACGAACTTTCTTTCACCAAAGCATTAATGTTAATTAATACCCAAAGCTAACTAGCATCATATAATGAATTCCTTATTACACGGCCATTAATTGAGTACAACTCCCAATATCATTTATTGTAGCATATAAGTACATTGTTCACCATTGCAAATACATCATTATAAAATAACTAAGCTCATTAATATTCTTCCTAACTTGTCATTCACATAACTACTTAGGAATCCTACCTAATCATTTACTTATCCACTTTACATATTCAGATTTGCATCAATATAAATTTACAATAACATTCCTCCTAATTTGCAATTTCCATTGTTCATTAAATACATATAATGGAGTAGATTCTGAGATACGTGTAGGAGAGTGTCATCGCATGGCTCAATTTTGGTTGCCTTGATGTTCTCTCTTGAGATGCTAGTTCCTAGGTGAGAACTCATGTGGAATTGACAACCTCTCACGAGGACAAGTCGATTTCCCAATCAACGCCACATAAGTAGCTAGGCCTTGTCCAACCCATCCATGGTCCACACTAGATACTTATGGCCATATGTGAAGAAATATAATTATCTTGATTAATGTGTTATCTCATCCAGATTTTTTTTTTATATGTCATCACTAGTTACAACTTCATAATGGGTTACCCTAGCGACCACTTAGGGCTTTGACCCTTATTGCGAGTCACTCTCCTAAGAATGTTCCTAGAATTCCCTCCCCATGAAAACTAGAAATAAAAGAGATAAGATAGATAAGATAATGATATTAATGTCCAACAAAAGACCAACAAAAGGTCTATATGGGACTGAAGGATTACATCAAAGAGGCTGACAGCGGCAAGATCACACAAAGGTGTTTGAAAATAAATACAAACAACAGGAGAAAGCAAACAAAGAACCAGAGAGGAGGCCAAGAAAGAGACTAGGGGTCCTTTCTAGGCGAAAAGAAGTCGGTCACTGAAATGATATGTATGCTGATGAGTAAAGGCCTTGCCCTATCTGTGGCCACTCATAGAGGAGTGTTGTTGGTGCAAATAGCCGGTTCGAGACCTAACGAATATGGAATGCTTGGTAGATCTAGTGGAGCTAGAAGGCCTTTTCACCCCATGCAAAGGAGATAATGGTGTGAAATTGGCAGCAATGAGCTAAGTAGACGAGTGTCGATGCGGAAGCAGTGACTGAATCATGCTATCACAGAGCATAGTGATCTCTTGAAGATAAAGTGCAAGACAGTGCTGATCATAGTAGCTGAAAAAATCATAAAGAGAGAAGTAATCCTGAAACAAACGGAAAAATCTCCCTCGGATCTCATAATAAATGGGGCAACGGAAAATGAAGTGTCTCAGTCTCCACCTCACTCGAAGTACAAAGCCTATAGATCCACTCTCCACTGTCAATATGATGGTCAGTCTAGACCCGAAGACGGTGAGACCCAACTCTGAAAGATCCCAAAGAGATATGCAAGGCATGAGACCACCTCAAGGAAAGGTAGTTAGGACGAACAATAATACCATCAAACATCTCCAAAAAGTGCTTTGCGTAAAAGGACATCCATGGGTGTAATCAGCCAAGAGGGTTAACCCAGGTAGTGGCAATGTACTGTCTATAGATGTCAAGCCTGACATGCTCATTCAACTATTGCCGAGAGGGGAGATGTCCTGCCGAGAGAAGAGGAGATGAATCGAGGCATCCAACGAGAATTGAAAGGGGGGAGCCGGTCAATATCAATCCCAATCGAACCAAGCAAAGAAAAAGCCTGTGCATACCAACAATGTGCACGAGAACCAGACTTAGCATTCGCAGTAGACACAGACGAACAAATGGCTAAATAGGAGGATCCATCACAATCACCACCATGATCTGCAAAGCCACGCCACGAAGACAATGGAGGAACCAAACCAAATAAAAAATGGCCGCAAGACTGAACGAATGCTTGAAACACTGTTTCTCAAGCAAAGCAAGACAACCCATACCCTTATTAACTCTAGGCTGAGTAGTTGGCCTCATACTGAAATGTGGTCCTGAAAACTTATTCCCCAAATAAGTATAGGATGTAGTGATCTCGATCTCCTGACCCTGAAAGAAGAAGTGGAGAAGTGAAGTCTTTAAACAATTGAAAATCATGACCCGAGTCTTACTCAAGTTGACCACAAGCTGTTGCTGATCACAGAAGGAAGCCAAGTGTTACATCCCAAAATTTTGACCTAATTTTAAACTTGTTCATAACCGTTGGATTTAACAAATTATTCTTTCATAATCATGTGAAATAGGTAGTTATATATACGATGTATAAACTGTTAATGAAGATGGTCGTTAACCATTAACTGTTATTAGATGATTAGCAGTTACTTGATTAAAATAATGATTAATATGTTTATAAGTAATTATTATAGAATTGTTATTATGGCAAAAGTGTTTTCATGGGGGATTGCAGGAGAAGATGAAGAGGGGGGAAGCATTGCTAAACCAGATCATCGGAATGAGATGTTCCCTTAGTTCAGTCATCAGGATCGGTAGGTATGACCTTAAACTCCTTTGGAAAGGACACAACGACTTGATCACAGGATACATTTATGGGCCCCACATGAGCTATTAAGAAATATAATCTAGGAAAACATAAAATAATCTAATTAAAATATAAAACATACCTCAAGAGATTTTAACTGATCATCCATCATATTATTATAATAAATATTTATAGATGTACATATAAATATAAAAATGAAATGGCAACAATAAATTATAATAATGTAATTTAATGATGTCACCCCATTGATATACTTACATGAACGTATTGAAATATATTATAATAACAATTGAAATTATAACTTTTCCAACCTTTTTATTTTATTTTTCTTTCCCTCTCTTTTCTTAATCGATTTAATACTTGGAAATTCGAATGGTTTATAGTCTTTTAACTGACAGAAGCTAAGAAGTCACGGCTAGACTTTTAAATGAAAGCCGTGAGGGGAGTTAGACACCCCTGTCCACATTTCCACATTTCTTTCTACTGCCATCTAAAAACACCTTGCCTCTTTAGCACCGAATTCAATATCATTACCTGTATTTTTACTTCTGCTAACACCCCTTGCATTTACCGATTAAAACCTTGTTCAGAGAGTGCGATTTCACCTTAGCTAAACAAGTATTCCGGCTAGAATACAGAGATATAAGTACTGAAGGTGATGTCTTAAGCAACGAGAGGGAGCTGATCAGATTGCTAGTTTCTCAAGCATTACATATCAGGTCATGAGTTACCTTTCATTGTTTTTGAGTACATATTCCATTGTAGCCGGCCAAACTTAGGAATCTCTTTCTCTATAACTGTGATCATATTATTTAACTTGCTGAACATTCTCTGTGAAATATATTGAGCTTTTCTTTTTATCTCATTGTATCTAGAACCATCTTAAAAGAAGTCGAGTAGTATCTCTTAAAAAGAAGTCTCAAAATGTAATAATAACCTTCATGAAGTTACTAATATCAATAACAAGTTTTATGTTGTCTCAAATTATGATAGAAGATATTAAGAGCAGATTGCTCATAACCTTTTCAAAACACCTGGGATTCATTGGCAATATAGCCATGAATATGGTGAAGAGGTGTAAAAGGGCAAAGTGCTTATAATCTTAATACACCTGGGAATCACCAGCTATATAGCCAAGTATGGTGAAGAGGTGAAATAAATCTGCAAGAAAACAAAAGAGAAATCATACATGAATACCTTAAATGAAATATACTTAATAGCTCATGCTCATCCTTGAAATGAATCCTGTTGTCAAGTTGAGCGGTGGTGATTGGGTCGTTGAACCCATTGGAAATCCTTGGCCAAGGTAGTTTATAGGCATGTTTGCCATCTAATGATCACTTGATGTCAGTAGTGCCAGTTATGTAAGCATGTTCGTTTCATAACTAAGCGGACATTCAAAACACCAGGATGCCTTAGGTGGCTAGACTGAAGAATATACCAAGCCCGATCTTGAGGTAGGGAGGGCCATTCTAATTTAATAGAATGTGTGGGGATAAGTATGGTTTGAGGTTGGGAGGTTAAGCCTATGTCAATGCTTCTCCTCTCACCAAAGCCGAGGCTTGCACAACTAGCTAAAGATCCTCCGATGATACTTGTATGTTCCTTTCATTCTTTCCTTGTTAATCATTTACTCTACTTGTTAATCAATTGATCATGAATATAGTTATACTAGTTAGTCATTAATTTAGTTAACATGAATACAGTTGTGAACAGTTAATTGTTGATCTAGTTATTACAGTTGATCATGAATACAGTTATGCTAGCTAATCATTAATCTATTTATTTCAGCTGATCATGAATACAGTTGTGAATAGTTAATTGTTGATCTAGTTATTTCAATTGAATGCGATTACAGTTATTTTCTGTAAATTGTTAAAAGCAGTTAATGTCATGGGAAAAGGATTCAGTTATCTATTTAAAAATGCTAGAAGTTTTTAGATTAAACCATCTTGATTTAGATATGGAAATTCGTTTGTTACACCAAGCCATCAAGAAGCCTTTGTAAACTGTTTGGAGAGGAAGCAAGGAGAACCACATCATCGGCAAAAAGATGGAGATCAAAACCTAGTGAAGAAAATAGCCATCTCCAGGGAGCGAGGACCTCTGTGGGAAGTCCTCAAGCTCATCAATATATAATCCAAACAACGTAGGAGAGAGAGGACAACCCTGCTTGAATACAATTATGCTAGCTAATCGTTAATCTATTTATTTCAGGTGATCATGAATACAGTTGTGAATAGTTAATTGTTGATCTAGTTATTTCAATTGAATGCGATTACAGTTATTTTCTGTAAATTGTTAAAAGCAGTTAATGTCATGTGAAAAGGATTCAGTTATCCATTTAAAAATGCTAAAAGTTTTTAGATTAAATCATCTTGATTTAGATATGAAAATTTGTTTGTTACACCAAGCCATCAAGAAGCCTTTGTAAACTGTATGGAGAGGAAGCAAGGAGAACCACATCATCGGCAAAAAGATGGAGATCAAAACCTGGTGAAGAAAATAGCCATCTCCAGGGAGCGAGGACCTCTGTGGGAAGTCCTCGAGCTCATCAATATACAATCCAAACAACGTAGGAGAGAGAGGACAACCTTGCTTAACCCTGCTTAACCAATCTTGTCCAACTCACTTGATAACATAGTATTAAGGGCTGTCACACACAGTTTGGCAAATGTGTGCCCAATCATGATGGTTCTGGAGTTCCCTAGATTAGAAGCCAGACTGGTCTTATGAATAGGATAAATTAGATTCCTGGACCAAGAAGTCGGATAACCAATGTGAATCACTCTATTAAAAAGAATAGAGAGATAGGGGCTTAGAACTAAGGCCCGAACTTAAAAAGCTCAGCTTGAAAGCCTGCCTCATCAGCAGCTTTACTACACTTCATGGATCTAATGGCCTCAAAAATGTGGGAAGGGGTGAACAAGCGGTTGAAAGGAGGCGAAAAGGGATGGATAGAAAGGCTGCTCCGGAATGTTGTAAAGAGTCGTAGTGTGTAAGGTAAGGGAGCAAAAGTCAAGGGTGGAGGGATGAGGAGAACTGTGGGGGAAGAGAGTGTGCTAGAAAAGTTCGGGATTGCAGATCAGCATAGAGCAGAGGGATTTGCACTTGGAGGCGGCAAAGGAATGCTTCTTACTGTGAAGAAAACGAAGATGAGAGGAGCGAATGCAAGTAAAGTCGGTGGAGCGAGCCACAAAAGAAAATCGCATATAATAGTGGAAAGATTTGTAGTCTGTATCGAACCACTGGTTCAAAGGACAAGTATTACAACGTTTGCTGTGAAGGGGCAAAGGAGGGCGATGAGGAATGGAAAGAATGGCAGACTTCTAAATAGCTATCGTAAGGTGGTCAAACATGGAAGCGGCCTCGCACGAGTCAGAAAAGCACAAATGGTTGAGGAGCCTCGAAAGATGAGCGGAAAAGAGCTCACAATCCCCTTCGATACAACGGAATCAAATGGGTAAGTGGGTAGTCGCAGAGGAAAGATGAGAGGCCGAGAGACGAGGGGAGAGGCAAAGGTGAATACTGAGGAGAGCATGGTCTGCAATAGGAAGGCGCAAAATGGTGATACTATGAATGCAAGAAATGAAAGAGGAACAGGCGAGGACATAATCAACGACACTAGCACCCCCACCATGAGGCTAACAAGTGAAGAACACTGAATCAGGGAAGCAGGAAAGGCTTCAAGATTACCAGACTAGAAGACTCACAAAATTGCAGTAGATGTCTACCATACATAGATAATGGCCCAAGAGCATCCTTAGAGTGTCGCTGAAGTCCAAGGGAAGTCGGATCCATCTCAGTGGATCAGATGGGGTCCGAGCTATGATAAAAAAGCGGAGTCTTGAGTTCTTTGGTTCTTGCATTAAAATCCTCGAGAATAATAATGTCACCAAGAGCAGCAAACTGAGAAATAGTCTCATGAAGATCTAAAAACGGGTCTTCGTCCTCGGTACCATGAATAGTATAGTGGGAGGAAGTTGGCGGGAAATAGCAAGCAGCCAAAAAAAGATCTCTCTAACAGTGACACTTATGGTCAATGCGGACCCACATAAATCTGGCAAACGTATCCGAGTGTACAATAGAAGTGCCGCTGATAATATTCTCCTTAATCAAACAAGCCATGCCACCCGAGCCATGTACGCCACTAGACGCACGAACCTCCTCTCTACATATAGATAACCATTGATAGCCAATAACACCTAGAGATTCAACCTATTCTGGAAAAATATAAAAAGGTGTTTGGAGATATACCCCCTGGACTTCCCCTAAGAGAGGTTTTGAACACACCATTGAATTAGAGGAAGGAGAAAAACTAGTAATCACTACACCTTATAGGCATCCCCTCAAATATAAAAAAGATATAGAAAAAACTATCAAGGAACTTCTGGAAATGTGACATATACAACCAAGTAGCAACCCTTTTGCATCATCTATTGTATTAGCAATTGATTGGTTTTCTGATGCCGACCGTCAGAAACTGAGTACATGGGCGAATGTTAAAAAAGAGTTCATAGCAGAATTTAGATTGCTTCGGGACGATAATGAAATAGTAGCCGAGATATATAGTACTAAGCAAGGGAAGAATGAAACAGTATGGGCCTATGCCAGAGGACTAAAAGAGTTGGTCGGGAAGATGGAAAGTCATTCGGTAGACGGTTTGAAAAAACGATGGTTTGTGGAGGGGCTACGACCGGCTCTAAAAAAGAAGATGAAGATTGTACCACCGGCGTCGTACACGGACGCGTATACTCGTGCAATGGATTTAGAAAGTGAACAAAAGACGAGTAAGAAGGAAAAGCATAAATCCTCTAATTCAGATGATTCATCCTCTAAAAGTAGCAGTAGTGATGAAGAGTCGAACAAGAAGGTGCGAGCATTATAGAAAGATATGCTTCAAATGATGAAAGAATTTAAGAATTTGAAAAAGAATCTGGACACAGTGAAGGGAGAACTGTGGTGCACAGATTGTAAAGAGGATGACCATACGAAGGGCTCATGCCAGAAGAAACAGTTTTGTGACATCTGCCAGGTGGCGGGACATTCTCTAAAAGCGTGCCCGTTAAACATGAAATCAAAAGGACACCAGCAGGGGTTACTCACGCAAGAAGCGTCTAATAGCAATAGCACAAGCAATTATGCAACTTCGGGTGGATATCGCAATAATAATAAATGCGGAAGGGGTGGAAACAATAACAATAACAATGGAGGCCGGAGTAGAATATAGTACGATGCGAGTGGACAACCGATGATATAGTGCCGGGCATGCAATCTTTGGGGCCACTTTGCTAGGGATTGTCCTACGAATGAGATGCCACAACTACTATGCAGATGGTGTGGTCCAGGGGACCATGAAGATTCAAAATGTCCCAAGCAAGGCGTAGGTCTATTAAGCATTGAAACGTGTGATGAGAAGGTATTGGCGATCACACGAGACTAGGCAAAGAAAGTGAAATATTCGAATGCGGAAGAAGAGAAGGAGAGGTTACAAAAAGCACGAACAGAGATAGAAAGCACATGAAAGCAGAGAAGTCACAAGTAAAGGACATTGCTGAAACTTCGAAAAGAAACTTGGCGGAACAAAACATGATGAAATAGATAATGCAAACAGAAGTGCCGATTAAACTAAATGACCTTATGATGCCACAGTTGCGTTCAACTATTATAAATATGACGCTGTCCTCGAGAGTGACGGAGGAAGCAAAGGATAGTAAGGAAACAACAGCGGTAGCAACAGACTTGATGCTACTGGCACTTACAATAGGAAGACACCCGACAATAGTGGAGATGGGCATTTTGGGTATTGTATTGATGGATACAATTGTAGACGGAGGATCGAGAGTGAATGTGCTGCCGAAAGATATTTGGAAAAAGCTTGGACAACCCACACTATGGCTACCTACTTTCTAGTTACTCACAACAGATCAGCATGGGATAAAACCGTTGGGAACTTTGATGGCACGGCCGGTAACAATTGGGACACAACCATTCTTACTAGATTTTGTGGTCATTCCACTGAAGAGAAGAGGGTACGACACCATCCTGGGACGAGGGTGGTTGGTGCAAGCAAAAGTAAAGCATGATTGGAAACGGAACACTCTATCCATGGAGAGAGGAGGCAGGAGATTCATAATCGATTTGCATACACAAATGGTAGTGGAAGAAGCAGTGTCGTCAGATTCAGAAGGAGAAGGTGAGAGTGATGACGAAGGTAAAAAGAGGATGGAACTAGATGAAGAAGGGGTGTTGAGATTAGGAGGGTCAATTGATGATGACCTAGATTCGGTGAATGGACTGCTATACTGGCAAATGGAAGATTATGAGGTCTTTCCGAGCTGCAACATGTTGAGTGTCGAGGAAGAAAAAGCAGGCAATGAGTTCTCGAAGGAGTACAATGAACTGAAGGAGGGAGAAGCACAGGTGGATGAAACACCGACCCATACGTTCAGTAAAGATAAATCGATGAAGTATGAAGAGCCTACAGTGAAGACAATGAATTTACGCGATGAGGAAAATCCAAAGAACATTCTTGTAGGAGATGATTGGAACCCAGTGTTGAAGGCGACAACATTCAAAATATTCAATGGAGTACAAGGATGTTTTTGCTTGGACATATAAAGACTTAAAAGGAGTGCCATCGGAGCTATGTGTTTACTGGATACCATTGATCGAAGGTGTAGTACCTGTACGAAAGCGGCCGTACCGAATGAATAAGAACTAATGCAGCATGGGCCACGAAAGTTGCACAAAACTGATGGAAGGCATGGCATGATAAGCACTTAAAATTAAACAACTTTCAATTGGGCCAGTTAGTATTGAAGTATAGCAGACGGAACGAAATCAGACCTGGGAAGTTAAAAGTTAAATGGGTCGGACCATACAAGATACGGGAAGTTGGCTATAACGGAGCAATTAAGTTGTGGACACTGGACGAAAAAGAAATACTAGATGCAGTAAATGGATCGAAGTTAAAAATATACCATGAAAGAAATGGTTCCTCATTGAAATAATGTACAACTGAGAAAGAAAAAACGACTGTAAATAATGTATATATGTAAATAAAATATGGAGTGCAAAGTAGTAAAAAGGAAAAAAATAAAAAAATGAAGTATTAAAAGTGTAGGAAGTAAAATCAAAATGTAATGTTGAAATCAAACTTTAAAAATAATGGAAGTATGGCCTATCGTATGGCGTGAGTCCATACGGACTTGAGAGGCACATCACAAGCTATTAAAACCTTTGTACGGCTAGAGGAAAGTCGAAGGTAGTTTGGAAAAAAGTTAACATAAGACTGTACGGTGTACGACAAGCAGGAAGTGCACAGGAGAGAAGTTGAAGCTGTACGGCCAGATCCCATACAATTGAGAGCAAAGACCGTACCGTTAGAAGGGTACCATACGGTGACACAACATAACTGTACGGCTGAGGGTGTATGTAAAGACAGCCGTACAGTGTTAAAAAGAGAGGATTGTATGAGATGGTAGAATTGAAGCTGAAAAAGGACCGTATGACCATCCAAGAAGGAAAAGAGGTCAATTATAAGGAAGCTAATGACTGTACAACCTCAAGAAAGCCTTGTAGGTACATAAAAGCTATCGTACGGAAGGAAAGGAGGGAAAATATTCTAGGTAAGCTACTATCGTACGGAAGAAGGGAAGATCATGTGAAGTGAAGACCGTACGAACACAGGAAGGAGAAAGGAGGGCCATACGATATATGATAGGAGAGCTGTCAAGAAGCTAAAAAGAAATAAAAAATTTAAGAGTCGTATTGTGTACAGGTGAGAGCAATTATTTTGGCTAGAAAGCAACAAACTGAAAGAGACCAAGCATTGCTTGAAGGTTAAGAGTCGGGGAAGCAAATTCTGTACGACAACTAGTAACAAAGGAGGGAAAGACTGTATGGTCTTAGATTATAAGAAGGTGAAAAGGTATGTACGGCTTGAGTTTGTAGAGAAGAAAACAAGCCGTACAGCCAGAAGCAAGGTGAGCCAGCGTGCAAGAGCAAACAATACTGTACGGTCTTCGAAATGAGAAGAGAGTACAAACAAGGTATGGATAAATTATAAAACATCATTGTACAACTGTACGACATAAGTTGATACACCTATAGATGCAGAAGAAGGGTGACTGAGGTTGCCCTAGGACCTCGTGGGGCAGCGACCCTGTTGGGGGCGATGCCCCCTAGACCCCCCAATTGATGCAGTTATCAGTCGTGGGAAGTGTGACTAGTTGATGAGACCTGGAATTGTTGTAGGCATGGAGTGTCTGTGTGTTAGAGGTGGCACTCGAAGTAGGTGTTTGTACGTGAGGCTATCTTGGTGGATGCATAGAGAGCTCGAGAGGTGTTGATCATCCAGTTGAAGGCAGTATGGCGACACTTGGCTTAGTGTACCCAGGAGTTGGAACCAGAGAAAGCGGCACGGGCGGCTATCAAGGTCAGCTAAGGAGATAGTATTGTGTTAGCAGTGGCTATAGATGCAACGTGGTTTGGAGACCAGTTTGGTGCAGGCACAGGACGAATGTGAAAGTGGTGTGACAGAAACAGATTTATCTTGTTGTAGTTAGACAGTTAATGTATTCCGTTTTGTTAATATCTCTTGAATATTTTGTAATTGTTGTTCGAAGACGACTTTTCTTTTGGGGGAGATGATGTTGTCGGTAAAATGTATAGTGTAGCCGATGGGTAGAGTAGCATCCGAATGGGCGCGTGACGCTTGAGTCACCCCTTCGGAAAGATATATGTACATGTCCGAGATGGACTTTGGAATCATCATTGGAATCATTGTAGTCATTGTATTTGGATTGTAATCATTGAGTGCATATATGAATAAAGTATCTGTTCTGCGTTGAATCATGCTATACTACATGTGTTAAATTTCTTACCCTGTACGGTAAACACTATCGTAGGTTTGTTAAGGGATTCTCAAAAATTGTAGCCCCTCTTACAGACTTAACCAAGAAAGGGGCTCTCACTTGGGATGACAAAGCACAACAAGCTTTCGAACAACTCAAAGTCATTATGCGTACATGCCCATTATTGGCCATACTTGATTTCTCCATACCATTTGAACTATAGTGTGATGCCTTGGGAGACGGAATAGGGGTAGTACTAATGCAAAGAAAGCACCCTATAGCTTTTGAAAGCTGCAAACTCACCGGAGTTGAAAGACATTATTCGATTTATGATAAAGAGATGTTGGCAATAATGCATGCTCTGGCAAAGTTTTGACAGTATTTGGTTTGTGGACAATTCATAGTCAAAACAGATCATAATAGCCTATGCTTTGTCTTAAATCAAAGAGATCTTAATGATAGACAATGGAAATGGGTGAGCAAAATTCAAGCCTACGATTTTGACATAGAGTACGTTAAAGGAGTGAATAACGGGGCAGCAAATGCCTTATCCTAAAGATCCCACATCAACTATATTTCTTGCATTTTAGGTTGGAAAGAGGATATAATAGCAGATTATGCAAAGGATCAAATCGCAATAGAAGTTATGGAAGGGAAGATATCCAACAAAGATTTTAAGATCTCTAATGATCTCATCTTCTACAAAGGAAGGATCTATTTGACTCCAAAATCTAAAGTAAAAATGCTAAATATGAAAGAATATCATGACAAATACTACAAAATGTATAGACAGATAAGGGAAAAATACTCTTGGAAAGGATTAAAAGGAGACATACAAAAATATGTACAAGGATGTAGAATTTGTCAGCAAAACAAAGCAGAGCAATCACACCTTGCAAGGTTGTTACAACCATTACCTATTCCAAATCAAAAACGGGAAAGTCTATCTATGGATTTCATAACAAGATTACCAAAGGTTCACGGAAAAGATAACATCTTCGTAGTGGTAGACCGACTCACAAAATTTGCTCAGTTCTTCCCCATATCAACGAAATATAAAGCACCTCAAATTGCAGAAGTATTCTTTAAGGAAATTTTTCGTCTTTATGGATTACCCAAGAACATTGTAAGTGATAGAGACAACAAGTTCCTCAGTAAATTTTGGCAAGAATTATTTAGACTAGCTAGGACTTCACTCCCTCCTAGCACTAGCTATCACCCCCAAACCGATGGTCAAACTGAGATCATAAACAAGTGGATAGAGGGGTATCTAACAAATTATGTCACAGGACATTAAACAGCCTGGATCAAGTGGCTAGATCTAGGCGAGTATTGCAATTGTACAACATATCATATGTTTATAAGGATGAGTACCGTCAAAGCATTGTATGGATATGAAGTAGCGACATTTGGAAGCCTAACCATCACTGAAAGTAGAGTACCTAGTGCACAAGAGTCCATTCAAAGATATTGATATCCTCAAGGAACTAAAGGATAATTTACATATTTCCCAAAATTGACAATAGCTATATGCAGATAAGAATAGAGTAGAGCGCTCATTCCAGGAAGGGGATCTAGTGTACTTGCGACTACAGCCCTATAAACAATTGTCTATTAAGAAGAATGGAACCGGGAAGCTCAAACCTTGATTCTGTGGGCCATACAAAGTAATCAGAAGAGTTGGGGAAGTAGCATATGAATTGGAGTTACCTAGCTACAGTCAAATCGATGTGTTCCATGTATCCAAACTCAAGAAAGTTTTGGGCCAACAGGTAGTTCCCTGTGTAGAACTTCCCCCTCTAGATGATGAAGGACAACTCCGGTTGGAGCTGGAAATAATTCTAGATACCAGAGAAAAGGCACTGAGAAATAGAACTGTGAAAGAGTTCTTAATCAAATGGAAAGGATTGCCCGTTGAAGACCCTACTTGGGAAAAAGATGAAATACTCAAGTTGCTTGAGGACAAGCAAAATTGAGATGGAGGGTTTGTATTCGTATACAAAAATTTCCTATACAAAAATTCGTATTCTTGTAATAATTATCGTTTATAAAGAAATAATAGAATAATAAAATAAGACCTATTTTGTGATAATTGTTTGAATAAGAAAACACAAATAATATTATAAGTCATATTACAAAGAAAAATAAATAATTAAATTTTAATGAACAAATAAAATGAAATACAAATTTACACATTGGCAAATACAAACTAGTGAATTAGTATTTCTAAACACAAACCAATTCAAAGGGACATGACTTGCGATTTAGAGCAGTCATATATTTATCACGTCGAAAGTGGGAAGAGAGGGGAAAAGCAAAAGAGAGATAGGGAATCGAGTGACGACACCGGTAGACACAGTTGTAAGGATTCGAACAGGAACGAGACCGGAACATCAGGTTGAAGGATATTTGCACAGTACCAAAGTCCCTTCATATTATTGCACGGGAAACTCAGATATTCATTAGACGGAAAAAGTTCAGATTATTGTCGCTGAGGAAATCCGCACTAGTCCTTGAGGAGTCTCTCAGTCACGTTATACATACTAGTGAGGAAGGGAATCAACACCTGAGTTGCATATTAAAGAAGTTACTATATTTCCAGCAAATAACATTCACCAGGATCTAGGAGTGTCTGCTCATAACCAACTGTGGTCATTGTACAGGAAGAGAGGCAGATAAGACAATATATCAATAGAAACCTTAAACTTGACCAGGACAACTCAACAAAGGTATATTATATTAAGGAAACATTTGAATGTTGGCTTTTTAGAGAGAAACTCAGGATTAAACATTCCATTAAGATGTTGGGAATGTGAACAAGAATTCTGAATATCTGGATTGAACATATGCATATGTCACAGGGCCTTGGTAAAGGAAGGATCTTTACCAAGTGATTAACTAGAGATCCCTAGAGGCTTTAGTTAGATACTCCTTTATGACGATTACTTAATTGGGAAACAATTCCCATTAGAGGGTTGAGTGATTTGAAAGGAGTCTCTTCCAAAGGAGTGGTAACGGGTCATACAGAGTAGTCCACATATTATTACTTCATATTTCAATGTGCATTTCATATTTTCTTTATTTTCTTATTTATACTAACAATCTGATGCAGGGTTCTACTTCTTAAATACAGATCCAGACAAAGGTTCATTACAAGGATGTACAGGACTCTCACGAGTCTCTGTAATGACAAGAATATCTGCGGATCCCACAACATCACATAAAAGGCTAGGCATTGACCAAAGAGACCCATTGGCATTCCAAAAATTTACAAGAAGGGAGCAAGTGGGGGTCTCCCTCTTGATTGACTGCTGGTGGGACCGTCATTTGGCCTTGGGGGCTTGCCTCTCTTCCCACCCACTGGGAGGGGAATCTCTAATAATTGCTTTTAGATTCCTGATAACTGCCCATTTACTAGCTTTCCTCGCATTTGCGACTATCCCAAGAGCGTGTTTCAGATCTGTAACTTGAGCCTATGTTAGATCTTCATCTAAGAAAATCTTGGAAGGTAGAGAAAAAAGATTCCTCTTAGCTCGAAGAGCTCAGAGCCTGTCTGCAAGTGAAAAAAACCTGATAAATAAGATGTCACCATGTCCAACCCAACATCTATCCAATGTGATATCAATAAGACCAAGATAATCGTAGAGGAAAGTGTGTCCAGTTGCGAGAGGATCAAGAGTGGGAGGGAGTCCACAAACTCGTAGGTTGAGCTCACGAACCCATCTCACCCTCTCATCTTCGATCTTACTTTGCACCATTTTATCAATACTAGCAAGAGGTGTAGTGTCCGTGTTACTACAAAGGGAGGCCCATGACTTAACTTTCTGTTCTATTTTCGAGACAAGAGAAGAGTGCTTAGCTGCAATAATGGATTGTTGTTCCCTGATGGCATCAAATTCCTCTAGTTGTGCGATAATGGAACGGATACTGGTTTGTAGGCTTGCTGTTTCAGTGGTGAAAGTATCTGAGTAACTTTGTATCAAAGTCGAATTGGAGGTTGTGGCACTCTTAAGGTTAGAAATGGTGTCTGTTAAGGAAACAACCTGCTCCCTCAGTTGCATATTGTCCATTTCTAGTTTGGAGTTTCCATTTCTAGTTTGGAGTTTCTGTCACACAACCTTTGATATGTGAGGAGTTGTTGGCCTTGAGTAGAGTAGGAATCACCACTATTTGCCATAGCTGGAAGACAAAAGACCAGTCAAGAAAAGCCTTCAAAACCTGTAGATCGCAATCCAGGAAAGAGAAAATGGCAGCATAAAATGTGTTCACCATAGAAAATGTGTTAGGCACAAAGACCTCAATTGTCAAGGCCACATAAACCACTCCAAGCAACCTTGGGTATAGACGTCGAAACAACCAAATCTGTCTCAGCAAATAGATGAGGCAACACAGACATGGCACCAAGGGTCAAGAATAGAGAAACCCACACACAACAAGGGCACACAACCGACAAAGAGGAGGAAGCAGAGAAATGAGCACCCTCACACCGTCGAACCAGTAAAAAAAGAAAAAAACAGCAAAATAACAACACCCTCCAACCAACAACAGTCACGAAATAAAGTAACGACAACACCTGCCAAGTCATGAAAACCTTCTAAGAAAACCCGCAACACATGCTAGAAACCCGTGGAATCAATGTCCATGGTTGATCGCAGAGATTGTGGTCACAGATGTCGCAGTGGCTGGGAGGTCGTGGTCACGGTGGTCATTGTTGTAAGAACACAAACCCAAATTATAAATAGGATTCACAAATTTCCAACATGAGAAAAAGGACGTCGATTCACATCATTATAGAGATCCCATAGGAACTCTTTTGAGTTCATAGTCCAATGCAACATCCCAATTTTTGACTTAGCTTGAAATATAGCCGTTGACGTTCACATGAAGTCAGTTGGTAGTTTAATTTGATATAATCTGGCGAAATGGTAAGACGATTGGTCGTTATGATTTCAAGTGAAGATGACATGTTAGTTGATCGTTAATCACGAATTCATGTAATTAAGATGAAAGGTTAACTGTTATGATTATTTATGATTGTATAATTAATAATTTAATTAAGGAGAAATTCCTTGCAGGGAGTATGTCGAAGGGGTGGAAACATTGTTAGAAAAGAATTAGGCAAGGCATCACCATCACTGGCAGACGGGTAAATGACCTAGCGATTTGAAACAGATTACATCTGTGAAACTGCATGAGTTATTTAAATAATTGAGTTATTTAATAAATAATTTAATTAAAATAATTAAATTATTTATAAAACGTATCTTAAAGGATTTTAATTGTAAATAATTAAATTTGTGCTTTTAAATATTAAAATGAATTGGCATCATTGTATTTAAATAATTTATTAGAATGATGTTTAGTTGTACATTATAATAGTAATGTTTAAATTATAATAATTGAATTGTTATAATTTTCAAATTATAATTTTCCAATTTCTCTTTTCAACTTCTTATTTTTCCTTTATTCTTCTCCCTCTTGAAATTCGATTTGTTTTGGCATTCGAAAGGTTTCTTGTAACCGAAGGTAGCCGCAAGGTCTGGCCCAATCTATATTATGGCTTCTTAGGCTGTCGGCATCCATTCTTCTTCTTCCTTTTTCAAAATTCAATTCTCTTGGCAAAACGAACCCTTGTTAGATATTTCTAGAGTAATACCAACTTCTTTGTCATCCTGCAATCTTCCTATAATTTCCGTGCTCTGCTACAAGCCCCTGATATCAAGGCTCTACGCATATTGAATTGTCTCATTCAACAGTATTTCGTGAAGACTTGAAGGAACGATTGAGTCTGGATATAGCCAAGTCGACTGCATATTTGTGAGCCACGTAAGAATGATTTTCTTTACATTTCCCTTTCGTTTAACCCGCTAAGCTGAGTCGGTTTCGAGATTAGATTTATTTATATATATTCCCAGTCAGTGTTAAGCCGTCCACCATACAATCAGATACGGATGTTAAAAAAACAACAATAAGGCTGCTATTTATTTCATGTAACATTGCAAATCTTAGCCGTCTATCATCATTAAGTCTGTGATCTATTTCATGTATTATTGTAAAACTTAGCCGTCTATTATATGCTCAGAACTTGATATGAAAATCACCATTAAGTCTGTGTTTTATTTCATATAATATTGTAGATAGTAAAAACCTTAGCCGTATGTCATGTGCCTTGAAATTGATAAATAAGTCAGCAATGAGTTTGTGCATTCGTCCATGTAATTCTGCAATGTAGTTGAACATAGATTGATATATTTGGGATAAAATCAATAATACAAAATCAATCTAGTGTTAAGAGAGGACAGAGTCTCACAAATAACCTCTGAAGATGTATTTTTTTTGATATACTTTTTATTTTCTTCAATTCCTTGGTATTTGGTAATAAATCTGATAAACTGTAATGAAGGCACCCAGGATATCATTTGGATAATTTTAGAACAAGATGATGAAGGTGCAAGTTAAATTGTAAAGATTGAATGCGAAATCGACAGTTACTAAGTCAGTGATAATACTCATAAAGAAGACATTATTTCAAGTTATGTTTGATAATCATTGTGTAACGCTTGTTGGATGGCTTTCCATAGTCATTAATCATGTGATTGATTTATGTTATGTGCTTATTTTTATTGAACAAGAGACGGTTTTCTCTAGCCGCAGGAGCAAGTAGATGAGTTGGATAAAACCATGTAAGATTTTTTGTGTTCTGAATCCAAAAAAAATAAATAAGCATAAGATTTTTCCAGTAATGGATATGTAAGATGGAAATAAAAAGAAATCCATGGATCAACAATCATGCCAATGTTATCACCATTAATTTCAGTATGTGTTTCGCTCCATGTAAATTCTGTAGAAGTTTCTTTGTCTCTCATGATGGCTGTATAAAAGTTTGAGTATTGAATAACAAGATTATAGTGCAGAACGTAGATTTCGTAATAGAATTTAGAATTTGTAATAGAATTATGTTTAATAAGGAGTTCATATCAATTCAAGCTTATATGAAAGTATTTTCCATCTACCTCTGAGGTAATGGATAGTACTCTCAGGAAGAACTAGTAAATAGGTTACAAAGCAAATTTTTAATCCTTACTAAGCCATAGACCTAGGTCGGGTACACTACAATGACTGCGGATATAAACGTTTCTGTACTTTTATGAAAAACAAGTAATATGAATCTTTTGTTGAAACCAAGGAAAATTTAGTTAGATCCATTATTATTATGCCAAAGGATATAAGAACTAAACAATCAATCCTGAAATCTTTAAAGAACATATTTGTGTAACCACAGAGAATGAAATGCTGGCTGTATAGTCAAGAAGATGGGTGATGAGGTGTGATAAAGGAATCATCAATAGTATGAACCAGTATCAGTTATGACACTTCAACATTTATCATGAATTAGCTAATAGCTCATGCGTATTCCTGTTATGGTGATCTCCTGTTGCCAAGTCGTATGGCGTGTTATATATCATGATGCCCAGTGGATGGAATGATGTTTCCTAACAATTTCGAGTAGGGAGGGCCTTCTCGTTAGAGATCGTGTGGGGATATATTGTGGTCCGAGGTTGGGTGGTTAAGCCCCTAACAATGTTTCACCTCTCTCAAGATGTTAGATAAGTGTCAGACAGAGATAAGCCAAGCATTCAATTGTTTATCGTAAACAAGTATTATCATTTTTGTTTATGAGAAGGTAAGATTAAATTGAAGTATTTCATTGTTATCATCATTTCACTTTCATATAAATGAATATTGAATATAAGTATTTATCTAATCTTGAGAAATTGTCACAGATAAGCAATCGGAAGGAAAAGAAATCCGAAGTCCTAATTGATTTTGTGACAATTGGAACCTTAATTGATACAGTGGTATTCGAAGTCCTAACTAATTCCGTGGTATCGAAAACCCTTGTTGGAATCTGTGGTCGCGAAAACCCTAAATTGAATCCGTCGTAGTGGAAGCCCTAAATTGAATCCGTGGTCGCGAAAGCCCTAATTGGTAAAGCGGTATCAGAAGCCCTAAATGAACTGATGGTAATTGATGCCCAATTGGTAAGATGATATGTGATGGTCTAATTTAAATTATAGTGGTATATAGTTGTAATCATCAAATGATTTTTGAGATAGAAGTCGATTTGAGAAATTGTTATAGTGTATTTGTGGACTAACCCGAGTGGTTGCTTAGATGATTTTTAGTCTCATTTTTTCGAGGTATGTGATTTCAATTTTTGAAGTAATTTCATTTAATGGTATTTCAAGTATTTAGTTAAGAAAATTTTGTTTAACAGATTTTAACAGTAAATCTTCTTCACATGAACATGAATGATGTAACTGCCTTCCTATGAAATCGAAGTTATAACTGTATTCTATGCTTATGTTAGATGTTAATTTAGACCCGAGAAAACCGGATGTTACAAATGCCAAATTCATATATCCAAAGGGCTCCAAATCATCAATTGCAACCAAAATACGATCATCATATGACATTTAATGCTTGTTCAAACTCAGTGGCCACAAAACCATATTACAGATCCAATAAACAAATAAGTTCCAAAAGTCTCGATGACCCAATATTACGCCAAAGTGCAACGATAAGTTTGTAGTTGAGTGACAAAATTCAATAATATCATAAAAACATCAAACTAACTATTATAGACAAGTGCATTAATTCACTACGATCCCACTACGCCTTTAGTAGCATAAGAAATGCCCAACTACTCCAAACATAAAGTGGAAGAATCACTTCTAAAAAAAATTTCATATAAAAATACATCCACACATTTAAAATCTTAATCGTTGCACCCATAATGTTAAAGATTTATATTATTATTTTTCGATTGGTAATAGATAATATTTTATTTATATTTCAGAAAGGATTACATCATTTTGAAGATAATTACATCTGTCTAGTTTTAAACTGCACTATCAGAGGGAAACCGCCACTATTCCTATAGCTAAAAAACATTAACTATCAGCTTATGATACTTATCTTACTACAGCTGACTACATCTGATGGTTTACAATATAAAACAAAAATGCATATTATATGTAGGCCTTAGGTGCATAGCACTACCAATTACATGGATTTTCAATGGTTACAAAATCTTGCCATGCTCGGGTTGGATAATTACGAGCCTTCTTGTACTTCTCTACTGTTATTCAAAATCTTATCACGCTCGGGTTGGGTCATTACCGAGACATCTTTATCGGCATAAACTCACAACAAAAATATCATCGTTCCCTTGTAAAAAACTAAAAACTACTAGATGAAACTTATCATGTTACTTGTCGCTTGTAATGACGCTGGCTTCTACCATGATCAGGAACAATTACATTTCGAATCCTCTCAACTGCTTCCATGCAAGCCTCGTGCACAGCAATCTCATCTTTCACTTTCCGCCAAGAAGCTGCAATCTCCTTTTTATATTGGGTTTTATCCACTTTCCCCCACCAATTTAAAATGGCACAAATCCAAACATCTTGGCTTTGTCCTCATCCTTGAAACATTCCCTAATGTCCGAACCCCACCTTGGAACAACCCATTCCAAAATGGGACTTCAACCCTACCAATAGCTCCTCATTGAATAGATTTGTTGCAACTCTCCTAACTTCCTCTGTGCTTTCCCCCATTTCCAAACCCCACACAATAACCATGGAGACTACGTCCAAAATGACTCTCCATTTCCTCTTTCTTTCTTGAAATTGTGAGCCTAACACTCCCATGATTGTCTGAATCATATTGGCATTGTTAGTCTTTAACAATCCATGCAATCTTTCTACACTTGCTGACTCTTTGAAGCCCTTCTGTTGCCTTGTGCTTGTGTCAACAGAAAGTGTGGCTTCCATAACTGCAACCTCCACTTGCTTCCTATTTCTTCATTTTGTTTGCAACTTCCACTTCCTAAACTATCTTCACCTTGAATGATTTAATTTGCCCTCAATTATTCTTATAGAAAACTTTGCTGTTGCACACTTCCCATTTCACATCACCAATAAACCCGCTTTTTCATTAAAGTCATTGACATTCCTTTTGTCTTCTCAAGGCGAAACCATCATCATCTACTATCTTTTTTAGATTTCTTGCAATCACCTATTTAGGGACATTTATTACTAAATCAACTTTCTTTCACTTAAAAAGGCTCAAGTAATGATTACATTAATCAGAATTACTGTCATGGGGTTGTCACATCAAATCGCCCGCACTCTTGGAAAGACATAAAACACACTCGAGAGCACTTGACCACCTTACCAAGCATGTTCAAATCTTCATTCCATCATCAACTTATCACCCTTTGCTTCATTTATTATATTAAAATCCTTAAACATCATTTCATTTTTATTTTTAAATAAGACTGCCAACATTGATAAAATATCCACTTCATTGTTGCTTTCTCTTAATGTGTGACTGATTTTGAATTCCTTGAATTCAGATAACTCTGATCTAAAATCAAAATACTATTTTGTAGATGCCATGCATGTGTTTTACCTTGCTGAATTGCTTCTACAATAATCTACGAGTTGCCTTTTAAATGTATCTTTTCAATCTGTAAACAAACTCCCAATTTTACTGCTAACAGAGCAGCTCTAGCCTCTGCAACATTATTAGACCCATAACCCAATTTCATGGCTGCATATGCCTTAGTCTCACCATACCAGTTCCTTGCAATGGCTCCTGCTCCTGAAGTACCTAGATTTCCTTGAGAGCCACCATCAAAATTAATATTGACCATCCTTTTTCTGGTCTATGCCATGTCAGTCTTCCTATCCACACTCACCCCATTTAGATCCTTATCATAATCCTTAAACTGAATCTTTATCCCTGGCCAGGCTTTGTGGACTGGACTATCCCATGAAGTAAAAGCAGCAGAGGTTTAGTATGAAATGTGGCTACATTCATAACTTCGTCAATAGCTGAATCAATTCTATACCTCACTCTTTCAAGATATGCACTCTTACCGTGGAATATTCATCGATTACGTTCGTTTCAAATTGTCCATATAATTATCGAAGGGCATATAATCTAAAGTTTTGAAAGAATAGACTTAATTACCTACAATTGGCCAACCTTTAAAAAATCAAAGATCTTGTTCTGAAGTAGCCCCCCAGCCCAACTTCTTTAAAATCTCTTTCCAACATGATTGGGCAAACTCACACTCCACTAGCAAATGGTCTACATCCTCAATAGATTGCTCACACATAACACACTTAATTGGCCTTGTAAACAGTAAAATCATATTTCTTTCTGCATTCCTCAGTTAATTACCTTCCATGTAAAGCTATCCATGCAAAGGCTCCAGCCTTATGCAAACAAATTCTATCCCAGCATAATCTATTCTTTCTGCATTCCTCAGTTAATTACTTTACATGTAAAGCTATCCATGCAAAGGCTCCAGCCTTATGCAAATAAATTCTATCCCAGCATAATCTATAAGGCCAATCATCATTAATATGATTGTAGGAAAGCAAGAAATAACCTAGTTTAACCCAATAACTTCCACAATGAAATTCCAGACAGCTGAGCCTTTAGGAGGGTTTCTAACAGTAAGAATATGATTGTCATCCATAGAATCCAAATACTTAGCTTTCAAAATTCTCGCTCACAACATTGAGGGGTTTGACGCAATTTCCCAAACCAGTTCGGCACCTAATGCTTTATTCATTAGTTGCCAATTATGCAACCCAACATCTCTACCTTTTTTTTGTTTGCACATCTTCTCCTATGCAATTGAGGGAATTTTGTCAACAACTTGAGACCCATTCCAAAAAAATTTCCGCATGTTCTGTTTTAAATATCGTAAGACCTTAATTGGGATCTTGAAACAACTCATAGAAACAACATTAATTGCAGAAATAACAGATTGAAGCGTTCAAATTCGCCTAGCATATGTTAGCCACTTACCTTTCCATCCTTCCAATTTCTTCACACAACTAGTAATGAACACCTTCCATAAACTAGATCTGCAGGCACCTTCAAATAGAGGAATTTCAAGGTATTTACTTGGTAGTTGTCCACTCCTCATGCCTAGAATCCATGTGATTTGTCTCTGCAACTGAGTTTCTGTGTTGAAGAAAAAGACTTGTGACTTCATCCAATTAATATGTTGATGTGAGGCAGCATTGTATTTAAGTCTTCCTTATAACTCTTTCTTCGGAAAGTGTAGGCACACCCATTAAATAGGTGTCATCTACAAATTGTCTCTGGCAGATTGGGTCAACACCTTTTGCAACTTTAATTCCTTTCCATTTGCCATTCAGTTTAGCTTGAGTGATTAATCTTCCTGATACATCTTTTAGGATGATAAAAAGAAAAGGGGATAAGGGATCTCTTTGCCTTGTCCCTGTTGTTGCTTCAAAGAAACTTTGGGGACTGCAATTAGCCAATATTGAGAACCTTAGTGAGCTAATGCAACCTTTAACCCATTTCAGCCAACTTGAGTGGAAACCAAATTTGCACAAGATGGCCAACAAACCTTAGTGAGCTAATGCAACCTTTAACCCATTTCAGCCAACTTGAGTGGAAACCAAATTTGCACAAGATGGCCAACAAAAACTCCCTATTTACAGTCATAAGCTTTTTTAATATTTAACTTTATGATCATTCTTTTTGTTTTACCTGTTCAAATAGTATGTATAGCTTCACACACCACAATCACACCTTCAAAGATTGATCTATTGGGAGCTTGCTAAATTGTGGCCCCCACTCTTTTTCATAGAATGACTGAATGTCGAACCTGTTTTGATCTGTTTGCCATCACTTTATAGACAGTATTGCATAATTCAATAGATCTAAAGTCCTCAAAGTTTGATTTCTCACCTTTCTTGGGCACCAAGGTCAGAAAAGTATTAAAAAAATCTCAAAAAATGAATGCACCCTTCCTAGACTCCTCCACAACATCCCATAACTCATCACCTAAATGTGCCAAGCTCGCTGAAAAAACATAGCTAGAAAACCGTCTGAGCCTGGAGCTTTATCACTTCCCAAGTTAAAGAGGGCAGACTTTACTTCCTTTTTAGAGATGGGTTTCAATAACATTTTATTTTGTTCATTAGTGATACATCTTGGGATGATATTCAGAATATCACCATCAATCTACCCATTAGTATGATTTCTAGCAAAAATATTGGTAAAGAACCTCACAACTTTATTAATTTCATTAGCATTTTATAACATGTTACCTTCCTAATCTTGGAGTGAAATAATATTGTTTAGAGACCTTCTTACCTTTACTGAATTGTGGAAGAACCTTGTGTTTCTGTCACCATCATGTAGCCACGTCTCTCTAGATTTCTGTCTTTAGAAGGTTTCTTCTTGAGCTAAAATTTCAGAATATCTTTTTTGAAGCTCCTTGTCCAATAGAAAATCTGCCTCAGACATGCCTCTTTCCATAACCTTCAGGTTTAAAGATTCTAATTTTGATTCCACTTTGAAATTTTCAGCAAACACATTTTTAAATTGGACCCTATTCCATATCTTCAGCTGTTCCTTTAAAAACTGCAATTTCTTGAAGAAGATGATGTTAATGTTGGAGCTTTAGTTGGATTGAATTGACACAGAGATAATCCTTCTATGGTTATTGGTTAATCATCAATTAGACAAACCCATATATATATATATATATATATATATATATATGTTATATATTAATGTTAATATTTATCTAATTGATGATTAATTTATAAATTACAATAGAGACGTGTCCCTTCTACAGATATTTATACAACATTCAAATCTGCATTTGGAACACAGAAATATTCATTAGTGTTATTATATTTGCAGAGATCTTTTCCTCAACATGGTATCAGAGCAAGGCTGCAGAAATTGTTTGTAATCTAAGATAGTGATGTGGTTGTAATTAAAGATTGATATGGTACAGAGGTATCTATGAAGTTTGTAGAGATAAAGTACACTCACCTGTTACATATTGTTTAAAGAAGAGATCATTCAAGTTATTGAAATATTGATGTTGTCTTTATCGAGGGATGTTCCATATTTTTCTATCAGGCTGTATAGGATGGTGATTGTGTATGATGATCTTATTGGTGCAAATATTGATGTTGTCTACAAACAAAAATCCCAATGTGTATTTTGTGATTGGAAGTTCATGGTGAGCATGAACATAGGGTTACATTGTATAACTAAACCGTGCTTTTAAGTATTATTATTTATCAGCGATCATCTGTCATTTGAAAAGAAAAAAAATAACTTCAGAATTTTGTTAGATCAAGTCTTCACTCAGAAGTCAAATGTGTTTGAAACCGATGATTACAGACCGCTGCCACCATGATACATCTTCACATATAATTATAATTCTGGGTTGGCATGATAATCTTAAAGCATGGACAAACAAAGAAGTCTTTTATGAGAAGTGTTGCGATCGGGACACCAGATCAGGGATCTGGTATGAGAGATATTTTGTGGCTGTGATATGTAATCATAAAATCTTAATTTTGTAAAATACTTTGCATATTGATCAGAAAGATACCTAAGAAGGAACTGATGACTTTGTGCACTTATATGGACATCAAGGGGCGATAGATTGGAGCAACTGCATAGAGAACTTTCAATTATTTTAGTAGAGAAGGATTATGTTAGCCATAGAGACCAGAGGGCATTGTTTCTCGGGTCAGGCATCATGTTCATATATAATGGGGAGGGGCATCTACGAAGAATTAACGGGACGTTATGTAAAGTTTCTACAAATTCTGAACAACCAAATCTGATATGAAGCCTTTGTACTTGGCTGAAAATGGTCTTTATCAACACCAACCGGTATATACAATATCCTTTAACTGATGTATAAGTCTGCAACTATATATTTATATCTGCTATAATCCGTAAGAGGCAATGAATGCTAAAGGAGCAGACTTAGTATTTCTTGTGTGTCCTTTATCCACATTCACACCCTATTTAAATATAGTAACCAAGGGTCATGTCCCTAGTAAGGACATGTCCCTTCCAAAGTCGGCCTTAATTGCTCTCTTAAAATCGGCGACTTTACAAGGAGACATATTGTTAATATACAAGCTAACCAAGATGATTATTTAGTCTTTAACTATGTTGCCCAAAGGAGACACCGATATCTATTAAGGAGAAGACAATTATTTATATGACTAACTAAGTGATTTATGCAAAAACAAATCTGTACGATCTGTAATCAGACCAGTATGATGTATCAGTGTTACAGAATTAACACTCCCTCTTATCTTGATAATCATATTGAGAGATAAAATATCTAGCAACATCAATTAAGATGAATAAACATAGATTGATACTCCATATCTATCTGAATCTTCTAAGCATGTGGTATCATTGAACACATGATACAATTCATATTACTATACCTGTGATATGACTTACCACTTATACTAGTGATAACAATATTGCATGGAATGCAACATATTGGATAAAATTTGGAGAATGACCAAATTCTTCTTTTATGCAAATTGTGACTCATAGGTACTGGTAGGCCTATATCACAATATGATCCTGAGTTAAGATCTACTTGTTCATAGGATAAAATCCAAAGAATGATTAAATTCTTCCTTTATCCAAGTTGGGACTCATAGGCATAGAAATGTCTATATCACAATGTGATATTGAACTCATCTAGATCTGACAGTATTTCTCTATTGTTCAACACATTATCTAAGAGATCGTCATCTCTTATAATGTCTTTTATACAAGTGTTCATTATCCCAGAGATTGTCACCTCTTAAATAATGAATACGAATGGTGGAGCCCATAATAGTCAATAGCTTGACAATAATAATTTTAACTCAAAATTATTTCATTAATAATTAAAGAATACAAATGTATTATACTTCAACCATACCAAGTCTTTTCGTGAAGTGATCTATCTTCACTTGAGAGAGAGGTTTGGTAAGAATATCTATTGTCTGATCTGTAGTGCAAATGTATTCTAATTTTACAGTTTTCATGTCTACCATATCTCTTACATAATGGTAAGGAATTTCAATATGCTTGGACCGATCATGGAAAATTGAATTCACAAAAAGCTTGATGGAACTCCGATTATCACAATGAATAATAGTAGGATTCACGAGTTGACCAAATAATCTTACAAGTAACTTTCTAAGACAAACTGCCTCCCGAGAGGCCATTGTTGCGGCAATGTATTCAGCTTCTGTGGAACTTTGTGTTACTGATGCTTGCTTTCTGCATATCCAAGATATCATCGCTGAGCCTAAATTGAAACAACATCCTGAAGTGCTTTTCCTATCAGTAACACTTCCAGCTCAGTCTGAGTCTGTGTACCCATGTAAGTCCAAGTCAACTTTCTCATACTTGTGCCCAAGGTTAAGAGTGCCTTGGAAGTATCTCATAATGTGTTTGACTGCAACTAGGTGAATCCTTTGGCTCACACATAAACTAACTTAAAGCATTAACAACATAGCAAATATCAAGTCTTGTATTTACCAAGTACATTAGAGACCCAATCATCTATTTGCAAAGAGTAGAATCTATGGAGGGTGATTTTGCAGCTGCTTCCTTAAGTTTGTGTATATTAGTATCCATTGGAGAAGACATAGGTCTGCAGTTCCACATTCCAAATCTCTTCAAGATGTCTAATGTATACTTTCCTTGATTAAGTATGATGTCAAAATTCTGCCATACTCCCAGTCCTAGGAAGTAATGAAGGAGGAGTTCTAAATCTTTCATTTCAAATTCTCTGATTAGATCTTTCTTGCATTGATCTATAAGATAATCATCACCTATAATTAATAAATCATCAACATATAGTATCAAAATTATCATATCATCTTTATCCTTTTAATAATAGAGATTTGGAAATTGAGATGTGGATAGATATTCCCCAATAGATTTGTACCATCCTGGAAGAATGGCGATCCTAAACAAGTGTGCATCCGGAAAATCATCATTGACCCCTTTTGGTGGCTCTCTGGACCCGATTCAGGAGAGCTGGTCCGCAATGACATGATTCTTCCTGGTTCACACAATAATGGTGAAGGTGAATTCCTGTAGTAGTAACAACCATCTACTATTCCTCCCTTGGATGATTGGTTTGTTCACTAGGTACATCAACGCTTGGTGGTCAACGTAAAAGGTAAATGGTGTAGCCAAGAGGTAATGTCAAAACTTTTGTACAACGTACACCATCCTGAGGGCCTCCCTTTCAGTGGTATTGTAATTCTTCTCGGCATTTTTCACTATCCGACTTGCGAAATATACTAGGCGATCAAGCTCGTGGTCGCTAGTTTACACCAACGTTGCACCTATGGCGAAGTTAGAAATGTACACATGGATGTGGAAATCCTTGTCCCAGTGTGGGTATGCCAAGATGGGCACCTCCAACAATCTATTCTTCAGTTCTGTGAAGGCAGTCTCCTGCTCGGAGCTCTAGATGTATGGTTCTCCCTTCCGTGTCAACTTGTCGAGGGGAAGAGCAATTCGGATGTAGTTCTTTATGAACCGTCTATAGTATCCAATGTGCTTGAGAAAAGAGTTCACTCTAGTTACCTCTGTCGAGGCTTCCATTTCCACGATCACCCTCACTTTGTCCAAGTTGGTCTTCAATCTTGACTTGCAAACAATGTGCTCAAGTAATTTGCCTTGAGGAACCATGAACCAACACTTTTTAGGGTTCAGTGCCAACGTTGCTCACCAACACCTCTCCATACATTCCTAGAGTGCCTTCAAGTGGTTGTCCTGTCCACTAAAGATAGACCAATCATCCAAAAATGCTCAGAAGTTGCCTATTGACATTTTGTCAAATATGTGTAAGATAATTCTCTGAAATGTAGTAGGTGCGTTACACAGTCTGAAGGGCATCAAGTTGTAAGCATATACTCCATTCTCCTGCACAAAGGGAGTTTTCAATATCTTTTTCAACAATGGAGATTTGGTTATAGCTAGAGAATCCATCATGGAGTACATCTCGTATCCTGTTACTTCCAGAATTGTGTTTGTGAAAGAGATGGCGAAGGGATCTTTTATCATGTTCGCATTCAGGCACTGAAAGTCCACACATATTTGGATTTGGATCCCATCCTTCTTCATGGATATCACAATTGGTGACACCCACTCACTTGTTTGGACTTTGAATATTATGTCAGCTTCCAACATTCGTTGTGTTTCCTCATCTACGTGTGCTGCGTAGTTCTTGTTCATTCTGTACGGTCGCTTCTGCACAGGTATGGCTTCGGGTACCAAAGGTATGTGGTGAACGCCCATCTCTGGCGGGACCCCTTTTAAATCCTTTTAAACCCTTTTAAATCCTTTTAAACCCTTTTAAATCCTTATAAGTCCAGACAAATACATCTTTACCCCTATTAAATCCTTATAAGTCCAGGCAAATACATCTTTATACTCCGTAAAGATTTTAAATGCTGTGGCCTTCAGTATAGGGTTCTAGTCGTATGTTTCTTGGATTCTCCGCATTGCCAAGATTGGTAGCCTCTACTGACAGTTCTTCGTATCTAATAGCTTTCCCTTCAAAGAAATGGGCGAGACTCTCATTGATCTCCGCGTTGCCTTCTTTGTATTCACTCTGGTGGGAATACCTCCTTCTCATCTTCAGGTTCCTCAATGCCAAGCATTTAAGAATGGAAGAGCTCATAGTCTTCCATCTGCCAATGGAAATTCCATTCATTGAATTGGTCTCATCTCCTAAACATTGCTCTAATTCCCAAAATGGCTTCGACGTTCGGATCCATACGGGTTCTTCCCTCATCCATCTTCCTGTCTAACTCAGATTCCGATGTCGTCGCCATTTCTTCACTTACTATCTGAGTTCAGAGGTCAATGGAAAACTTCTGCCCTTCGCTTTCCATTGATAAAATATTTTCCTTCCAATTGTGATTCACCTTGGTTGCCACCAGCCATCCTCTCTCAAGAATGGCGTTGTATCCCTTTTTCTTCAAGGGAATCACTACGTAATTAAGAGCAAATGGTTGTGTTTTGATGGTTACCTGTTGAGCCACCAGGGTCCCTAGAGGCTTTATCCCCTGCTGGTCGGCACCGAGTAGGTTGAATGTGGGTGGCCACTGGGTAGGCTTGCCCAATTTCTTCCATATCTCCTCGAGGAGAATGTTCACGCCGGACCCACCATCCACGATGGTGTCCGTCACGATTGTTTGAGGATTCCCATCTTGACCACTGCTGGGTGACAGCCATTGCTTACTATCAGCAACATGGGATTTTTGGCTGACCCTCCTGGTAAAGTTGGTTGTTCCTTCGTCTTCGATGGGTTTGTATAGGCATTCAATAATGCCATCCTTAATTGTGGTATTGTTTGTAAGAGGGCTTGAAGTCTAATGGGCACCTCCATTTGCAACATTTGGTTCACCAAGTTCTCCCCCTCTGATCATTCAGGAGTAGTACCTTTGATACCTTTTGTATCCTTCATTGCCCTTTCTATTTCTTCTTGTGCCTCTTGTAGTCTCTGCTTCTCCGTGCGGGGATCAGGATACATTGCTTGTTTGGATTGGCTGCAGGTGAGAACAAGAACTTTCTCCTTGTTAATGTTAAGGAGGTTCACTTGTTTTGGGCAGTTGGCGTCTTCGTGGACCCTTGGACCACACAATCGACACAATTTTTGAGGAGTGTCATTCTTCAGGCAATCTTTGGCAAAGTGGCCTCATTGGCCACATGCACGACATTGGATTATGGGCCTTCCTTTGGAATCATATTGTATTTCGATTCTTGTTGTCATTTCCACCCTGTCCCCCTTGGCGGTTGTTTCTGTAGCTGTTGGATGTGGCATTGTTGTTGCCTTGGCTCTCATTATTAGTGTCAGAGATGGATGATAGTTCCTGCGTGAAGAGTATTTGTTGGTTTCATGTTCCTTGTTGAACGGGTACTCCTTCGTAGAATGACCCAAGACTTGACAAATATCGCACATTGCCTTTTTAGGACATGCTCCCCTTGTGTGTCCTTTCTCTTTGCACTCGGTACACCATATTTCTCCCTTCTTTTTACGGCTAGTGGTTCCCTTCACGGACTTGAACTCCTTCCTCATCCGCTCTAAGTCTTTTTGGAGGGCTTGTACTTTCTTTTTGGGTTCCTCGTCACTTTCTGCACTGCTTTCCTCTTCAGAGGACTCATCGCTCTTAGAGGAGGATGAGGATTTACTTTTCTTCTTTTTCTTTGCCTTCTTGCCCTCATTTTCTAAGTTCATGGCATGATTGTAGGCATCTGTGTATGATGTGGGTGAGACTATCTTCATCTTCTTTCTTAGTGCCCTGCAGAGTCCTACAAACCTCCGTTTCTTTAGTTCTTTGGCAGGTTGAGTACCCATCCTGCTAAGAAGATCCTTGAGCCTTCGATTGTAGGCTCGTTTGATTTCCTTTTTCCCTTGTTTACAATTATAGATCTCGGAGACAACCTCGTTATCGTCCTGCAGTAGTTGAAATTCTGCTTGAAATTCTTTCTTTACATTGCCCCATGTGGTGATCTTCACCTTGTCCATGTCAGAGAACCAGTCCACCGCCACTCCCTGCCACTCTTCCGCATCGATGATCAAGCTAGCAGTCCATATGGTTTCGCTCGGTAGGGGTCTTCCTTCCCCTTGCCTATGAACTTCGGGAGTTTTGGCTTGTGAGGCATTGTGTTTCTCGTCCTTTGATGACCAATTGATTGTGTCTCGATACTATCAAGAATTGGTTCTGGTGGGTTACTCTGACCACCGTGCAATGTCCCTCCGACACTTTCTTGTGCCCCAGTGTCTTCTGTTGGCCTCGCCTCCTTTTGTACTTTTTCCCGGGTTCCCTCTTGTAGTGGTGTACGAGATGAATGTAGAAGTTGTTCGCTTGTCTTCTCGAGTATAGTTAATCTATACCGTGTTTCCTCGAGCAACTCCTTGTTGCTCTGTCTTCGCCGTTTTGGTAAACTATGGCACTCTTCGGTGGCTCCTGTGGCCCCTGCGCGGTTGCCTTCTACCACACTCAGTGATTCCTCAGACTTCCCCACAGTTTGTTCTTCGACAAGTTGTCTTAATTGTTGCCTTTGTTCAGTTTGGATTAAATCTCCCCGCACAGATTGTAATTCATCAACATTCTCCCTCAAGTTCCTATTTTTATTTAAGAGATTGGGCATTTGACATATACCATTATATAAAAAACAAAACAAAGCACTCTTTTATTTATTTAATCTGTATACATCAGGTGTCAACTCATGCAACAGTTATAGACTCCTGAGTGCTCTTGACACCACGGCTCAAAAGCTCATGGTTTAGTTTTGCGATGCTATGCATCTCTTGCCTCATAGAAATTCTTGAGGGTTTGTTGACGATGTTCCTCCCATTCCACTTCTTCCTTGCATCTCTTCTGCGCTAGGTATGCTTGTGCAATTAAATGGGGAAGTTGGTCTAAGAATTTGTTCGTTGTTGGGCTTGCGTGGATAGCCTCACACATATTGTCCGGTGTAACCTTGTTCTCCTTGGCTTCTCTCCGTACGAAGGTTTCAAGGCTTACACGATACATGATGTGGAGGTTCTAGGTTGCCTCATGCTCCGCTTCTAGGATTTCTGTTTCGGTTGTCTGGTACAGGTATTCCCATTAATCCTCAGCCTCCCATTTGCTACTTCCGGATTCGAACTAGTAACGAAAGAGGAAGGTGCAGATAAAATAGAAGGCACAAATAAAACAAGAGGCACAAATAAAACAATTTGTAGTAGAGGAAGGCATAGATAAAACCCTCATGTGAAAATGACCAAAATATGATAAAGAGAAACAACAAAAGATGTATTCATTTTGACGACCCTCAGATATGAGCGTGACATCCACAGTTGTAAGAGAATATGGCAAAACTCTTCAAACAATGTGCAGAAATATGGACAGTCCAATCACCACACTCTAGAAAAAGGGTAAATAAAAAAAAACCCAGAAAGCAAGAGGAAGAAAATTTGAAGTTCATAGCAAGGATCTCTTACTGTATGATGGTGTGCAAAATACCAGTAAAATCAAACAAACTTACAGCTACATCATTAACAATAGAAAGAAAGAGCCAGGTGTCCATCAATTTTCAGCAGAAATAAAAAAAATCCATATCTCTATAAATGTTAGCTGGAAGGCAGTAAGCAAAATTTTAATATTTATCAGAAAAAAGAAAACACTCATAGTTGAGAGAAGATGAGCACCCAAAGAAAAAACAAATCTCCATCAACCTCTTTGAGATACCAAGTTGAAGCTGTATTTTCTCCAAACAAAGAAATCTCTAGGTACGACAATAACAAGGAGCAGGAAAAACACCATGAGGTGCAGATAAAAGGGCCCTGTAAAACCATAACAAACACCCATTTTGGTATGAGTAGCAGTCACGACATCAATCAAAGGACTCCATGATAGCAGGACAACTCCTCCAATAAGGCCTGAAATGCTATAGAACAAGTCGTAGATCACCATACAACAGTCGAGAATCAGCATACAGTCACGGCAAGGGATTTAAAGAATGCCATAAGAAAAATGGAGGCATAACCACGTCTTCCTCCCTTGCAAAACAAAACACGTAGATGCGAGCTAGAAAAGCCACAACAACGGAGATCAAAAACTCATGTCACAACAAGCAAAAAAAGACCAAGCAATGGCAAGAAATCTCCAAAACGAGATTTGAAAGAGGGCAAAGTAACAAGAAAACCTCAGATTTCTTTGCATATCGACTAGGGTTTCATCACCCACCTTTATCCTCCTCTTCTCATGAATCGACAAAACAATGAAGTGAATGATAAGTTTTGGCTTTGCTTTTGCTCCAACGTATTAAATTGAATTTCATAACCCATTCCAGGTCCGAAACTTTGCTTTGCTTTGGAGATGCAATTTAATTTTAAGTAATAACGTATGACTCGAACTTGGAGTCTATGTTATTATTTTAATTAAATAAACCTTATTGCATTATTGTTTTAATTTGTAATTATTATTAATTTAAGTTGATATGCTATAAATCAACTAATTAATAGTAAATATTAAAATGCAAAGGTATGGAAATTGTAAAATTGAATTATTTTAAGAAAAGGAGATAAGATGGTTGAGTTATCATTGGCTAAAAGTGTCAAGAGAGAATTGGCATTCTTAAATGCCTAATTTCAAGGGAGTAAGAGCTCAGTTATGATTTTGAGACTCTTAGTTCTGACTCGTGATTTTGGAGTCAATTATGGAGCGATTTGTGGCATTTATGGAGTCTTCTTTGACTTGTCAATATGTGTATTTGATTAAGGCATAGTTTGGAGTGCATGTGGCATGTTTTTGGAGTTTTTAGACTCTTTTTGTAAGCATTTTTCTTTGATATTCGACCCTCACTTCCTGATTCTGGGGGACGATGATTGGTTTTCATTATTGTCATATACTTCTCTTTTTGAGAGAGAAGGGGTTCAGATTTTGAGAGGAGAGAGGTGCATATGTGATTTTCTATCCCTGGCATCTTTTTCTTGAATTTTCTGAGCTATTCATGCAAACGTATTGTTCTTTGGGCTTTTGATCGTAATATAGTTTTTGGTGGACTCATATTTTTGGAGTAAAGATCTGGTTGTATGTTTTTGGTGATTGATGTTATCTAATTCTATTTTATTCATAAACCTTTTGGGCATTGTCTCATTTTACATCTTCAATGTCTGATATCTATTATACATAGCTTTTGAGTTGCATTTCATTGGTGAGATATTTGATTGTGATTTATTTCCTTTCGTATATTCATCTTTTAGCCTTCTCTTAAAATATTTATGTGAATTAACAATTCCTTCAAGGTGTGTTTTGTGGTTATTTGTTGAAAGCGTTCATTGTGCTACATAATATAACAGCAATTTGCATTATTATTCTAGTGTATCACCTTAGTTTTCATCATTTAGGTTTTCCATTTTTACAAGCCTACCTCTTTACCCCTTTTCCATACAAATTTCACATCTTTTATTATTATAGGTGAGTATATTAGGTATTATATCAGATAGGAACTGACCTAGAATCCGAAGATTCAATCAGGTCATAGGTTACCCACAACCTCTGATTGATCCAATGTTGCTCCAAAATTGCTGAAGGTTTTATGACTTAAGCATTAGAGTGCAAATTTTGGAGATAACACTAATTTTATCAAGGATGGCAGAAGATGAAGATTGGGTTTCAATGGTAGCAAGAACAAGAGACATATCTATGAATTTTGGAACATGCAAGTCTATTGATCTTCTCAAGATCCTCTAAAGTATCATCAATAGAGGGTATGCAATTCATACTATCAAGGGAATGAGACAATCTGCACCATCAAGTTGAATGAGACAATCGACAATAGGAGAGATTTTGATAAATTGTGGAAAAAGTGCATGGGTAGAATTAAAAGGATCTAAAATACTTATCCAATATTTTACGACTTACAAAAATTGGAGATATAGAAAAAATGTTATGAATTCAAAAGAAAAGAAAGATGATTTTGGCTTTGATAGGTGATAAGATTTACTAGTAAAAAAAATCTAATGACAACCACACCAATGCAAAGTATGTAGAATTAGCTTTTCATCGATATCTTGTTGCAAAAATCCAATACCATATGTCCAAGTGATGCAAAAAGGGAAAAAAGAAGCTCCCTTTGGTCATAAAGACTACAGTTAGTGGCCAAAGGCCATACAAGAGTATTTTTGGTGTCACAACGATGTCAGTGGACAAAATATGCTCTTTACACTTAAATATACCCTTGTGCTTAAAAAGTCACTTCTTTCTTGAAATGCCTGAAATATGCTAGGTAATGCTAGAATATGACAAGGTCTAACGCAATATTCTATTTATTAATCTCAAGATTGGAATATGGCGAGTGTGGGAATATTCACTATGCTTTGATATAAAAGTTGTTGTTAGTGAGAGTTGTGGATGCTGCCAATAGGGGAATCAATCATTAAATCTGCTAGATGCTGGGATTTGTTGTATTCGTAGTTATTATGCCGCTGGCTTGAAATTGACAACCGGTGATTGATGTTGATGTGGTTATTTGTGTCACTAGCCAGCAAGTCATTAGTGCAGATGGGTAGCCTGAAATGCCACCGGTGAGGATTAATTCTATATCACTTGAAACTTTTTATAAAAAGGTGTTAGAAACCTTTAAAGAGGATCCAAAATCTTCTATCCACCAACAAATTTGACATATCATCAGAATTATGAAAGAGTACCAAGTTCAATGAAGCAACTGACCTCTTAGACAAAGAATTTTCCTTTGATGTTAATGCTTTAAGCATTGAGAAACATTTGGTTGAACTTAACGAAGAAGGCAAATTCAAAATAGGCATTCCGAAAAGAGGTTAGTTTGATCTCTTGTGAGTAAAATTGATGACTTTGTGCACTCCTTTAAAACATGAGCTGCTTACATGAAATTTATGAGCCTTCTTGATCCGAAAATGCTTAAAATCAATCATCATTAAATAAAAAAATGTTTGTCATCTCGTTTCTGAAAAATATCACTGTCACCAGAGACATCGAAAGAGTCACGGACTGAATTTGTGGCTGTATTTTATAAACATAGCTGTTCTATTATTCATTTAATCTTCTAACCTTTTTTGAAATGAAGTCTGTTGTCACACCCTGGAAAATCTAGGGGACAGTAAACTATCTATGTATGGCATTGATGATGCTTTGTTTTATGTGCTTGATCTCCGGTTCTAAGATCACTTAGAATATCTGAATATGTTATATTAACATCTTGATCAACATGATAGTAGCTCTGTTTCTCTTAATTTCTATTAACTGGCTTTCATCTTCTCTTTTGTTAGCTTTTCTCAAATTGGCTATATTGTGATCTTTTATTTGTTTATAAGTTTCATTGTTTGAGTTTGACGAGATTGTGGGGAATAACTCTATGTTTTGAAGGCTGCTTTGGCATGTGAAATGGGTGATGATGAAAAGGCAACTGACATATGCCATCGTTATTCTTTAACTGTACCTTCATCTCCAGGTATGAATTAAACATCTCTATAACATGCAACCATTTTTAGGCACTTAATAATCTACAGCTATCTGAGTCTAATGGTAGTTTTAAAGGCAAAAATATGATTTGAATTGATGCCTGCTTATGTTATGGGCATCATGGATGGTTTCGTATTTTTCAAGTTTAGAATTTTGTTTAGTTATCATTCACTATATGGTGTTAAAAAGGAGGAGAAGAATAAAAAAAATAAAAATGGGCTTTTGGCTTAAACATGAAATTATTTTCTGAAATGTTTAGCATTTCTTATTGTTGTTGTCGACTGAAAAATTTGTTTCCTTGAATGCTCATAAACTTATTCTATTATGTTATGTAATTCCTTTAGTAAACTGTTATTTTTAATATTAGTTTTCTTGGTTTAGATAAGAGAAAACTTGGGATTGAATATTTGACATGTTTTTCAGAAATTAGAACATTCACAAGTTTGTGTTTATATCTAGTCTCTGATAATTAAATTGCATCTGACATACAAGATTTATAGAAATGAATTTGTTCACTACCATTACCATGAGTAAAAAGCATCAAAGGAGAACAATGACTGGTCACTTATTCATAAAAATGTCTGATGATGATACTCTTAAGGCAAGAAGCAGGTGGAAAAAATATGTTACTCATTTATATTAATAGCAATAATTTCTGAGGGGCTCGCAATAATGTGATATGTTAGCATTGCAAAAATTCAACTAGGAATAATATGTGATATAAAAGCTCTCTTCAAAATATAAGGGGAGGCTTCCTAAGATCTAAATTACCCTACGCGCAAAGCTATGGACAAAACCTTTAATTATTCACACTACACAAACCTTTTTGTGTGGCTTTTCTATTTTCTCTAGTATTGTGTGCAAACACAAGGTTGAAAACAACTCTTATTACAAATGAAATTTTCTATATTTTTTAATGAACACAACTGATCTACATACACAAATCATATCCACCTTTTTATAGGCTAAGACAAAGATCAATAATTTGGCGAAAAAAATAGATGAAATGGAATAATAACATTAACATGAATGGTGAGATTTCAAGATCTTGACAACTAGAGCATGCGATACCACTACTTAGATGAACAAATGATATTGACACAAAGCTTGACATAATCATTTGACTTCAATTTAACTTGTAAATATCAAAATCGCAAACAAAATAATGCAAATAAATGGAATGATTTGTCACTAACAAAATGTTTAAGGACCATTCTGTCCTAAGTATAAAATAACAGATCACAAGTTAGCGGATGATAAAAAATTTAGAATGCAGGTTTTTTTTTCTGTGTTTACCTCATAATTCTAGTTATTGAGTACTCAGGAGTTGCAATTTTCTTTTCATGAGGAGGACCATACTGGACACTGTTCAATTAGCCAATTCGGTTCTTTTGTCTTGCGAGATAGGAATAAATAATTGCTGTATAAGTCCACACCTCTATCCTAATGGGATAGGTTCTCGTATGGACTTTGTGTCCATAAGGATATGTAACATGTGAGAGCTTTGATTAGAGACTTGTATACTCATTAGGACCAATATAGTTCCTGAAACACTTGCTAGATATATCATAGATCACCCAAGCATTGTACCAAACATCTCTACAAGTTGTACGGATATTTTAAGGTGGGTACCCTTCCTTGTATTTCAGGCATCTGACCAAGTACAAGTACCTTCCTGAGTATCAAATTATGTTTGAAAATTGTTGTATATATATTTATTTGTTAGCAAAATAAGGATTCACTCTCAACTTTATCAAAGACACCTGAGTAGTGGGGACATTCTTTGTCACCCAAGCTACGTAAATACACTTTATCCCTAGTATCAAGGTGTTTATGGATTCACACTTTGTTATCTATATGTAGTTCTAGTTGTACTATGCTTTTATGTATCTTGCACAACCCACAATATAGGGTTGTATTTACAATTCATAGATGTTAAAATCATTCATTTCGTAAAATGACACAAGATTAACACTTAATTTCTAGTTAATGTGTAAATGTAGTAGAATACTTTTGTTTAGTATATTAGCACTATTTTGGTTTATCTTAATATTGGAGAATTTGAAATGTATTAACATCACCTACAAAATCTTGCTGGACAATTATTTACCTTAAATGCTAAAATGTGATATTAGAAATAGTTGACTATTGTTGATTGAATGTTTAGTTTAATTGGCACTTTATCAAAAATAGTTAATGTGGCAGAAATTCTATTATTAGTCAAATTGCAAAGAATTATGGCTAAAGAGCCTTATAAAAATTATCCACAATATTACGACAGGATAATTAAATAATTATTTACGATATTTAAAGTAGATACTTATTAAATATTATAACTAAATGAAGCAATCACTAAATAATATTGGTATATATATTATGATAATAATTATTAAACAATATATATATGCATTAATGAATATAATAAAAACAAAAGAAAGCCTTTATATATGTCAATTGGCATAAAAGTATTGCCACAAAAAGTAATATATATTGGTGTTGTTGAAACTCAACTGTGTAAACTTTAACACAATTCTCTTACTGTTATATATATGTTTCATGGAAGAAAGCCAAGTGAAGGGAGCATTGCCATGTCCACGTTTGAGAGGTGTGTGGACGTAACTGGGAAACATCGTCGTTGTTGAGCAGGGTATAAATATTTACAGCCAGTTTGGGAAGCTCAGATCAAAGTGAATTTTAAGTTGATCCAAACCTTTTGTGAGAAGACATGATTACCAATTAGTTTTCCAACAGAGGAGGTGTAATAGCCCGGTTCAGTTATAGCCAAGAGGACATTTCGTCAAGCTCTTGGCAAGCAGTACTATCACCACCGAAAATCTTCTCCAAATGTTCTTGATTTGTGAATTTCCTCAACTTCAAGCTACCAGAGTCAAAATAATTTAAATGATAAAGCAATTTACTGAATAACTATTGCCAAACCAATTTAGATTGTAAGGGAAGATTTGCACATTGAATGCCAAATAAATTCAGTCTTCTAATCACACATTAATTCTGAAAACTATTGCAATGTATTTCTTGCTGGCAAATCCACTTGCTTACAAAATTATTAATGTTGGAAATTGATATTGATAGTTTCAGCCAAAGGATTCAGATAACATTTACTAGAGGAACCTGATTATTGCAAATCTAATCACAGACCACCTGAAAATCCAAATGCATCCCCTGTATATTCAATCATAGGTCTGGTTAAACCCAAATGCTGCCTGACAATGCTTAACTGCAGCCATGTATGTTGAATGCAGACCCTGTAGGGTTGATCACAGGTATGAATTTGAGCAAAATTCTGCTGCAACTGGTAATTGCAGCCTTCTTTGCACCACAAATTCCAAGCAATGATCTCAAATATAATTAGTAAATAACCCCACAGTAATGATCACAGATGTATTGCAATCCAAACTTCAACAATGATGCCTCCCCAGTAACAGAATAAACAGAATGGAAGAGCTTCAGCTGGATTGAATTTATTAATTCAATCCAAATACAATCCTTCAGCCAAATCAAACCTTTCAGCAGTAGTGAATAGAATTAATGATAATTCTAAATTAATCAGCTACAATGCTCTCTCCCGGCCACAGATAAATACAATAAGGAGATTCAACCAAATTCAGAATTAAATCACTATACCTTAGCAGTAATTCAAAACACTTCTCAGCTTGAAACCCTTATACTTCAGGGCATAAAATCACCTCAGAAAAAACTCTCAAGACAACAAAAGAAAATTAGACAATTGGATGCATATTTGTAATCCTTCAATGACACAAGTTTCCCAAATGCAACTCCACATAAGAGGCTGCATTAATTCATCATCATTTTATACTATTTAAACTAAGTCGCTGGTGTTGTCGGTAAAATGTATAGTGTAGCCGATAGGTAGAGTAGTATCCGAACGAGCGCGTGACACTTGAGTCACCTCTTCGGAAAAGTATATGAACACCTTTGAGATGGACTTTGGAATCATCGTTGTAATCATTGGATCATTGTAGTCATTGTATTCAGATGGTAATCAGCAAGTACATATATGAATAAAGTATTTGTTCTGCGTTGAATCGTGTTAGACGTGTTAAACTTTTTACCCTGTACGGTAATCATTCGGCACCATTGCTGGGGACCAAATCCGGGTCACCCACGTGACAGGCGGGAATACTCACCAATATACTACAAAATGGAGGAGTCAAAGCTAAGCCAAACTCAAAACTGTGTAGCCGTACCATAGAAGCCGTATAGTACGGAAGCTAGCAAAGGAGAAGGAATTATGAAAAGCTTGTACGGAAGTAGTAACTGCCTTAACGGTTTGAGATTGACTGACAAAACGACAAAAGCCTGACAGTTATGTAGTCAATTGGGAAGAGAGCTTGGAAGAGGAAACTAGATGAAGACACTGCCATGAACAAGAATGCGAAGACACTACCTTTTGGAATTCGTGTAGCAAGAGGGACCTATGCAGGGACTAGTGCAGGTGCCGTTAAGAAGAAAGCAAAGCAATCGAAGTAGCCGGGAGACATTCCTACAATACAGAGTATCACAATCTAAGGATTAAATGGTGCAGATTGCTGGAAGTGGTGGCAGGAGAATCTAGATAACCATTCGGTGAAGACTAGTATCAGGAAAGCTCAGGTGGAATGGGTAGTGCAAATGCCAGTATTTTGCATCAGAGACTACGAAGGGTTTTTGCACATTATGATGGAAACATATGATAGGGTCCCTCGAACCAGTGCATTTGAGTATCTTGATCACAAATTAGTAGTATCATTTAGACCTGCTGATTTTACGTGAGTATTTGGCGTACCTAGTCATGTTCAAGGTGGGAGAAAAATAGATAGCAAGCCAAAAAAGATGAGCCGTGAAGTGAAGTTGAAGTTGATACAGCTTGTGTACGGAGACCTGTCGCAGGTGGAACAGGAGGCTCTTTCAGACACATCCAAGGGCAGAGGGTTAAAGAAATCTAGTATTCAAGGGGGTCATTGGCGTTGTTTAATGGATATAGTGAAGAACCACCTCACAGGTTTGAGCTGCGCTTTGGATATTTCTTTTCCCCACATAGCCATGATGTAACGCCCCGCCAAGGGATCCAAAAGAAATAACCTAAAGTTTTACTAAGTTTGGTAGCATTTTTTTTTTAATATCAAATCGAAGGATTAGTCTGATGGATGAAAATAGTATACCCATTTTTCCTTTTTGGTTTAATTTCCTCTAAGAAGATTTTCCCAATTAAAAATTCAAGCCCTTCCCGGTAAATTTCTCAATCTAGAATCTACTGTAAGAAAAAATTATATTGAACAAATAGAACGTTCCATGTATAGAGAAATTTCCAAATATCCAGGATCCACAACATGATATATTCTACGCGAGAATTATCCAGACAATCATCTAACAAAAACAAAGAAGACAGGAAAGAAAAGAACGTATTTAAATTATGCAAATTTTCACAAGCGTCTACCTGGACACTGATGCTAATTCGCTACGCCCCATAAATCTGTAGAGAACAATTTCCCTTTCAGAACTTTCTCCTTCTCTAAAAATTTCTTCCTTCCCAAAATTCGCAATCCATTGGAAATGAACTCCGAAATTGTGATAAGGAGTTCTCTCTCTAAAATCAGGGCACTAATTGTGCGTTCACCCCAGAGAACTCTTTGCTCACAACCTTTTAATTCTTTATTAACTTTTATTTGTCTTTCTTTTATATTTTCCATGCACATACAATAATCAATTAAATTACTTTATTTAATTTTTTTTTTCTTGACTTCTTTTTAAATTAATTAATTTAATTTAGTCTCATGCACGTATTATGCAATCATGAAACTTTTAATAAATTAATTTCTTTTTCTACTTCTAATTTTATTTTTTGAACATTGATATTTTTTGATAACTATTTATTAATTTCAATCTTAATATTATTTAGCGTTTATTTAAAATGCACTCTAAATATATTATTATTAAATTAACTAAACATTATCACATTCCAAATTTGAACTTATAAATTTATCCTCAAATTTAATTCTTTTTATATAATTAATTTCTCAATTAATTAAATAAAATATTAAAATATCATATAAATTTTCCATTAAATTAAATCATTAATTAAATCTTTTAATCAGACTTAATTAACAGCAAGTTCACCAAAAAATCCCAAAGTAAAATATGAAAACCTATCATAGAAAAATTCATACAAAATCAAACTAAGGGGTTAAAATTACGAATTAACGTCATCCGACGCATTCGGAAGGTACACGACTCAGATACTTGTCCTAATTGTCAATTAGGACAAATGGCTCAAAGGTTTAGGATTTGGACTTAAGAATTTATCTCCCCTCTCTTACCATTGAGATAATACGATAGGGTACGCTCATCCTGGCAATTCAGGGAAGTCGATACCCGGTATCTGCAACCTGCATAAAATCCACGCATGTACATACACAATATATACTAAGCTAAACAGGCAATGGTAGGAAGTGGTGCATCGTGTAGATCCCAACTAGTAGGTGACTACGACTCCCTTCCTTAACCACATCATAAATGCCATACGTAAAGAAAACAAACACGCACAACATACATATGCAGTATGGGGTAAGTATCCATAAGAAAACACATACGATAATCCATCTAACTAAACATCATCAATAATTTAACAACATTGTAATAATCATCATGCACACATGAAGTATAGAGTATCAAGTAATCTCATCATATATCTAATAATCTCAAGATAATGCTACTAATCATCAAACATAAAACTGGTGTAAAAGAGTTTGGCAATAATAGCATAAATGTAAACTAGGAAAATCTAGACCAGGGGCAGGCACTACATCCACCTCCGCTAGGATTAGGCTTACTCCTGGAAGCCTATAAACAAAAAGGGATATAAATCCTGTAATCTAGATGCATCCTCCCATGTAGCTGAAGAGTCGTCAGTAGGGTCCCAATGGACCCTTACCTGCTCTATGGTTCGACCCTTGAGGGTCAACTCTTGCTGCTCCAGAATGCGAACCGGCTCCAAAGCCAGCTTCCTATCCTGTACCTGCAATGCATTCCAATCAAGAATATGTACAACATCAGAGATATACTACCTAAGTACTGAAACATGGAAAACATCATCAATGCGAGCTAGGCTGTGCGGTAAAGCAAGACGATAGGCAACTGGACCAATCCTCTCAAGAATCTCGAATGGTTCCACAAAACGAGGTGCTAGCTTCGAGCCCTTTCCATAATGGATTGGACTCTTCCGTGGACACACTCTCAAGAAAACCTTCTCTCCCATAGCAAACTGCTTATCTGTCCTATGTGCATCAGCATACATTTTTGGCCTATCCTGTGCCGTAGTCAAGTGCTCTTGGATATGCACTACCTATTGCTCAATATCACGAAGCATCTCAGGACCCAACAGGATGCGATCCTCAAGACTATCCCAACTCAAAGGTGTACGACAAGGACGTCCATATAAGGCCTGGAAAGGTGCCATGCCAATAGAACTGTGATACTCCTCGTTGTAAGCGAACTCTACTAGGTAGAGATAGTCCTTCCAATGAGTTTGCGTATCCATCACATACATCCTCAACATATCCTCCAGAATCTGATTCACTCTCTATTTGTCCATCTGTCTCTGGGTGATATGCCGAACTGAAATTCAAGTGCACTCCAAGATCATGCTACAGTGATGTCCAAAATGCGGAAGTGAAAACAGGATCCCTATCCGAAATGATCTTTCGGGGAATAGCATGTAGTCTCACAATGTCGCGCATAAAGACATTAGCTACAGAAGCTGCAGTGTAGGAAGACCTGATTGGCGAATAATGTGCCACCTTAGTCAACCGATCAACGGTGACCATGATAGCATCATGACGACGAGCAGTCATGGGTAATCCTACTATGAAGTCCATAGAAATGATGTCCCACTTCCAAGAAGGAATGAGATTCGGCTGCAAAAGGCTTGTCAGATGCTGGTGTTTTGCTTTGACTCTCTGACACTCTAAGGCATCTAGCCACAAAATCAGCAATGTCGCGCTTCATCCCAGACCAATAGAATAAATGTTGCAAGTCTGTATGCATCTTCTTGACACCTGGATGTGCCGAGGAAGGTGCATGATGGCCTCTTGAGACATTTAGGATCTATGTGTTGCTATTGGATGAGCCTTGTTTTCTTCATGCTATATGTGTGTTGACCAGTTATAGGATGTCTACCAGAGGCTCAGGGGTTTTGTGAGTGTGGTATCTTGTTGACTCGATCTCGATCATTATTGCTCAACCATGTATGTGATGGTATGCTTATGATGAGTATGTTTTTATTGTTGGTTACTATGTTTCAGTTTCTTTCTGGGATAGCGGGATATATGCTATGAGATACCTGATTTAACCATTTTGAGTCATTGATCAATATTGTTGGGATATTTTCCGGTTGCTCGTTGAGAACCAATAGACACTATGATTTATCTTTATCACTTTCTAGTTGCTCGTCGAGAACCGATGGTTATTGTGACTTATCTTGGTTGCTTTCCAGTTGCTCGTAGAGAACTGATGTGATATGATGATTATCTTTATGATGCTACCCAGTCACTTGTATAGGATTGAGGTGATTTTACTATGATTCTATGATTTGTGATTTCATGAGCTTAGGGTAGGTTATCTATATGCAGTGTTCGGAAGTGGCTTGCAATGGGGGTTGGGGACCCTAAGTGGTCCTGGGGGTAACACATTGTAAGTTGTTTAATAAGTGATAACTTTACACTTAATACTAACTTAAATGAACCTAATAAGAGATAAATGTATGTTCTCACCTATGCCTTGAGTGCTAGTATAGACTAGGATGAGAGTAGAGAGAATGCTTGGTTATGAACTTGCATTCCGTAGTATGCCTTGTCAATACGAGAGGATACTAGTGGCCGCAGGGATCACTAGGGACCCGAGAGTCCTAAGGGACTGCTTGGGTAACTCCGAACATGATTTGTGTGATGATACTTTCTCGCTTACATAGTAGATACCTATGTGTCTTGTGTGCCTCTAGGTCTAGATGTCGATTTATGTTGGAACCTCTGAGTTAGTATGCTTTTAGGATTCTTGGACTTAGAGAGTATTTGTGTTATGTGATTTGGTATCCTATTCGGGACTTGAGACTATCTCCTCAGTGCGGTGGGAGTGGGCCATTTAGGTTCCACGCGGTTGGGTGGTAGTGCTTTTTCACTCTTACCATTGAGATCCGTCTGTGGTCACCGTGGCTGGAGCATTCTTTTTTGGCGTTTACCTTCATTTTGTTCATGATCATTATGATGAATGGTTATATTTTATGATGGATGTTGTATCATTTTATTATGGCTATATCTTTTGATGTATGGATGTATTATGTATGGTGGATGGTTTCATTTATTTTATTGTTCGTATCATAGATCCGAAGAGGATTATGTATTTCTATTTTTATATATGTATGTTCTTTTAAGCCTTTCATACCTTGTGACATGTACAGTGGATGAATGAGCATTCCGAATTAATTTGCCAAGAGGCATTCGGAACAAATGTATATTAAATGGACATTGGACTTTTCATTATTCTTTCATATGGATGTGGTATTTGATGGACTTAGTTTTAGATTAGATTTAAATGTGATTCAACGTCATGGGATCCTTAAGGAATGTAACCTGTTATGTATGCTTTTAGTTGAATGTATGTTATTGCTTCCGCTACTATGTGTTTGATGTGAATGGTTTATCTTTCATGTTTCAAAAAAAAAAAATGCTACCAAACTTAGTAAAACTTTAGGTTATTTCTTTTGGATCCCGTGGTGGGGCGTTACACATGATGAACGGGATTTTGCACGACAGAGTTTATGACTGGGCAGCATTATTGGTCGAATGAATGTTGGAGTTCCTCATTTTGCAACATAAAACGTTCTATATGCCACATTATGCTATTGGTTTGTTCTTGGAGGCAACGACGCGGATGATCTTGAATGATGCACTTGAGGCAAAATCGAGACCACTCACGCTTGGCGAGCCACCTATTATGCAGTGGAGGCATTTGGATACTCTTGGCACCAAAACTATAGGATAGAAGCGACCAAGGCCGGATGGTGGAAACACAGATAGTGGCTGAGAGGAGACATCTTCAGAGGAAAGTGGGTCTGAGGGGGAAGAAAAAGAGGATGAGGAGGTAGAAGTGATCACGACTACACCCTTGAGATTTCCATGACTTGTACTTTCGACCACGACACACTTGGTTCCTGTAAGCATACATGGTATTCCAGGGTTTGGACAACTCCGGCAGCCAGTGGTGATGACACCAGTTTCAGCTACGATGCAGCCCACTGTAGAGACATGAGTTGTAGCGGAGTCACATCCGACACCCACGGAGATGGCAGCTCCGGAGGTACCGATGGAGCCAGCTTGTGAGACTCTAACAGATACAAGAGATGAGATTTTGGTACGTGATACAGAGATAAACACAGAGATAGGGGTAATGGAGGTAGTGATAGGCGAGGAGTTGGGGGCATCAATTGTTAGACTGGATGTAGTAGGTTCTAATGTGGTGGTCACAGTAGATACGGCCTTGTTGGCATCACCGGAGTGAGACAGAGAGAGTCGATCCCAGAGGCTGAGTGCTTTCCTGAGTACAAAGTTCCATCGAACCCCCACACCTCGAGTGACATACCTTCCAACACCCACACTGGAAGTAGTTCCGGAGAACCCACTAGAGGAGGTTGGGCAGGCACAGAGGGAGGAAGTACTGCATAGTGCTATTGAGCGTATGGCGGAGGCTGTGGAGAGGGCTATGGGTGCACAGCAGGAACACCCAGTAGCGCAAGAGACAGTGATGACAGAGGCAGTTTTTCTTGATGATGTCGCAACTCTAGCATCTCATTCTCGCCAAGTGTCAGCTGCAGCTAAGACTTAGGCGTTTGAGTCAGTGGTGAAAGAGCTGGAGGGAGTCATAGCCTTCATGAGGTTGGGATGTCCAGCTGCATTTAAAGTCTGTTTTGAAGAGAGGGGATGGCTAGAAGTGGAGACCATGGAGATGCGGCAGGATTGGTCCACGACGAGAGACCCTGAGATGGAGAGCCGGGTAGAGTCTCTGATTCATGAGATAGAAAAGTTATACAGGAAGGCGTACTACACTCTTCGAAGGAGTCAGGTGGATTTGGAAGCCGTTGAGAGAGCTTGGGAGGAGTTAGCTGCCAGGTTAGCTTCAGAGAGGGTAGCGTGGGAATCTGAGAGGGCAGCCTGGCAATCCGAGAGGACAGCCTTGTTAGCAGAAAAAGAACAGTTGGCAATAGAAAAGGAAAAGATGGTAGCAGAGAAGGAGAAGGAGTTGGGAGAACTAGGAGAGATGATGTAGTCAGCCCTGGAGCTTCAGATGGAAGCAGAAGTAGAGCTGAAAATTAGAACGAACAGGTCTACAAGTTATGGATGGAGCTGAACGAGCTGAGGACACAGACGCATCCCTCTGACTAGTTCTTATGCATTGATGTATTTTTGAAATTTTGTTGTATTGTCGTGCGGAGATGACTTTTTTTTTGGGGGGGGGATGATGTTGTCGGTAAAATGTATAGTGTAGCCGACGGGTAGAGTAGTATCCGAATGGGCGCGTGACGCTTGAGTCACCCCTTCGGAAAGGTATATGAACACGTTTGAGATGGACTTTGGAATCATAGTTGTAATCATTGGATCATTGTAGTCATTGTATTTAGATGGTAATCAACAAGTGCATATATGAATAAAGTATTTGTTCTGCATTGAATCGTGTTATACATGTGTTAAACTTTTTACCCTGTACGGTAATTAGCTAGTCTAGATTTGGGTACTAATTCGGGTTTGAATTTCGTTGAATTTTTTTTGGGTTGGATTCGGATTCATTTTGGGTTCGTCCATACAAGAATATTGTTTTGAAAAATATATATGTGGGTTTGTGTTTGTACATAGATGTAGCAGCAAATAAGTTCATATGCCCCTATGCTAATATTAAAGTAACATAGCAAAATGCACCACCATATTAATGTTTCATTTCAAAAACAATAATGTCAACATTAATTATCAGCCATCATTTATCAAATATCATCAAGTAAATCATCATCATTCTTCTATTGCAAATTAGAAGCACAAAAAGTAATGCTATAGGCCTTATTTAAGGCCAAGGTTGTGATTTTTGCCCCATTGTAAGCTTCACACATTAATTATCATACTGGATGATTCAAAGAAAGCAGCTTTGAATTAGATTGGATGAAGCCAAGAAAGCAGGCTTTGGGTCCAGAATTATCCACGGTAAAGATCTCTTTAGATCTTTTTCATACCATAGTTTTCTATACATGTTAGGCTATATGCATGAATTATGGTATTACTTACATTCCATAATAGATGTGTGGCACTTCTATACATCTTGATTCCTCTTCTCAGGTATCATTGAATGCAAATTAAATATGATTAGTAATTTGAGTCTAATTTGGCAAAAAACTTTTTGAAAAAGTAAACAAAAGGGTGTATTTTGACCAAATTCTCTCAAAATTCTATTCGAGTTCCTCTGCTGGAAACCAAAGCCACTTAAAAGTTGCTTGAATTCTCCCAGGGTTGCTTTTAGAGAATTCCCACTGAAATTCGGTCTCTATAGAAAACTTTTGAAATAATCTGACAAGGATTGGACTTTTGAGAGAATTGAACCAAGAATTCCTAGGTCTAAGGGAGAATCTGGTAACTTAGCATTTAAATATAATAGAGTAACATTAATTAATTAATAAATAGGAGCTTAGGCAATTAGTAGCCCAATCCAATGCAGGCAATGACCGATTGCCAACGCCACTATCTACACTGCCAAATATGAAAATTGTACAAATTAGATTTACTAAAAATTGTAAGTCGACAATTGAGACTCTCAAATCACCCCAGCTCACGATGGTCACTATAATGAACTGACTCAATCATTTCCCGAAGCTTGCCAAATATGGGGACATTACAGAATAAGTAGGGCATGAAATCATTGGGTGCAAACAGAATTTCAGAAGTACTCAGATATTACAGGGGTAGTGGCTGGGAGAATAGTGCATCATAGGGTTAATAGGTATTGTCTTCTCCTTCTTCATTCATGACTACTTCAATAAGGCTAGGTGCATAATATCATAAACTTTTGTTGCTTTGATTTTTGTTAAATGAAATTCCAGTAAAAATGATTTAAGTATAACCTACCCCCATCTGATACCATGTTAGAAACTAGGATCTTAGAATACTAATCATTTTAAAAAAAACATAAAATAGATGATACGAGAATCACACATGTATAAATGCACACATTACACAAGATATACATTGGGAAAACCCTTTCGATCAAGAAACTCCATAAAGCATCATTTTATTATACACTTACAAAATATGTTCTATCATAAATAGATCGGCCTTGGCTATGCATAGTATATAAATCACTATAAAGCTTCAAATTTATATCCTCTCAAATGAGATAGAGCCTCCTTAAATATAGGAGGAAGGGTGACTTCACTATCCACACCTTTTTGATGACCCCCATTCATAAATAACTAATAATTTAATAGTTACTAAATTATAATCATTTCAAAACGGATATGCTTATAAAGCATACAATATTATAGGGTTTTATAACCTTATTTTAGAACATTACATAGAAATGTTAGGTTGTGATCCCTAATAACAATACGACCTAATGATTATAGTCTACAAGCTTTATTTTGCAGTCTAGTATATGTCTGCTGCCAAAAGGAAGTGAAAATCTGAGAGTTACAGAGTAGTAGGAAAAGATCTTCACTTTATTTTTGCACTGTGAAGACCATTTTCTCCAGATTTCTAGCTACATACATTATATTTTCTTTGTGGATGAAATTACTTTCATCCACATAAGGCATTGCCTTTATAGTCAGTGGTAATGCTAACATATGTGTGGTGATACTGCCTCATAATGTGATGCTGTGGTGGTTTTGGATTGTGATATATATTATGTCATTTTCGTATGTTTTAACTTTTTTATGCTTCATTCTTGATTCGACAATGCACAATCTACTCCTCACTCATTTTGTTCATGTAGATGCTTTTCTAGTGCATTGTACCAAGTGTAGATAATAAGGTATATATGAATTTATGATTCAGTTGTAAATGAAGAGCATCTATGAACTAATTATATTAGTATAAGCCTTATGTGTATTTTAAACAAGATAAATTCCTCTTTCAACTTAGATACATTTTTTGATGCTACTGGTTATTGATTTGGTATCGTGTTTGTGGAAAATTCTGAACTGTAACCCTGGACCTTTTAAATGCTCCATGTTTTATGTCTAGTTGAACATCTCAGTATGTTGATTTTGATAACATTCTCTGTATATGTTGTGTTCACTGATTTTATTGGTTGCAGTAAAGGCTATGGAGAGCCATTATCTTCAATTATCCGACTTTATTTCAGAAGAAAATATTATATGGGTTGACACAGTTGACGGATTGATAAATGCTGCAAAGTATTTTACTGGGGTTGAGGTAGTCGGGATAGATTGCGAGTGGAGACCAAACTATATGAAAGGGACAGGGCCAAATAAGGTAAATCTATATGCTATGCTTTTTAGATTATTCCGTTCTTTTCTAATTATAGGGAGGCAATTGGTACTCTTTTATGTCAACCAGTCTGATTTATTCTGGAATATTCATATGGCATTTTTTTAGCTTATTGTAAATATAAAAATGATTTTAATTCTATAGAAGTGTTGGATTTAGGACACTAGAGAAAATTAAATCCACGTGGAACATGCAGTAAGTTATATATTCCAGGTAATGGAAGTCAGCGAAACACAGGAGAAATGATTGTGGATGTAAGTTAGGACCATGTATGGTTAATGAATTTATTAAATATGAAAGGATATACAATGGAGAAAATAGACCAATTCAACACTCACCACACAAGATATTTCAGTGTATTGGATACCTTTAACATTAGATTCTTTGTACTAATGGCCTACCTTTGTGCTCGAATTGTGTAGTATTACGGCAGGAGATGGCTTATACATAAGGTTAGACCAGGTAATTGCAAATTGATGGCATTTGGTTGGCTCATATATACTATCCATACAAGCTTGACCTAACCTCCTCAGCTCACAATAATCCAGTGTCACATTGCATCCTCGAAGATATGTGATATCATGTTGCATGGCTGAGTATGATAATACGCTCTCAATTTTATGATATGTGTGCATATGCCCAAATCTTCTAGATACTTGATTAAATATTAGGATATCATCGTGGATCGATAAAATATTATAACAAAAATGCTTCTTTTAATTATATCATTAATAAGTACAGGGAATTGCTGACTAGGTTGACTGTTCCATATGTAACCCCAATAATTTGCATTAAATAAATATGTATATCCATGGCACCAGAAAATTAAAACAAATATTTTTAGTATGGGAAATGCTGTATTGTTGGAAACCCTGAATATGATATGAAGCAGGAATGGAAACAGCTGTGCATAAAAAATAAAAAAAAATATAATATATGAAAACTATTACATCGCATCCTTGAAGATATGTGATATCATGTTGCATGGCCGACTATGATAATATGCTCTCAATACTGTGGTATGTGTGCATGTGCCCAATCCTTCTAGATGCTTGATTGCATATTAGGACATCGTTGTGGATCGATAAAATTTTAATACAAAAATGCTTCTTTTATTGATATCATTAATTAGTACAGGGAATTGCTGACTGTTCCATATGAACCCTAAAAATTCACAATAAATAGATATGCTGAGTTGCCGGTTCGGATTCTGGTTTGTATACGAGTTTGACATTTGCCGGAATTATTTTTGAGCTGGGTTCGGTTCGTTTTGTGTTTGTTCGTACAAGTTTTTTTTTTAAAATAAATAAATTATATATATGTAAACATATGCTGCAGCAAATAAATTTATACACCACTATGCTAATATTATAGCAATTTAGCAACATACACCACCATATATATTCACGATTTAGTTCGAACAGCATTACAAAACATCAAAATACACCACTATATCAATGTTTCAATTCAAAAACAGTAATGCCAACATTACTAATCACTAATCACTGTAATCAGTAATCACTATAAGTCATGTGATCAAAATTCATCAAAGAATTCCTCATCATTAGGAAGTTGTAGATTAGAAGCACAATTAGTACGACTAGCATCAGTAGTCTCAGCTGTAGCCTTAGGATCAGCTTCAACATCATTATGTATCTCATCATTATGTTCACCAATACCATCATCAATTGCTAGTGCATGAAAGTGGGCTTGCAACTCTGGTTCAACATCCCATTGTTTTGCCTCCCCTTTTTTCTAGGTGTTCTCTTTGTGAGTTGTGAGCCTCAAGTTGTAATGCACAAAGACCAAGTTATCTGCCTTCTTGGAGTTTATTCAGTTTCATTTTATTGAGTGGATAAAGGAGTATGTGCGCCAATTTATCTTAGATGATGATGAACTAGCAACCTATCAAGATTTACAGATTTGAAATTATAGAGTGAAGAGTTTTGAATATTTATGAACAAGAAATTACATATTAGAATCTTAAGATTAAAGAACTTACCTGTGATAAAATTTTGATGGCAACGGGCTGCAAGAGTTGGTACTTTTGTTCATGGAAGTACCACCGTATAGGAGCATCAGCATTGTTCTTGTCTTCAAAAGCATCAATACCACAATCATCGGTGTTCACAAAACTCATAAATTCAGACCCCATTGCTGATCGTAGTTTCTTTGGAAAGAGTCTGCAGAGGGCTGCCTTGCACCCTTTAGTAAGTTCAGGATCTTTGTATGGAGCAACTCTAATGCTGTTCCCCTTGAGGACATCTTGGCTATAGAACCTGGGGGTCAATGCAAAGGCAAGCAGATGCAAAGGGGTAGTCATTTTATGTAATGTCCCTTGCTTCCCTGGTTACCTTCCGAACTTCCTAGCTATTGTACCTACAAATGTATCAGTATCCCAATAGATTTTATATATATTTAAATCTACAATTACAACAAGACAAATTTAAGCTAGGGGACCTAATACTACTAATTGTCATCTAATTCCTTCTTGAGGAGAGAGTCGGTGGTCAGGGACTTAGTTAGGCTTCCTGGGGCCCTAATCAAATAGAACAATTCTTCACTAAGAACCTTCTTCCTAGTACGTTTCTTCTCTTCAAGTCCTTGTGGTAGTCGGTTTTAGATCTATCCATCCTTCCTAGAAGGGATCTTCCTCTTTCTAGGTCTCTCGGATTTTCCTCCTAGATATATCCAGTCCTCCATACACATATGTCTTAATCTACTGTATATACTGACCTTTAGAAATTTGTATCTTTGCCTTAGGTATTATAACTCTCGCTGGGAATGTTCCTATTTTCTTCTTCTTATTTAATGATCCCTTTAAGATTCTGTGTAATTTGTGCTTAATTTATGTCTTATTTGTGGGATGTATTTGGACTTGTGTTAGAAATAGATAATACTGAGAGGGGGGTTGAATTAGTATTTTCAATCTTTTTATCCACAACTGAATTTTGTTAATTACTTTTCCACATGCATGAGAAAGAATACCAATAGTGCTAAACAAAATAAGCAACCATACAAGAAGAGAACTCATAACACCATGTTTGTTAACTAGGGAAACCCTGGCCAAAGGAAAACCCTGATGGGGATGGTACCCACAAGATGATTCACTTTATAAGGTATCCGGTTAAGGATATTGACCTTGTTAGGAGTCTATGAAGAATGCATAGTGTCTTGAGTCCCTGTTAGGAGACTAGGCCTTGTCAGAAGACTCAACCCTGTTAGGAGTTGCTTCAACCCTGTTAGGAGTTGGTAGATCATATACAAATGTGTGCAAGAAGAGCCCACTGCCCTAACATGCAACTATTCAATAAGTTCTTCAAGCAATAAGTATACATAAAATACTGAAACACTTGTTGTACTTTGCAAATCTTCTGATTGTTAATTCTTCATACAAAGAGTGACTGTGCATACATCAATCTGCATCATATCTCGCGTGACCTTGCTTTGCATCATAAATCATATCATCGCATTCACTTGTCACTTGTATTTCACTACATTCGCATTACTTCACAATTGCTGGTTGCACATGTATTTCGCAATATCACATCACATCACATTTTATTGTAACTTCGCAAATGACATTCTTTACTTATACCAAACATATTGGTAAATTCTTCCTTGGTCGGCTCACATAATATTCTTAAGAGTCGACTCACCAATAAATAATGATTAGAACAATTATTCAAGTTTTCTAACATTTTCTATTGACATGCTCTGTTATGTGCTGTAACATTACTGCATCACTATTTCCTTCATAACTTGAACTCGGTTGGTCGTACAGAGATGCACACTGGTATACATCATTAGTATGATGTCATGCATCTCTGGTTAACTGCTCAAGAGAATATTCTAAGGGAATATTCCGATATCAACAAATTTGTCATGCTGCTGTAACACTGTCTAATACGAAGACAATTTTCCTTCACAAATAAATATGACTAATCTGCAAAACAAATATGTTGCCATAAATGACAACCGTATAACTTACCTTATCTGATTGATTGGTCATATTGCCAACAACTTGTTCTTCTAATAATTTTAAACATGAATGAGACAGCTTGCTGGTGGTGCTGTTTTACTCCTGCAGTTATTCTCGAGTTCTGGAGGATGGCTGGGTGTGTAGAGACGTCTTGGTGGTATTGGCTGATGATCCTTCTTGTATTATACCCATCTTATGTTCTAGGCTACCCGTGTAAGATGCACGTTTCTCTATGCTTGCCCTTGTGTATCCTTCTTCAGTTTTGGCCAGCTGTGTAAGACTTCTTGTGTCGGGATTCACTTCCTTGGCTACGTGACCTCTCGTATGATTGCTCCTCCGTTGATCTTAATTCGATTCCAATATTCTTCTCTCCGTTTAGTTCCTCTTTCCTTGGATTTATGCTTGTTTGTGCTCATTCGTGGAGGGTCACGACCATTGTCTATGGCTGTGTCTTGGTTACGAATTGTCTTTTTTTTTGGCTTTAATAACAATCAATTACTATTGTTACTATTAATATATATTCTTTATTGCTTTTACTGACAATTATTATTTATTAATAATAGTTTATTGTTATTTAATTAAAACAATATTAATTTATATTCTTTATTGCTTTTATTGACTATTATTATTTTAATAATAGTTTATTATTATTTATTTTATTATTATTATTTTGATTTAAAATAAAGAGTTAATAGAGTAAATATTTTGATTTAGAATAAAGAGATTTTATTTGATTAATAAGTAAATGATGATTTATATGTATTGAATCTTCAATGCAATTGTTTAGCTATGATTTTTAGGGGTTATCACAGTCCCTCCCGCTTGATTTTGCTTGTCCTCAAGCAGTTTGATAGTTTCTTCGTTCTCCCATGTGGCATCCTCCTTGGGTAAATTCCTCCATTGGACTAAGTACTTTGTGATAGTTCGATATCTCAACTCCCTTCTTCGAGTTTCTAGAATAACCTCGGGTTCCAAAAGAAGCTGGCCTTCGTCATTCAATGGGGGTAATTCTGTACAAAGTTTTATTTGTTTTCCCAATACTTTCTTAAGGCGTGAGACATGGAAAATATTGTGTATTCTACTACTTTTAGACAACTGTAGTTCATATGCTATCTCCAATCTTCCTTGTTATTTGATATGGTCCATAAAACCCTAGTTTAAGTTTTTTTGCTCCATTCCTTTTGATCGATGTTTGTTTATATGGCTGTAATCTTAGGAATAGTAGATCTCACATAAAAAATGTCCTTTCGCTGCATTTCTTGTTGGCATAAATCTTGTGTTGGTCCTGGGCTTGCTGTAAGTTTTCGTTAAGTGTTTTTAGAATGTCTATACTTTGCTGAATAAAATCTTGTGCACTTGGTACTTGACTTTCTTGAGAAATCATATTTGCAAATGTAGGTACATCGTAACCGTATAAAGCTTTAAAAGGAGACATTCCAATCTACATGTGATGCGTTGTATTATAGCAAAATTCCCCTAAATGTAGCCATTTGATCCATGCCTTTGATTGCCCGATTACATAGTTCTTCAAGTATCCTTCCAACCACTTATTTATTATCTCGGTTTAACCATCTGTTTGCGGGTGATAACTCGTACTAGGTTTTAAACTCGTTCTTGATAACTTGAATAATTCTTGCCAAAACTGATTGATAAATTTGCTATCTTTGTCACTAATTATGTTTTGGGGGAGGCTGTGGAGTCTAAAAATTTCTCTAAAAAATAGTTCAGCTACTTGGTGTGCTGATGATTCGGTGGTAACTAGAAAGAAATGCGCATATTTGGTCAGCCTATCCACCACCACATAGAAACTATTCTTCCCTTGTACTTTGGACAGTCCAGTTATGAAATCCATCAAAATGCTTACCCATTTCCCATTTGGAATGGATAATGGTTGTAGGAATCCTGCTGAATGTGTTTTTTCAGCCTTATTTCGTTGACATGTCATGCATTATTGTACATGCCTTCGGATGTCTTTCTTCAATCCTTTCCATGAATTTTTTTCCCTTATCTGTTTATATGTCTTGAAATATCCTTGATGGCCAGACAAGGGGTTATTGTGGTACTCTTTTAGGATGGTTTCTTTAACCTTTGATTGTGGAGTTAGAAATACTCTCCCTTTGTAGAGTATCATCTCATCTCGGATTTTGAAATCTTCATTTGGAATTTTTCTTCTAATATTTCGCTGGCTTCAAAGTCCTTTGCATACTCAACAGTGATAGCTACCTTCCAATTTCTTGAAATACTAGTCATCGCTTGGAGTTGGGGACGTCTAGATAACGCATTTGCAACTCCGTTGTTAATTCCATTTACATACTCTATGTCGAAATCATATGCTTGAATCTTGCTTACCCATTTTTATTGTCGGTCATTAAGGTCTTTTTGGTTCAGGAAGAATCATAGGCTATTACGGTCAGTCTTCATAATGAACTTCCCACGAACTAAATATTGTTGAAATTTGGCTAAGACATGCATTATAGCCAACATTTCTTTATCATACACAGAAAATTCTTTTCTAATTTTGTGAGTTTGTGACTTTCAAAGGCTATAGGATGTTTCTTTTGCATGAGAACTGCTCCAATCCCTTCTCCTGATGCATCGCATTGAACTTCAAAAGGCAGCAAAAAATCCGGTATGGCTAAGACATGACATGAACTCATTGTTTCTTGTAATTGTTTGAATGCTTGTTGTGCCTTCTCGTTCCATGTAAAAGCACCTTTCTTGGTTAGGTCTGTGAGGGGGGAAGCTAGTTTAGAGAAGCCTCTTACAAACCTTCTGTAATAACTGCATAATCTAGCAAATCCTCAGAGTTGAGTTAGTCTCTTTGGTTTCGGCCACTCATTAATAGCTTTGATCTTCTCTTCATCTACACTTACTCCCTCGACATTAATCTTATGCCCTAAGTAAAGGATCTCATTTAGACCAAACTCGCATTTCGAGAATTTGGCATATTGTGACTCTGTTTCTAAAATATTTAGGATTGCCTTAACATGTTGCAAGTGTTCATCCCATGTTTTACTATAAATGAGAATGTCGTCAAAGAATATGAGGTGGAATCTTCTTAATTGTTGTCTGAAGATATGGTTCATACGTGATTGGAAGGTAGTAGGAGCATTTGTAAGACCAAAGGGAAGTACTAGGAATTCAAAATGCCCATAATGGCATCTAAAAGCTGTTTTTGGAATGTCTTCCTTCCTCATCCTAATTTGGTGATATCTAGATCTTAGATCAATTTTTTAGAAATATTTAGGACCATGTAATTCATCCATTAGTTCATCTATCCTGGGGATTGTATATCTATTCTTGATAATTTTCTTGTTTAAGGCTCGGTAATTGGTTCACATCCTCATTGTTCCATCTTTTTTCTTGACGAGTACTACTAAGGACGCAAATGGGCTGCTGCTAGGTTGGATGTGTCCCATTTCTAGTAATTCCTTAATAGTTTCAATCTCTTCTTTGTATTTATGGGGTTCCTTGTATGGAGAGGTTATGACTGGTTTGGCACCCACTTCTAATTCTATGGAGTGCTGAAAACCCCTTTTTGGTGGCAGCTCTGGTGGGATATCTTCAAAGATTTTTTGTGTCTTTCTAGGATGGGGCATATTTCCGCATGAGTCATAGTTTCATCGGAGGGTGATTTATCCATAATCATACACGCGGCTATCCATTCTCCTTGACCATGTCTCAGTATACGTTTGATTCTATTGCAAGAGACTATTTTGGGAGATCCGTCTTGCAAACCTTTTAATGTTATGTCCCTTCCATCATGTTTGAAAGTTACTTCCAACTTGGGGCTGTCTATAATAAAATGTCCCAAGGAATCAATCCATGGCATCCCAAGGATGATATCGTTTTGTAATCTGACCTCAAAAAAAATGCCTTTATAGTGTAGTTATTTAAAGTGATTTCTCATTGGGGCGTGATCTCCATACATTGATCAATAGTACCATTGCCCATCATTACCTTAAAGCCTTTGAATTTTTGAGTTTTCAACCTTCTCTTGGTTACTAGGTCCTAGCTAATAAAGTTGTGCGATGCTCTCGAGTCTATTATTGTAATTACCTTCTGACCCTTTATTGTTCCTTTGACACGAAAGGGTCTCTTTCCACTTTCTTGTGTAACCACTGCTAGAGTCCCATATTCTTTTTCACTCATGTTAATTCTTTTGTTTGGTGCTTCAACTTCATCCGTTTCTTCCACTATGTAATTGTCCCTTTTTACATTTGGTGGTCTCGGCCCCAAGGTTCCTTGCATTTGAAGCATAAACCCTTTTTTGATAATTCATCCTTGTTTCTAATTGTAACATACACCTTTACCGGGTCTTAATTAACAACTAACATACTCAAAGAAATACAGTCATTACTTCATTTTCATAGGAAGATATTTAAATGTTTCATTCATATGAAAGAGATTGATGGTTAAAATTAGTTAAATAAAATTTCTTAACTAAGAACTTAAAACACCATGAATGAATTTACTATAGAAATTAAAGTCCACATACCATGGCATTTGAACCAAGAAATCATTGTAGGGATGCTTCTGCAACCACCTAGTTTAGTCCACAAATACCACTATAACAAGATCAAATAACAACTACCATCCAATACTGCTATATCACAATCAAATGATGATTACCATTAAAAACTACTATGTCAGTTAGGGCATCACATACCACTGTATCAATTAGGGCATCGATTACCATTGTATCATTTAGGGCTCCAGATACTCAATTAGGGCTTCAGATACCACTATTTCGTTTAGGACTCCAGATACCACTGAATCAGTTAGGGCTTCAGATACCACTGTATCATTTAGGGCTCCAGATACCACTGAATCAATTAGGGCTTCAGATACCACTATGTCATTCCCTTCCATCTGATTTCTTAATTGTGGCAATAACTTAAGAATTAGAGGATATGCTCATATTCAATATTCATATAAATGAAAGACTGAAATAACAATCCATTAGATAAATCTCTCGCAACTAAGTGTAAAATAACTGCAACGATAATATAACTCAATTAACCTTACCTTCTTCTTGCATATATTTTATAAAAGTAAATATACTTGTTTTCGACAAACAATTGAATGTATAGCTTATCTTTGTCTGACGCACGTCAAACATCTTGTGGAGAGGGGAAACATTGTCAGGGGCTTAACCACCCAACCTCGGACCATATTTATCCCCACACAATCTCTAACGAGTAAGGCCCTCCCTACCCAAAATAGACAAGGAACATGTTGTCACCCATTGAGCATTCTAGTACCTAATCACACCACCCAACTTGACAACAGGAGAATACAATATACATGACCATGCATGAGCTATTAAAGTTTCCTTTTAAAAATAAATAAACATTGTTAAATCAAATCTTATTTCTGTTTTCTTGATATTGCAGATCTCTTTCTCTCACCTCTTCACCCTTTTCTTTGGCTATACAGCTAGGTGAGTCCCAAGTGTTTGAATTCTTAGAACAACCGGTTCTTTCTGTTGATTCTCAATTGTTTCATAATTTACATATATTCTAACTTATCACAATTTGTGATTTGAGAGATTATATTCTTTAAAGATTTCAAAATTTGATTGTTTAATTCTAATATCTAGTGACATAATGATTTATGGATCCATACTTTGGTTACTTGGTTATCACTTGCTATGATCAAGGCTAAATTAAAGAAGTTCAATCTGTAAATTCAAACAAGATATCAAATAAGATATCATCATGATAAATGCCGAAACTCGTTGCAATCTGTCTATGCATAGATTCGCTGCCTAGTATGCTTATCACAACTGTAAACGGAAGGATTATGTTCTTGAGACTATTTGGAAAATATCATTGGATAGTATATTTCATTATAGATTTAATTGCATTTGGAAAACCGTTTCCATAAGGGTTGTATCTAATTTATTATAAAAGTTTAAGATAGAGGATTGTTAACAAAGGACACTGAGTATGCAGTAAAACTCATATTTGTATCTTGAAATAAATCTAGAAAAGAGAAAGTCTTAGGAGCCTAACTGGCTGTTATGAGAAACAATAAAATAATACTGAAATGACATTACATAACCTGATGTATGTACTGAATATGTTTGGAGTCCTGGAATCCGAGTTGAAAGTCTACTCTCCTCTAGACATCACAGATGTATCAATGCAAAATACTTATTGGCCGAGTACATTCGGCAGAGCTACTGCTCATGTTTAGATTGGAAGAAAAGAGACTTCTGCACACAGGATTATGTGAAATCAGGTGCTGAAGGTGATAGAACAAATAAGGAAAACAGAGTAATATTGAAAGGTAGTCGGGTGATTACTAATTTTTTTTTATATCCACCGCAAGGCAATCAGGCATATATAAAAAAGGTGTCCGTCTTCATTCACGGCTTAATTTTCAAAAGAATCGTGCCTTCTTGGCTTCTGCCGGTTATAAGACAATTCGAATTGCCAAATATTAAATTGATTAAAAAAAGAGAGGGAAAGAAAAATAAAATAAAAGGTTGGAAGGAAGAGTTGGAAAGATTATAATTCGAAAATTATTATAATTTAAATTTATAGACGTACATGTAAATATATTGGTGAAGTAGCATTATTCTATTATAATAAAATAATACGATGGTGTCACTTCATTTTTATATCTATGTGTATGTACATAGATATGTATTCTAATAATAAGATGAAAGATCAATCAAACCTTTAAGGAACGTATTATAATTCAATTAAATTATTTTATGTTTTAAATTGTTTATTTAATAGCTCATGCGGTTCCATCGATTGTATCCTGATGATCAAGTTGCTAGGTCTTCGACCCATTTGCCCAGTGATGGTGAATGCTATATATCTTAGTGCACCATCTAAAAACCTAAGTATCCCCGAGTATTAGAATGTTACAATGTCACACATGGGTCGCCATGTATTCTATTGTGGATTTCCATCTTGAATTTATCGGATTATGCAAAGAAATTCATTAGTTTACGTAAGGAATAATGTTTTTCTCGTTCAAATTAATGTGATCAGGTTTAGAAAGTAATAGTGTCTCTTGTATTAATAGTGAGGCTGTAGTAATTTTTATAAATTAATGATTAGTGAAAGGAATGAATATTTAGTGCTAAATGCTTATATAATTTATCAAAATTATATATTATATATTTTATAAAATATATATGAAACATTTAAAAAAATGAATAATGTAAATAAGTCTTTAGTGGCTTGTATTTGTTGTAAGTTGTATTAGTTTAATTGGATGATATTAAAATTTAACAACTATAAGAAAAAAATTGAAAATAGTTGTAATAATAATGTTTAACACATTTAATAAATATTTAATTAATTTTTTAGTATTATTAGATGGAAGTTTTAGATGAAAATTTCAATTTTAGCTTATTTATGATAAATTGTGTTAGGTAAAATAAAATAATAAAATTTCTATTGTTTTAACTTTCTAACTTCATCATTTACGAGGAAGAGGTAATGTATAGTTGTGAAATTTCTAAGAAGAGATTATGTTAAAGTGACTCATTAAATTAAATTAGTGACTTTTCTGACAATGCTTCCACCCCTTCGACGTGCTTCCTACAAGGAAATTCTCCGCAGTTAAATCATATATATAATCATAACAAGTTTTTTAATCATAAATAATCATAAAGGCTAACTGCTTATTCAATTCCATGAATTCGTGATTAATAATCATAATGACTAACTATCTTACCATTTCGCAGTACTATAACAAATTTCACTATCCATTGACTTCATGTGAACCTCAATGGCTATATTTATATTAGGTCAAAAATTTTGATGTAACACTAATGACTTCTTTTCCATAGCATCGGTACCTTGGGTTCAATGTTTCTTTGCAAAAGTACCATGTTTTATCTTTATTCTCGTTTCTTGATCCTTCTTGTTTACCTTTAGGAGGATGAGTTCTAAATCTTTCCTTGCATACGTTGAATTCCACCTTTTTAGCCTTTTGGATTGCTTCTTCCATTGTTTGAGGTTCTAAAGTATTAATTATATTCTTAATAGGATCTTTAAGACCTTCCACAAATAAGTAAGTCTTTTTTGGGATAAGTTGGGTACCATGATTGAAAGTTTTTGGAAATCATTTGCAAATTCTTCTATTGCTCCATGCTGTTTTAAGTGAGTTAATTCTTTGAAATACCATTCGGGTTTGATTTGATCGAATCTTTTGATAAGTTTTTGAGAGAACTCTTGGTAGGATGTTATGTTTTGGTGGCCTAGGAATAGTAGGCCATTATGCCAGCATTCATGTGTTGTTCCTTCTAAGTGTAGTATGGCGAATTGAAGGGCATCTTCTTCTGTCATTGGGATGAGGGTAAAATAGGAGTTTAATTTTTTGAGCCAGGCATGGGCTGTCATCTTTCTTGACCCATCAAATTTGGCAGGGTCACTTTGTTCACTCTATGCTTGAGATCTTTGTTTACATACCTCCTCGTCCTTTTTGGGGCTTCATGCCTTTGACCTTCACAAAAATTTGTTAACGTTATAAGTTTCTTAATTTCAGGTTCAAGGCTTGCATATGCCCTTACGTTGTTTATTATGCTATTGGTGGGTTGATCTACCCCTACTTCTTCCGTTGGTATTTCTTCCCTTGGTAGAACAGGTGCCCTCGGGATTCGAGAAGATGATGACTCATTAATATCTGGTTCACTTGAACTTATATCTCTTCCATGGGAAGAGTTATTCTTGAAGCTACTGATAAGAGTTTTCCATGTTTTGTATTGCATTTAGAAGGCCGTGATTGGATTTATCTAGTCTTTCATTTTGACTCATGAGGGTTTGGTTAGTTCGTTCCATGAAGGCCCTTAATTCGTTGGCCATTTCATTCATAGTCATCTTCTTGGTTTTTGTTTCATATGTTTGCATGAACCGTTGTTCACAAGATGGCAAGTTTGAGGTTCTGATACCACTGTAATGTCCATTGCTTCACTAGTTACCTTTCGAATTTCAAAGCTATTGTACTTGCAAATGTGTCAGTATCCCAATTGATTTTATATATATTTAAATCTACAATTACAACAAACAAATTTAAGCTAGGGGACCTAATGCTCCTAATTCTTATCTAATTCCTTCTTGAGGAGAAAGTCAATGGTCAGGCACTTAGTTAGGCTTCCTGGGGCTCTAATCAAATAGAACAACTCTTCACTAAGAACCTTCTTCCCAATACGTTTCTTCTCTTTAAGTCTTTCTGGATAGTCGGTTTTAGATCTATGATCTATTCATCCTTCTCAGAAGGGATCTTCCTCTTTCTAGGCCTCCCGGATATTCCTCCTAGATATAACCAGTCCTCTATATACATGTCTTAATCTACAGTATATACTGACCTTCAGAGATTTGTATCTTTGGCTTAGGCATTATAACAATCATTGGGAATGTTCCTATTTTCTTCTTATTTAATGATCCCTTTAAGATTCTGTGTAATTTGTGCTTAATTTATGTCTTATATGAGGGATGTATCTGGACTAGTTCTTCTAATAGTTATAAACATCAATGAGACACCTTGGTGGTGGTGCGGTTTTAGTCTTGCAGTTATTCCCAAGTTTTGGAGGATGGCTAGGTGTGCAGAGACTTCTTGGTGGTTTTCGGTGATTATCCTTGTATTATACCTGACTTATGGTTGCAGGCTACTCGTGTAAGATGCACGTTTCTCTGTGCTTGTCCTCGTGTATCCTTCTTTAGTTTCAGCCGGTTGTGTAAAACTTCTTGTGTTACGATTCACTTCCTTGGCTACGTGTAACCTCTCCTGCGATTGCTCCTCTGTTGATCTTAGTTTGATTCCAATATTCTTCTCCTACCTCGTTTAGTTCCTCTTTGCTTGGATTTATACTTGTTTGTGCTCATCCGTGGAGGGTGACGACCATTGTCTATGGTCGTGTCTTGGTTATGAATTGTCTTTTTTTTTCTTTAATAACAATCGATTAGTACTGTTATTATTATTATATATTCTTTATTGCTTTTACTGACTATTATTTATTAATAATAGTTTATTATTATTTAATTAAAACAATATTATTATATTTTTTATATTGCTTTTATTGACTATTATTATTATTATTTTGATTTAAAATAAAGAGTTAATAGAGTTATTATTTTGATTTAGGATAAAGAGTTTTTATTTAATAAATAAATAAATGATGATTTATATGTATTGAGTCTTCAATGCAATTGTTTAGCTATGATTTTTAGGGGTTATCACATTTTATTCCATCTCTCTTCCATTATTTCTTTTAGCTCCTTGAAGAACTTTTCATCAGGGTCTTGCTCTTTCTGATTTATGATGGCTCTAATATCTTCAATCATGGAGTCAATGCTATTGTATACCTCACCCAAGCAAGGCCTATCCTTGTTTGTGTATCGGATCATGCTCAATATAGACTCAGTGAACTTCAGAAGGTACTCAACGCAATCCCACCAAGAGTCTCGTCATATCCTTTCTTTAATGACATTTTCCCTTTCACTATTAGATTGCCTCCAGACACTCCAGTTAGCACTGGTTACCATTCTAGATAATGCCTGTTTCTTTTTGATAAGGCATCTCAAAACAATAGTGTTGGAGGCAAAGCAGGTCTCAACAACATAATTTAAGATCATCACAATCATAGATTAAAAATTGAAAATTAAAAGTCAACTAATCTATCTAAATTTGAAAACATAAAAAGTTTACAAAACTAAATCTACTAGATTTCTAAACATGTTTAAATTTTAAAAAGTTAGACTTACCTTCAAGAGCTCCAATTTTGAGAATTGTACCGCACAAGGTGTCAAAAAAATATGTTTGTATTGCTCCTCAACCAATAAGCCAGCAGTGCTACAATTCTTTGCATTGTTAGTTACCACTTGAACAACATTTTGAGGGCCAACTTGCTCAATGGATTGAATGAGAATGTTTGCAATGAAAGGACCATCCTTTACCTGACCTTCACAATCCATAGCTCTCAAAAACATTGCACCTCCTGTAAACACTGCAATAATATTCACTAGAGGACAGTTCCTCGCATCTTTTCATCCGTCTAATATTATTGTGACCCTTGTTTCAGTCCACGAATGCTTGATGGGTAGCATGACAACGCTTACATGGGCCACCTTGTCATCAAGTGAAGTGGTGTGTATCTTTTGATAACCAGGGCTCTTGAACCCCTGTGGAGCCTCATTAACTGCTCTCACCATGTATTGCTAATAAGGGGAGCGAACAACATTAAATAATAATCCATTTGCATAGACACATCTCGCTATGGCTTGATGAACAATGTCTCTAGCATCATTTCGAAATGATGCTTCCAATGGTCCCATTTCTTTCTTACAAGCTGTTATTGAGGAGAATGTAAGAATGGATGACCCTCAGCCGGTGGATCATTTGTAACAGAAAATGAAGACATACATGACATTTTTCCTTTCTTTGAAGGCCTACCGCTTTGCAATAGATGACCAACACTTGCACTCCTTGTAGCTTCATCTGATTGCTTTTGTTCTTGAATGTATTTGTTCATAATGTGATTTGGAAGGAGGGTTTTAGGTAGCTTTCTGTTTACTCTCGGCTTCCCTGTACAAAATTTAATGCCTTTCTGAGTAGTAAAGCACAAATGTGCTTTCACTCTACTATAGGAACTGCTTGATTCCTCTTTGCAATGGCTGCAAATCCATACATAACCTCCTCCACCCGGCATTCGTCGAAGTATTTCCACGTATTTCCATAATGGGGAGCATCTGTTGATTTTGAAGTGGGGTGTTTTGGTGCCAAAACCACTTGTAGCCATTTGAAGAATCTACAATGAACAAAATGTTACATCCCAAATTTTGACATAATTTGAAATATAGCCATTGAGGTTCACATAAAGTTGGTAGTTTAATTTGTTATAATTTGGCGAAATGGTAAGATAGATAGTCATTATGATTTCAATTGAAGATAACATGCTAGTTGATCGTTAATCACGAATTCATGGAATTAACAAGATGGTTAACCGTTATGATTAATTATGATTAAATAATTCATTATGATAATACAATTTAACTGCGGGGAATCTCCTTGTAGAAAACATGGCAAAGGGGGTGGAAGCATTTTTGGAAAAGAATTAGGTAGGAGCATCACCATCCCTGGGCAGATGGGTAGAGGACTTGGCGACTTGAAACAGGATACATCTGTGGAACCGCATGAGTTATTTAAATAATTTATTTAATTAAAATAATTGAGTTAAAATATAAAACATATCTCAAAGGATTTCAATTTGTCTTTCATCATGTTATTTTAATAAAAAATTATATACGTGCATCTAATATAATAATGACTTTGTCACTTTTATAATTTAATAATTTAAATAATTGATGTTTTCAAGTACATATAAGAATATAATAATGTTCAAAATATAATAGCATTTGAATTATAATATTCGAACTATAATCTTCCAACTCTATTCTTTCCATTTTATTTCTTGCTTCTAACCGATTAACATTTGGCATGAAAATCAATTTAATATTTGACACTTTGAAGTGTATAATCTTTCAACTTTATTTTCCAACTTTTTTTTAATCCTTCTTTTTGTTTTTATCGATTTCAAGCTTTGGAATTCGAATTTATGGAGGAATCGAAAAGCCTTCTTGATAACGGAAGTAGCCAAAGAGTCACGGCTAGCCCTTTAAGGCAAGCTGTGAACCAACCAAGGAGATCTTCTTCCTCTCTATGACGTAAACGATTCTTCAAGCCGAGTTTGGAAGTCAAACGTTTTATATATGGATCCGACTGCTTTGACGTGGGGGGGAGACATTCAAGATATAACCTTTGCAATAATTCCGTGTTCCTCTGCTGGTTCTTTCCGAAATTGTTCCTTGTCTCCCAGTCAATACTTTTTACCATTGTTTGCTTCTGTGAAAATTACCCTTGCAATCGATTTATATGTTTATCTGAATTCCATTTCCTTGCGGTGCAAGTACCCGGCCAAGAAGCAGAGATAAATACACCGAAAAAGATGGGATCATAATCCATAAATCTGACTTCTTGTCGGCAACGATTTACATCCTTACCTGTAAATACCTCTACCTTCATACGGATTTCATGGTTCTTTTGTGACAAATTCTTGCAATATTAGTTGTAAAGTTTGATCAAGCACCTTGCCGTACAAGTGTCCTTGCTGGGGATTGAAGTCCATATTCACTGTAGAGACGTTTTCAAGCAACTAGAGGAAAAATGATTCAAATCCATTTACAAGTTCTCATACCTCTCCAAAATTCCTATTAGGTCATGAGTTATTAATTTAGAACTCTGTTTAATTCTTGTTTTTTTTCATAGTAGTCGGCTAGGTTCTGGAATTTCGTTCTGATCCATGATCATTGTATAATATCATGTCATTATTAATTAATTCCTTCTTTCTGAGTGTATGTCCAGTTGCAGCCGGCTACATATTTGCTTGGACTGAGAGTAATACAGAGTATGCATTCATGTTCATAAGTTTGCCTTTTTTGAATGGAAAGTCCGACTGTAGTCGGCTATGAGAAATAAGACATGCATTGTGATTCCTAGTTCTTTATTTGATTACTATAAGGTACATATTGATAGAGCTGAAATAATGCAAAGGTTTTCATATTCTTAACCTTTTCTTTCCTGGTCTGAATGTTAAAACCATAGCCGGCTATACATTATTAGATTGAGAATAGATTATAGCACCTTGCTGTTGGTTGCCAGCTTAATATAGAATTCATTGAAGATCTTCATTAAATAACCTTATGATAACTGTAAAAATCGAATGTATGAATGAACCAATATCAATGATCATGTTTTTATAATCAGAATACTTATTTTATCCACTAACACCGAGGAATGCACTGGCAAGAAGCCATGGAAAGGTGAAGAGGTGGAGTTAAACTGTTGGAACCAATTATGAAATCACATAAGAATATCTAAGTGATAAGTAATTAATAGCTCATGCATATTCTTGATATTGTGTTCTCCTGCTTGCAAGTCGTATGGTGTGTTACATACTAGAATGCTCGGTGGATGGCAAGAGGATCTCTGCCAATTTCAGGTAGGGAGGGCCTTTCTCGTTAGAGATTGTGTGGGGATAAGATATGGTCCAAAGTTGGATGGTTAAGCCCCTGACAATGTTTCACCTCTCCTCGAGATGTCGGACGAACAACAGATAAAGATAAGCTATACATTCCATTGTTGTCGGAAATAGGTAATATCACTTTTATGATTAATATGCATGAAGGTAAGAGTAATTGAGTTGTCACATCGTTACACCTAGATTTAAGAGATAGATTCATGGATTGTTTTTCATTTATATGAATATCGAATTTAAGTATATTTTCTAATCTTGAGTTACTGTCACAGTTAAATAATCAGAAGGAAAGGAATCTGAAGCCCTAATTGATTGAGTGATAACTAGAACCCTAAATGATACAGTGGTATCAGAGGCCCTAATTGAATCCATGGTATCAGAAGCGCTATTTGAAATAGTGGTATTGGAAGCCCTAAGTGATACAATGGTATTAGAAGCCCTAAAAGATTTCAATGGTAATTGATGCCCTAATGATTACAGAGTAAGTGATGCCCTAATTATATATAGTGGTATTTAATGATAATCGTCATTTGATTTTGCTTTAGCAATAATGGATGGAATTCGTTTATGATATTGTTATAGTGGTATTTGTGGACTAACCCGGGTGGTTGCAAAAACATCCCTAGTTTTGATTTCGATCTCAAATTCCGATGTATGTGATTTTTAATTTTTATAGTAAATTCATTGAAAGGATTTTAAGTTCTTAGTTAAGAAATTTTGTTTAATTGTTTTTAACGGTAAATTTCTTTCACATGAACATGATTGATTTAACTGTCTTCCTAGGAAAATGAAGTTATAATTGTATGTTAGTTATTAATTAAGACCTGGGAAAACGAGATGTTACATATGGTATTAGAACGTTGGGTTCAACGCTGAAACCTTGGGTCCAACACTGTCTTTGAGAAACTGAAATGTCAATGATGAAAAAGTATTTATGTTGCATAACTGGATATTGCAATCAAAACTGGAAAATCACACTGGAAAAGCACTCAAAATAGCCAGGAAGGCTGAAATGATATAAAATGGACAAATGTATAAATTGTAATATCATAAAAACGAAACATAATTAAGAAGATAAAAATGATTGGCAAGTGGAGTGGTGGAGATTGGGTTTACGAACCCAACTTTGAAATCCTTGGCTAGGGTAGTTAAAGGCAGAGATGCCGAACATGAGATCTTTTTTTGTTTTGTCCAGAGGCTTTAGTTATTTTGGAGAATAACTGTTGGGACACTCAAACCACTTGAATACTCAGATGGCAAGACCAAAATGATACATGTGCCTTATTCCAAGAGGGATGGCGATTTTCAGTAGAGAATGAGAAGATTACACTGGGTCTAGATGCCAAGGCTTGCGCAATCCAAAATAGTTTCTATAATCTTGATAAAATGTTATCAAAATCCATAATGATGGCTAAATAATTCTTTATGCAATTAATGGCAGAAATAATACCTATTTGAATTTGAACTGAAGGAAAACAAAATTGTGAACCATGATCCTTTTTGATGTTGATTAAACGACAAAATCATTATGTGGTCCAATATGGATTAAACACACTTGCATAATTGGAACTATCAATGCTTGTTTACAATTGCAAACTTTGACGAGATGGGCATGGCAGCTTAAATCACAGAAATGGAAAAGATAAACCACCAAATATTTGGCAGATGAATGATGAGCCACTCGATAAGAATCTTATGAATTGTTTCAGATGCTTATGATCTTGATTTGATGTATGATAATCTTGCATAGTATATAATGTTTTTACCAGTGTAACGAGATTCGAACTCGGCTCGGACTCAGGAAGGGTAAATTGACTCGTGACCCGGCTCGGCGGTGACTCGGCAAAGTGAAAAAACCTCGAAATTTTGAGATCTTTTAGGATTTAAAGAACATTCCATGCACCAATTATTGAATAAAGCGTAGAGACACAATAACATCATTAAATAGAAGGTAATTTGGTCATAATGCACATACTTAAAGTTAAAACTTAAAAGTCAAACATCGATTACATAAGTACAATACTACAAACTTACAAAGGTAAATTGCTAAAAGTAAATACTATATTACTAGTAATTAAAGTCAAACTAAGATAAATCCATGGAAACCATCAAAATGTATATGTATTATGCATTATGAAATCCAACACATCAAGATTCAATAGTCATCATCAAATTCAAATGTTCCAAATGCTGATCATATATTAAGTTAAACTGTTAAACAAAAAGTTAAAACAAGACTATAAGTCTACAGCTATGGCTCCTAGTCGGAGTCCTCATCATCATCCTCATCCTCAGGCTCATCCTCATCATCATCCTCATCGTCATCGTCATCCTTATCCTCATCCCCAACCTCAACCTCAACCTCAGGCTCAATATAATCTAGAAAATGCCTCTTAGTAAGGCGTCTAAGGTAGGTCTTGGATGTCTCAGTAGCCATAGCATCAGCCTGTGAGGTGCCTCTAGAATCAACTGTACTCTCTGCCTCTGGCTCTGCCAATGTCTGTGAGGTGCCACTAGGAACAACTGGAGCTCTCTGGTTCTCTGCTGCCATAGCCACAGCCTCAGCTTGGCCCTCTCTATCTGCCTGGTCAAGCCACTGTAGTTCCTTATCATCAAAGATAGGATCAATAGCCTCAGTGATCCAGTCAGACTCTGGATCAACCTCCTCTAGAGTAATCAGAGAGGTGTCACTATCCGTAATCTTCCTAATCCTAATGCGTAGGTTGTAGTGCACAAAGACTAGCCTATTCATTTTCTGCACAGACAACTTGTTACGCCTCTTCGAGTGGATGTGCTCGAACATGCTCCAGTTGTGCTCACATCTAGAAGTGCTACTTGGCTGGCTCAAAATGCGGATGGCGATTTGCTGAAGGTTTTTGGTTGAAGGCCCAAACATTTGCCACCATCTATCTGAATTTTGAAAAAAGGAAAACAAAAAAATATTAGTCTGATTTCAAAATTTGAACTTTAAGTTTAAAGCTAGAAATTTAGAAACTAGATTGTATAAGGCTTAAGCTGAAATCTTTACTTGGCTGCAATTTTGTATGACCTTCTTTGCAAATTTGACTTGAAAAAAAGGGCCTTGATGCATTGTTATAGGCATCCATCTCAAGCAATATATCTGTGGGATTAGGGGACATCTTCAATATCACTGTGTATAGGCCACTAAGAACTTCCTCATCTGCCTTGAAATCATCACGGAAATGGTATGCCGGAGTGAGGTAATAGGTTGCTGTGTGGATGGGCTTATGAAGCTGATTTTGCCATCTCCTATCAATTATGTCCCAAATAGGGCCATAGTTTTCCTCAACTCCTACATATTTGACCTTAATAGTCTCCTTGACCCTATCCATGCCCTCATAAATGTAGCCCATAGAGGGCTTCTCGCCATCAGGAACTCATAGGAGGGCTATAAGGGGCTCGATGATTTACAAAACAATTAAACAAAAAAACAATTTAGTGAATGATGAAACTTTGCAAAGTTGCACAATGAAAATAAAACAAGAATATGTATGAGTACTATGAGATAAATTAATTTATAAAATTTTAAGACTTAAGCTTTTAAAATTTAAAATTACCTCCACAATCTTCAAACATGGCTCCCAAAAATCATCATCATCATAAATGCATTTTGTTGCATCTATCTCTGTAGGGCTGTTGGCAAAGGAGGAGGAATTCCATTCTGGACCAACAAACATGCACCTCAACTCTAACCTTGAACTCAGCAAGGATTTTAGTGTGATAAAGTTAGAGGCAAATCTTGTGATACCAGGATGAGCCAACTCCTTTTCCTTCGTGTATTTCCTCATAGTGCTGAGGACCGAGGCATGATTATAGATGAACTTACAAAGATTTTTGGCCTTGGTAACACATGATTTCACCCATACAAGCTTGCCAATATCCTCTAACATGAGGTCGATGCAATGGGCCGCACATGGAGTTCAAAAGATTTTTGGGTGTCTCTCCATCAATAGTTTTCCTGCAGCAATTTTAAATTAGTTAGTAAACGATGAAATTTTTTGATGTATTAAAAAACTTCTAATTTTCAAAATTTAATGAAAAACTAAAACAAATTTTTTAGAAGTAGAACTGGGAAAGTTAAAAGTTAAAATTTTACCTGCAGCAACATAATTAGCTGCATTATCAGTCACCACTTGGACAACATTGTCTTCCCCTACCTCCCTTATGACCTCCTCAATAGTCTCACATAAGAATTTTACATTTTTCACATGTGAGGAAGCATCTATGGACCTCAAAAACATGGTGGATCCTGAAAGTGAAAATTAAACAAAATTTTCGTTATTCAATAATTGTATACATTAAATTTTAGACTTCAAGAATTAGAGCATGATGAATTACCTCCACTAGAAACAAGAAAATTTAGGAGGGTTCTAGACCTCCTATCTGTCCATCCATCCGTCATGATGGTACACCCCTTTTGGCTCCAAATCTTTTTGTGGTCCTCCAACTCAAGTTTCATCTCCTCAACCATATCTAGCAAGAGGGGGCCACTTAACTCATCTTCAGTGGGGGCTTTGAACCCCACACCACAGATGGAAACTGCATCAATCATCTCTTGCCAATATGGAGTCCTATTACATGTATAAAAACATTTTAATTAGCATATTTCAAATTTTCAACATCAATTTAAAAGTATAAAATTGAGTATAAATTTTAAAACTTAAAATATAAAACAATCAAATATAAATGAAGTTGAAAAGTTGAAGTACCTGGCTGCTATAAATGGAATGTCATAGAAAAACCAAAACTTTCAAATTGCTCTTACTCCAGTTTCATGTATCTCCCTATTCCAGCCCATGCTCTCAAGTGAGGGTTGTGCACCAGGAGTGGTATGCGGTACAAAAAAATTGTCCAACTTACTAGATTTTTTGAATTTAGGACGAAAGGTAAAGCCAACACTACTAGAAGGGACAGGAGCAGTAGCATCACTAGAAGTGCAAGGAAAAGATGTAGAAGAAGCACGAGCAACAAAAACACTAGGACGATAGGGGGGATGGGAAGAACCTTCTCCAACATAGCCTACTGACTCAGAAACATTTGCAGATGAGCGTGGAAGGGAACTAGAACCAATTTGAGCTAACTCTTCTAATTGTTTTCTTTTTAATTCTTTTTCTTGTTCATATTTTTCTAAGGCTACATAACAAAAACGTTGAGCCTCAACAGTTGCAACTCCACAAGGCTCAATATTATGACCACATATGCCAGCAATATGGTATTTTAATCTATTTATCCCCCCACTATTAATGGTTTTGCAAAATAGGCATTTTGTTTGAGTTCTCTTTCTACTCGGAAATTCTATGGTGAACTTCCAACACTCATCTGTTTTGTTGCCTTTAGAGAGCTTGGGTTTTTTTACCTCCAGAAGCCATTATGACTTAATTAAGGAAAAATGTAAAGGTTGCTGCAATAAGACATTTTAGACCAAATATTACCATTTCAGCATTGTATTTTATGAAGATCTAAAGTAAAAAAAAACTCATAAACAAACAAAAAAAATTCATACAAAAAACCCATAATAATAGACAAAAAAATCATCAAAATCTAAACAATCAAGTCTTACCTCTTTCAAATGCTTTGGGAAGTGTTGAGAAGAGCTCTTATAAACTCCTTAATGATCTAAATGCAAGCGCCAATGTCACAAATGCAAGCTTTTCTCCTCCTCCTTTCAGCTGGTTGCAAAACAAGAAACTCTATTTCTCTTCTACCTCTCTCTCTCTTTCTTCTTTTCACTATAGACTGTTATGGGAGCCCTTTTAGGGTTATATGAGTGAAATTAAAAAAAGAAACATTAAAAAAACTTGTAAAAATTTATATTTTAATTGCCGGATTTCAAGCCTGTCGCGGTCGGGTCAAGGTGGGCCGGATCATGCGAGTCACTCCTCGTGACTCTCCACTCGTGGGTCATGAGTCATTGTGACTTAGCGAAGTCAGCACGACTCGCTGACTCGCGTGACGCACTACGAGTCACATTACCCTGATTTTACCCTTTGACACATTGCTATACATGTATAATACACATGTTATGTTGACTTTACATAATGAGTTGTTGTATATTGTTTTGGAGATATCCTATCATGAGATGATTATTCTAATGAAATGTTGGGCATGAAGGCCAAGGTTACAATGGAAAAGCATGGATTCACTAACCTATTTCAGGTGATCTGTAAGTTTGCAGGGATGATCTATCCATTAATGAGTTCCATATGCTAGATGGTACATATAAGTGATTTAAATTATGATCAAGTTGTGATCTAGAACTTGCTAGCTGAAGAATTTCAATTTTGAACACCTATCTTACTTTCAATCATTGAACCTTGAAAATCCTCTTAAATGAACATATCAATATGGAATTGAACTAATGATATGGTGAGTGTCTACATGAGTATGACAGGAATATGAAATAGAATCAGCTCAATTGATCACAAGTACGGTAAAGTGAACTCGTGTGAGCACGTGTTTGATTTTATGTTATCATGCAGGTATCTTTCTGCAAGCTTTGAAGTAGAAATGAATCTTGAGTTTCGACTATGATTATGATTTTAAAAAATAAATGATATCACGATGCTATATATATATCTTGTATATGGAATATTCTTTTAGTGTCTAATTACAAAGATCATTGAGGATGATGAAACACAAATGGGAATGTTATGTTACATTCCAATTTTAAAATACTGCTTTATAATGTTCATTAATAGTGCATCGAGGAGGATGAACCACAAGGGGAATGGTATTTTACATCCCAAATTTTGACCTAATTTGAAATATAGCCGTTGAGGTTCACATGAAGCAGTTGGCAGTTTAATTTGTTATAATCTGGCGAAATGGTAAGATAGTTAGTCGTTATGATTTCAAGTGAAGATAACATGCTAGTTGATCGTTAATCACGAATTCATGGAATTGACAAGATGGTTAATCGTTATGATTAATTATGATTAAATAATTCATTATGATAATACAATTTAAATGCGGGGAATCTCCTTGCAGGAAACATGTGAAAGGGGGTGGAACCATTGTCGGAAAAGAATTAGGTAGGAGCATCACCTTCACTGGGCAGATGGGTAGAGGACCTGGCAGCTCGAAATAGGATACATCTGTGGAACCGCATGAGTTATTTAAATAATTTATTTAATTAAAATAATTGAGTTAAAATATAAAACATATCTCAAAGGATTTCAATTTGTCTTTCATCATGTTATTTTAATAAAAATTTATATACGTGCATCTAATATAATAATGACTCTGGCACTTTTATAATTTAATAATTTAAATAAGTGATGTTTTCAAGTACATATAAGATTATAACAATGCTCAAAATATAGTAGCGGTTGAATTATAATATTCGAACTATAATCTTCCAATTCTATTCTTTCCATTTTATTTCTTGCTTTTAATTGATTAACACTTGGCATGAAAATCGATTTAATATTTGAGAATTTGAATTGTATAATCTTTCAACTTTATTTTCCAACCTTTTATTTATCCTTCTTTTTGTTTTTATCGATTTAAAGCTTTGGAATTCGAATTTATGGAGGAATTGAAAAGCCTTCTTGATAACTGAAGTAGCCAAAGAGTCACGGCTAGCCCTTTAAGGCAAGCCGTGAACCAACCTAGGAGATCTTCTTCCTCTCTATGACGGAAACGATTCTTCAAGCCAAGTTTGGAAGTTGGACATTTTATATATGAATCTGACTACTTTGACGTGGGGGGAAGACATTCACGATATAACTTGTGCAATAATTCCAAGTTCCTCTGCTGGTTGTTTCCGAAATTGTTCCTTGTCTCCCAATCAATACTTTTTACCATTGTTTGCTTATGCGAAAATTACCCTCGCAATTGATTTATATGTTTATTTGAATTCCATTTCCTTGCGGTGCAAGTATCTGGCCAAGAAGTAGAGATAAATGCACTGAAGAAAATGGGATCATAATCCATAAACCTGACTTCTTGTTGGGAATGATTTACATTCTTACCCATAAATACTTCCACCTTCTTCATACAGATTCCATGGTTCTTTTGTGACAAATTCCCGCAATATTATTTGTAAAGTTTGATCAAGCAACTTGCCGTACAGGTGTCGTTGTTGAGGATTGAAGTCGATATTCACTGTAGAGACATTTTCAAGCAACTGGAGGAAAACTGATTCAAATCCATTTACAAGTTCTCATACCTCTCCAAAATTCCTATTAGGTCATGAGTTATTAATTTAGAACTCTATTTAATTCTTTTTTTTTGGAGCAGTTGGCTAGGTTCTGGAATTTCCTTCTGATCCATGATCACTGTATAATACCATGTCATTATTAATGAATTCCTTCTTTCTGAGAGTATGCCCATCTGCAGTCGGCTACATATTTGCTAGGACTAAGAGTAATATAGAGTATGCATTTATGTTCATAAGTTTACCTTTTTTGAATGGAAAGTAGGTTCTGGAATTTCCTTCTGATCCATGATCACTGTATAATACCATGTCATTATTAATGAATTCCTTCTTTCTAAGTGTATGTCCATCTGCAGTCGGCTACATATTTGCTAGGACTGAGAGTAATATAGAGTATGCATTCATGTTCATAAGTTTACCTTTTCTGAATGGAAAGTTCGACAATAGTCGGCTATGAGAAATAAGACATGCATTGTGATTCCTAGTTCTTCTTTATTTGATTACTATTGTTAGATTTAGGTTCCCTACAAATGTAATTATCATTTCCATTGTTATTGATGTGTTCCAATTGCAGATTTGCTTCTCATATAATTATGAGGAGGAGGAGACATGTCTCATAAAGAGACATGTCTCTATAGTTAATCATCATTGGTTAGTATATTTAATATAACTAACCATATGTATAATATATATATATAAATTATTATATATATATATATATATAATAATGTGTATGTATAAAGAATATATAGCGAATGATGATTTACCATTTATAATGAATCTCATGATTATATCAATCTAATTGAACTACAATTTAACATAATGTGCTATCGGCAATTTGATTACATACAAACTGATTACATTATGTAGATTTTTAATATAATCTTAAGTGTATATATATATATATATATATATATGTATATATATACAATTAATGAATCAGTTATGTAATATTAACTTGATGGTAGACATAAACAATATAGATTCAATTTCACACAGGCTAACTTCTTAACACTCCCTCCTTAGCAAGGGAAATTGAAACAAGTTTAACTTAAACAATAAGGTGTAATCATCATTATGTTTTAAACTAAGAGAGAAAAAAAGAAAGAAAACATAATGGATTTTCATAGTGTTCGGCTATCACCAAAAAGACCCATGAAGGTTATCAATGTGTTTGGCAAAATTCGGCCCAAAGAACAAAGATAACCCAAACTTTTAAAACAATGGGTTTTCATGGTGTCCGACTATCGCCCAAAAAGACCCATGAAGGTTATCAATATGTCTGGCAAAATCTGGCTCAAAGAACAAAGATAACATCAAATTCAACCATTGTTTGAAGATAGATCAACTAGAATAATGTCGTTACTTTATAATAGGATCAAAACACACGAAAGGTCGTCACCTTTAACAAGAAAAGTCGTCACTTTTCACAAAACAAGCTTGCAAGCGAATTTTATATATATTCATGAATATGATGCAACAAAATGATGCAAGTGCACCGACTAAATGATGCAAGTGTACCTCCATATCAACTAAATCCTTGTGCTAAGTGCACTAGTATCATCCTTAGGATACATATCACAAGGACACATGACATTAAGTTATGGAACATTTTCGACAAAAGTAGATTTATGACTATATGCATATAATCATCAACCATATGATGTTAGTCAATAAATGCATAAGAAACAAAAAACATTAATCATGCCAAGTTTACCTATGAAGTGATATAGTCTACTCTCTTTGAATAAAATATTAACCTTTTTAACCTTTAGGTGATAAGTCAATACTTCGTCATAATGTACATAGAGGTAAGCCCATCAAAATCATGAAGACACGCCCATGTATTTCTAGACTCCCTCTGATTATAAATCTTTTGAGCTCCAACGTTGCTTTAGAAGAAATGTTAGACTCCCTCTTAATAAAGAAGGATACTCAGAATCGCAATCATCATGGATATTTGTTTCAAGATCATCACATTATCCAACTTGATCATCATAAGACTAATGAATTCTAGATCACAACTTCTTTGGAGCTACTTTATAAGATTGAGTCTGCACAATATTTGGTAGCATATGAAAAGTACCAACCTTTTTCCTGCAATATCAACTTCAAATACAAGGAAGAAAGAAAATAAAATCAAGGCAAATTAATCTTATAGTAAAAGAAGTAAATATAATAATCAAAGATAATGAATACTTATCTGCCTCCAATGAGGAATGAAACATTGGTCGAGGTATTTATTCACCCCCCCACAATGTAAAATTCCCACTCTTATATATACTTCTGAGTTGACAGACAATTTTAGCAAAACCAAGGAAAGAGTTTACTCCTCAAATTTAATGGTGTCACATAAAATTGCCCTAGCTTTCCATAGTAGTAGGATCAATATGTGTCATATTAGATCTAGTGAAATTTTGTCAACCTTTTAACATTTGAGGATATTTGCATATGATAGGTGATGCAATCCTATGCCCATGTTCATAACAAAACTAACAATTAACATCCATTAAATCAACCCATCAAGGAAATATTGTCTTTTTGTTGTCATCTTGTATTTGTTCTAGAGATTATTGCAAATGTAGTTGCATTGTCGTATGATATATTGAGAATAGCTTCTTTTAATTTACCCATGCTCTCTCTGATTCTAATTTCAAGTAATAATGAATCCTTAGACTCAAGTTTATGTCTGTTTTGAATAGATCCAACTGCTTTTGTTTTGATATGTAGTAAAGTTTTCCTTGGTTTTGAGGAGATCGTACTGTTTGAAATACATGTTTCCACTACTTTCTCCCTCTCTTTCAAGGTTTCATTTAAAGAAAATGTTAGGCTCCCTCTGAATCTCAATCTCCTTCTTCCTGCACTAAAATTCTCAAAAGAAAAGGTCAAGCACATAGTTCTTTTATGCTCCCATAACATATCTCTTTATATTTGACAAACATTATATCAAATTTATTAAACATCATTTTGAATGAATATATAAAATTCAAACACACTTACACATATATAAATGAATACATGTATACAAATATATATATCATATTCAAAATTTCAATAATATTTATATTTTAATTTAAAATTACATATAAATAATAAATCATAACTACTTTACACAAGAAAACTTAACACAAATTAATCAACACAATTAACTTACCTCAATACTTACATTTTCTATACTCGAGGTTGAATGGTCTAGACCACCACCTTTCTAAACATTGGCATGGAGAGTGTATTCAACCTTAATCTTTATTTCAGTGTACTCTTAATTATTAGAGAATGTGTTTAGAAAAACTATTTCTAAGTCATGTCATATTCAAGTTTGAGTATTTGGTTTACTCGAGTAATGTAATTTAAGTAGTTATCATACTAGGGTCCCTTACTTGTCGATTCAAGTTCTTATAGAAATGTCAATTCATTACTATGATAGGTGATGTGTCAACTGTCACCTTCTTTTCAAGGGTTTCGATATCAGTGATCAATTCCTTTGATGGTGATATCCACTTTTATACTTTCCATGATTGTTTTAATCGGTATGGATATGATATATTGGAACAACACTAACACAAGTCATCCCATAATATTTCTTAATACTCAATGGCACATGTCATCCCACGATATTTCAAGTTTTGCAACTTAGAACCATTTGTGATCTTTTAGTATCATTGTAGAGAACTTCAATGGCCTCATTGTATCTGCTTGGCAATACTTGGAGATCAGAGGAATTCAGACTTATGTAGAGAAGAAATTACAGAGATAAATTAAAGTGTTGGCATGGTCCCAATTGATTTCAAATAACATGATCACCAAGGAGTGGGATACAATCACAATCTTAGAGATGCAAGTTAGCACAGAAGATCAAAGGAGATCTGGTAGATCCTGTGGAGGTGCCTATTTAGATCTTGCAAATAGTCCAATGAGTTTGTAGAAGTCATATGTGTGTTGGAGAGGATCTTGAAAACTTGTGATTGTATCCACAGTATGAAAAATGCATGACTGAAAATCTCAGATGCCACATAGAAGGTCTCAAGCTCGTGGTTGCAAAGTTCTTTTGTATATATATATATGGTGCAATTGCCAGATTTCGCGCAATGTACTTTGGTCTATGATACCTACCACTCAGATTGTACTCCATACTCGACTTGTGACTTATCCTTGGTGAATCACTTTTCTCGCTCCTTTTCCTACACTTATTTCCTTCTTTTCTTTTTCGATGGAACATAAGATTTTGTCTATTTTATTTGTTTGTCTTCTGCATATGTCAGATCTCCTTCCCACATTGTATTGAAAATATTTAAACAAAATAGAGACTAATATAATACTCGATATAAGATTTTTCCAATAAAATGTAGATAAATATAAACTAATGACATTCCCTCTTACTTATAATGAAAATAATCCTTATTATTCCAATATAGATAGATATTTAATTTATATATATACATTTAACATATAAATATATTCCACATAATATTATCATATATAAAAAATTTAATGTGATCAATTTATTAAAGCTATATATACATGTCATTTTCATAATGTAAAACTACTTTCAAATTTGAAACTTTCATAATGTTCTATATATAGATATTCATATAATATGTATCATTTCCATACCTTAATAACCCACACCTTTAATGGGTCGATGCTTGATTCATGGCCTATGTAGAGAGTGATTGCATTCATTAGATCATCCCATTTCTTAGTTCCATTGAGATATTTGTGTTATAATCAATATAACTCTTACTATCTCTCTAAACCGACAATGATGAGTATGAGAGCCCTCCTCCAGCGCGCCTTCAAGGAACAATAAGTTGATGTCAATCTGTCGCTATAGGCCCATAGATAGAATGGATAACATAGAACGGGGGGAATGATATTAAATGAATAATTGCCTTGAATCCAATTAATAACTTAATAACTCCTGATGTTTACCTTGAGCATTCCAAAAATTAGCGCACATTCTTATTGATACCACCAAGGTTTTTGTGCAGTGCTTTCTTCTTGGCATATATATTAACCGAAACACAAAATCCTCTATAATATTTGTCATTGTCATGCATTGAAGACTCTTTGCACTAGTGGTCTTGGCATAATAGAATCTATAGGCAAGCTTACAAGTATTTCCAGATTGGTGAAGAAATTATGTGCAGCCAGCTTCTATCATTTCATAAACAAGGTTAGAGTTGCTGCGTTAATACTTTATGGTTGTGCAACAATGTATATAGTCGCTAGTGCACAAGACTTATTCCATTTTGAATAAGATGACCTTTGTAATAACCTCTTCCATCATATATGCTTATATTCAATTCTCCCTCTAATATGGTTAAACTGTTCTCTGATTTTCTTACATTTGAAGTTTGGCTCTGATATCATGTTAGATTTAGGATCCCTGCATATGTAATTATCATTTCCATTGTTATTGATGTGTTCCAATTGCAGATTTGCTTCTTATATAAATATGAGGAGGAGGAGACATGTCTCTATAGTTAATCATCATTGGTTAGTATATTTAATATAACTAACCATATGTATAATATATCTAAAAATTATTATATATATATAATATAATATATAATATATATAATATAATATATAATATATATAATAATATGTATGTATAAAGAATATATAGCTAATGATGATTTAATGAATCTCATGATTATATCAATCTGATTGAACTACAATTTAACATAATGTGCTATGGGCAATTTGATTACATATAAACTGATTACATTACGTAGATTCTTAATATAATCTTAAGTATATATATATATATATATACAATTAATGAATCAGTTATGTAATATTAACTTGATGATCGACATAAACAATATAGATTCAATTTCACACAAGCTAACTTCTTAACAACTATCAAGTACATATTCATAGAGCTGAAATAATGCAAAGGTTTTTCATATTCTTAACCTTTTCTTTCCTGCTCTGAATGTTACAACCACAGCCGGCTATACATTATTAGATTGAGAATAAAATATAGCACCTTGCTGTTGGTTTCTGACTTAATATAGAATTCATTGAAGATCTTCATTAAATAACCTTGTGATAACTGTAAAACTTGAATGTATGAATGAACCAATATCAATGATCATGTTTTTATAATCATAATACTTATTTGATCAACTAACACCGAGGAATTCACCGGCAAGAAGCCACGGAAAGTTGAAGAGGTTGAGTTAAACTGCTGGAACCAATTATGAAATCAGATATGAATATCTAAGTGATAAGTAATAAATAGCTCATGCATATTCCTGATATTGTGTTCTCCTGCTGCCAAGTAGTATGGTGTGTTACCTACCAGAATGCCCACTGGATGTCAAGATGATCTCTGCCAATTCTGGGTAGGGAGGGCCTTTCTCATTAGAGATTGTGTGGGGATAAGATTTGGTCCGAGGTTGGGTGGTTAAGCCCCTGACAATGTTTCACCTCTCCTGGAGATGTCAGACGAACAATAGATAAAGATAAGCTCTACATTCAATTGTTGTCGGAAACAGGGAATATCACTTTTCCGATTAATATGTAAGAAGGTAAGATTAATTGAGTTATCTCATCATTACACCTAGATGTAAGAGATAGATTCATGGGTTGTTTTTCATTTATATGAATATACTTTAGTTACTGCCATAGTCAAATAATCGGAAGGAAAGGAATATAAAGCCCTAATTGATTGGGTGATATCTGGAACCCTAAATGATACAGTGGTATCAGAAGCCCTAATTGAATCCATGGTATCAGAAGCCCTATTTGAATCAGTGGTATTGGAAGTCCTAAGTGATACAATGGTATCCAAAGCCCTAAAAGATTTCAATGGTAATCGATGCCCTAGCGATTACAGAGTAAGTGATGCCCTAATTTTATATAGTGGTATTTAATGATAATCGTCATTTGATTTTCCTTTAACAATATTGGATGGAAGTCATTTTATGATATTGTTATAGTGGTATTTGTGGACTAACCCAGGTGATTGCAGAAACATCTCTAGTTTTGATTTCGATCTCAGATTCCGAGGTATGTGATTTTTAATTTCTACAGTAAATTCATTGAAAGGATTTTAAGTTCTTAGTTAAGAAATTTTGTTTAACTATTTTTAACGATAAATCACTTTCACATGAACATGATTGATTTAACTGTCTTCATATGAAAATGAAGTTATAACTGTATGTTAGTTATTAATTAAGACCCGGGAAAACGGGATGTCACACAAAAAAAGGAAAAAAAAACAAAAACAAAAATGATTCTTGATATATACCAATGCTGTTACATGATATTTGACTACTAATCATGTGTTGGCTAATCTGTATCATGTTACATACTATATAGTAGTATAGGCTAATCATTTATTGGCAGTAAACTAGTAGTTAAAATGAATCCTGTATTTGTGATTCACTTAGTCAAGAGATTGTGTAGAATGGTTAACTTTAAAATAATACATGAAAATGCTAACCTATAGAGAGGAAAATGATGTCGTTTCTTAGAATCCAGGCCTGCTTGCAACTCAAAAACTTGTTGCGAGGTATCGAAAGATGCCACTGATGCTCAAAACCATCGGGCTCACAATGCCTTAGTGCAACACAAAAATTTGTTGTGACCTAGGCTGCTTAGAATCCACGGGCTCGAGAATGCAACATAGAAAACAATCACAGGAAAGCAACCATAGGAAACAACCACAGGAAGCCGCCAAGCAAGTGTCTGCAAAGACTTAGAGACAAACAATACACTGAGGAAGCAACATAATTTTTTAGGTGTAAGACACGAAATATGCGCTCTGCAAAATTGCGGCAGAAATATTTTCATGCACCATGTTTCATTGTTTTACTTCATCAAATCGCGACATCATTTAGGTTTAAACTTTTACCATTTACAACTTTACATTATGATATGAATAAAACAATTTAATAAAGTAAAAACAGTGTTGTTGAAGTCAACAAATTTACAAAAATCAACAATCGCTCAAATTTGTTCTGATATTCCTCCCGGGTTCGGTCACGTGGTTTTGACATTCGCCCAAATTGGATTAAAATTCGACCTGGGTCCCTATAGAAAAATTTGCTATGAATATCACATGGAAATTGCGATTTGGATTCGAATTCGAATCGAATACGAATATCTTACAAATCGAATTGCGATTTCCTAGTTGCAGCAGCAAATATGGTAACCTAGTAAATATGTATAAACATGTACCAGAAAATTAAAACAAATATTTTCAGTATGGGAAATGCTGTATTGTTGGAAACCCTAGATAGGATATGCAGCAGGGATGGAAACAGCTGCGCATAAAAAAAAGCATATAGTATATGAAGATTATTTGCATGGTCAACACAGAACTTGTAATAATCCTGACTTGGTATTATTAAGATTCGAGACTTGGCTAATGGTATTTTTTTCCAACAGCTGATATGAAATACTAATAATAAATTCTAAAGCTGCTGTATATAAGTCGATTTCAGACTGCATAACAATATTGCTACGAACGTGTATACCATGTGATAATAGCAGAGAATGACCTTACTGCATTTTACTAACTCTAGATTACAGCAAGTCTATACAATATTTAACTCTCAGAATTAGTGCTAAGACACTGTACTGGAATGAGTTCTTTATTCCCTATATCATTTAAATCTCAAACGTAAACAAGGCAATAATAAAACCTGTGAGTTGCGGAGGGTTGCGGTTATATTTCTCACTTCCGCTTGCTTCACATAGTCTCCTTCAGAAATCGCTGACACCCAATATTCCTCTATCTACTTGATTGTTGGATTTTGCCTGGGCATTAATGTCTGGATGTGATCCTCCTGGCGTGATGCTGCCCCAGTTCTGTGTGGTCATAGGTGAGAGTTGATGGTGCTCGTGTATTAATAATGTGACACACACTGATTCACGTCAGGACTACTACCATGGTTTTCCTGCATGCAGACTCACTGTGATTTCATTACCGGCGCTGCTGGAGTATAAATGTTTAGTGTAATGCTCATGCTGAACAAATCTGTGACACCGTCCATCTGTTCTTCCTAACCTCACACTATGCTACATATTTGATGCTAGTAATTACTACAATTTGTTTAACTGAAGTGAAGGGAAATGCACTTACGTATAGTTGATCTTTCCTTCTATGATCTGAATGAACCCAATGCTTGCTGACCAAACCTATATTGTGACAATTGATATTCTGAGTATTTAACACCCTGTGCTCTGTGTGTTTTTTAAGACTCTAGGCTCCTTTAGCTTTCCAAATCTCGAATTCGGACCTTAGTTCTGCAGATACACTGTGAACCACTGGGTTTTCGTCTAGCCTCACTACTTTCCTTAAGGGGTCTCGTCCTTAGGAAATATCCAGTCACATTAAAGCAACCTTTAGGATTTTGTAGATAACACGTATATTCATGGTATCAATCGCAATGTAAAAAGCTTCCTTTCATCACCTCGAAGTGTGGGGAGAACAAATCTCTTAGCAATGTGGTATAAAGACTATTTTGTGTTTTAGTCACTTAAGTCATTTTGTCCTAAAGTGACTTAAAATAGTAAAGTACTTTATACTTCAATTTAATAAAATAAAGTGACTTTAGCCTTAGGACTTCCCATTAAAAAACTCCTCAATTTAAACCAAACTCTTGTGACTGGCTGACATCCTAAATCACATGCCGTTAGCCTATCCGAATGGGAAAATAGACCAACTAAGCACCATTAATGTTAGCGTGGAGGAGACATTACAATCCTCTCTTTTCGAGATTGCTTGCCCTCAAGCAATCTCAATGTTGGATGCTGTAGGATTGACTCGCTTTGCCTAGTGGCATCCTCATAAGGTAAATCCTTCCAGTGAATTAGATATTCCTTGATGGACCTATTCGGTAGTTTCCTCTCTTTGACCTCTATCACCTCTGCTGGAACGAATACAAGCTTACCTTCCTCATCGAGCAGGGGCAATGCTATGGAAGGTACTGTATGCTGGCCTATGGCTTTCTTGAGACATGAAACGTGGAACACGTTATGAATTTTGCTGTCATCACGTAAATCAAATCTAATAGGCGACCTCACCAACCTTCCTAGTAATGCGATACGGACCAAAAAATCTGGGCTGAAGTTTTTGAGACCCACTCTTCTTCAAGAAACTCTGTCTGTATCGTTGGAGACGGAGATAAACCACATCACCGATCTCAAACTTTGCTCAGTCCGCTGACGATCAACGTACATCTTCTGCTGATTTTGGGCCTGCAGAGGATATCTTGCTGATTTTGTATACAATCCCTTGCTAGTGGTGCCCTGTTGTCCTGCAAAGACAGGTCTATGAATGATAGGGGCTCGCTGCCATAGAGAGCACGAAATGGAGACATTTGAATGGACATGTGGTAGGAGGAGTTATAACAATACTCTTTGAGATACAACCACTTAACCTAGGCTCTTTGTTGTCCTGCTACATAGCTCGCGAGATAACCTTCCACCCATTTTTTAACTATCTTAGTCTATCCATCCATTTGGGGTGATAACTTGTGCTGGGAGTCAACACCATATCGGTCAATCTGCACAGTTCTTGCCAAAAAGTGCTAAGGAACTTGCTATCCCTCTCACTCACAGTGGTGCGAGGAAGGCCATGTAAGCAAAAAAACCTCCTGAAAGAATAACATAGCTACTTGAGAGGTTGACCAATCAACTGTTATGGCGAAGAAGTGAGTGAACTTCGTTAACCTATCCACCACCACAAAAAAAGAATCCTTGCCCTACACCCTAGGCAACCCTGTCTTAAAATCTATGGAAATAGCCTCCCATTTCTGCGTCGGAATGGGGAGAGGCTGTAATAACCCAGCTGGAAAATTATGCTGTGACTTGTTTTGTTGACAAGTTTGACACTCTCTAATATGCTGGAGGACATCTTCCATGAGGCCCTTCCATGAAAATCTTTCCTTGACCTGTCTATAGGTCTTGAAGAACCCTAGTTGACCGGCTAATGGTGCATCATGTAGAGTTTCCATAATTTTACCTTTGAGTTTAGACCCTGGTATGAGGTAAATCCAATCCTTGTAGAAAGGCACATCATCTATTACCTTATACCTGCTGTCTTGAAGCTATCCATCCATAATCTGACATGCTTGAGTATTCTTAGAATATTCAACCAGCAACTGAGACTTCCAATTTGCTGAAATTTCAAAAATAGCACAACTTTCCCCTACTGAGGGTCTCCTGGAAAGTGCATCAACAACTACATTGTTCTTTCCTTTTACGTACTCATACGTCCGAATTTTGCTGACCTACTTTTGCTGCCTTTCATTAAGATCCTTCTGCTCTAAGCAGTAGCGCATGTATATGAGCAATGTTAGTATGCTAATAGAAACCAAATTTAAATAAAGCTTCTACAAACTAAACAAAATTCACAAACTTCAAGATAGACTAAGATGAGCTCTCAATTGAGAATATGAGCCATTAATGGACTCTCTCAATAAGAAGCTCTCTTGTTGAGTAGCTTTATCTAAATGGATAGGATGTATGCTCAATATGCTTCCAAAGGCTTCAATGGATGATTGTGGATTTTTGGTGTGGATAGATGGCTTTAGTATGGATTTGGCTCTCAAAATAGCATTATAACTTTACTTCATGGATTGTGTTATTTTGCAAAGGGGAAGGATCCAATTTATAGGCAAGAGGCTTGAGGGATTGAGGGCTAAGATGCAAGGATGGGAAAAAGCTTATGGAGGGCTCAGATTGCATGAGAGGAGAGCACATGGATTGTGCTTCCTTATAGCCAATCAAGGAGTGACACATGTCACATGGTGAGAGGATGGAGGAAAGGGGAAGGATGAGTCAACAAAGGAGGCTCAAGGGATAAAATCTTCATAAAGACCCTCATAATGACTTGTAAGAGCAATAAAAGGGCTTGTAAGAGTCATTTATGACCTAGTGGACTTCATAAAGTTTTATGGTTGAGATATTTTGAGGGTGATGAGAGCAATTTCGACTTGGACTTGATTAGGAAGGTTTTAAGCTTGTTTAGGCGTGTGCAAATGATTAGAGGATGGATTAGGATGGTTTAGGATTAGCTTAGGGATAGGCAAGTGGATGGCATTTAATGAGGGTGGGTGAAGGAGGAGATATTTGTTAACTTTGGCTTGGGTTAGTAATTCTTAACCCATGTTTAGGGAATGTGACAAGGTTAGGAGGGGATTAGGATTAGGTTTAAAGACATCTTCTAGAAGAGTCTAGACTTTGGATGAGGATAAAGACTTTCTAGAATAGTCTAGAATTTCCTAGGATGAGGATGAAGACTTTCGAGAAGAGTCTAGAACTTCTTAGGATGAGGATAAATTAGATTTTTAAGAAATAAATAAAGTTTTATTTATTTCAAGGGTTTAGGTTGAGGAGATATTTATTAAAATTTTTTTAATAAACATGAGGATTAATATTTAATCTTAATTAAATATTTTGAGTTGGGATTAGGGGTAGGAAATGATGGGATTAGCCTTTAATCGAAATTAAAGAAGGATTAGAAGATTTTGGAAGAGGTTATTGGTCATAAGGAAATTGGCCAAGTTTTGGGCAAAAAATAAATTTTTTATTTATTTTAGGATTTTTGGTCAATTTATTAATTAAATAATTAATAAATAAGGAAATAATGTTTAAATAAGATTTAAACATTTTTGGGAGGGATTCCTTAATTAAATATTTTTAATTAAGATAAAAGGATTTAATGGCATAAAAATAAATAAATAAATTAAATAAATAATTAATTAATAAATGATGATGTCATCAGGACTTTTTCAGAAAATAAAAATACTTTATTTTCTAAAGGTTTTTAGGTGTCTATAGTGCAAACTATTGTGATTTGTTCTAACTGTGAATTTGCCCCCACTAGGTATTCTCTGAACTTGGCTAAAGCGTGCATAATAGCCAACATCTCCTAATCATAAGTGGAATACAGTCTCTCGCCATCCTTGCTCTCATAAGCAATTGGATGCCTATCCTGCATGAGGACTGCGCCAATACCACTACTTGAAGCGTCACACTCCAGAACAAATAGTCACACTCTAGAACAAATGGTCAAGAGAAATCAGGTAGTGCCAAGACTGGGCATGTGCTCATGACCTATTTGAGCCTTTCAAAGGTCTCCTCGGCCTCAACTGTCCATCTGAAAGCCCCTTTCCGTGTGAGGTCGGTAAGGGGAGCCGCTAACTAAGAGAAAACTCTAGCGAACCTCCTGTAGTAAGACCAAAAACCCATGAATCCTCTCAAGTCTGATACATCCCTCGGTGGTGGCCAATCTAGTATCGCCTGAATCTTCTCTTGATGTACCTTCAACCCATCAGCACCAATCACATGACCAAGGTAAAAAATGTCGGTCAACCCGAACTCACACTTGGACTCAGCAAACAACAAGTGCTCTTCCATGATATTATCTCATTTAGATGCTGCAAGTGCTCCTAAGTTCTGCTGAAAATCAATATATCATCAAAACATACTAATACGCTCTTCCACAGTTGTTTTCAAAAGATGTGGTTCATACATGATTGAAATGTAGTTGGTGCATTAGTGAATCTGAATGGCATAACCAAGCACTCGAAGTGAATCTAATGGTACCCCGATCTGAGATTTGCCTTTGAAAAGTAAATCGCCCCATGTAACTCATCAATGCGAGGGATTGGGTACCTATTTTTGATGGTGCTCTTGTTGAGAGCACAGTAATCAATACACGTGTAGAGTGCCATCCTTCTTCTTCACCAATACAATTGAAGAAGCAAAGGGACTGGAGCTGGGCTTGATGTGTCCCATGTCTAGAAGCTCCTTAATCGTCTTTTCTATCTCCTCCTTCTAATGCCTGGGATGATGATATGGTGTTGTGATGATGGGTCTGCCGCCGTCCTCCAACTCTATGATATGCTCAAACCTTTGTTTGGGGGAATACGTGGAGGTATGTCCTCAAAATCCCTTTTGTGCCTATCAAGCACTGGCTGAATGTCAATATGAAGCTGCTGTCCTAAGTCTAAGTTAGCCTTAGAGGAAATAAAACAGTGTGCTGCCCACTCCATGTAATCATGCCTCATAATGACCTCCATTCTGTGGGCTTAAACCAACCTGGGTTCACCCTCTGGCATAGCCTTGAGGATCACCTATCGGCCATCCTGTTAGAACTCCAACTACATCTTCTTGTAATCAACCGTATATTTGCCTATGGTCTGTAACTACTATGTCCCCAACATGGCATCCGGTCTATATAAATCCACTGCACAAAAATCTACCTGAAGAAGGAAATCATCAAAATGAATCGGAAGTCCTGACACCTTCCCTGCACATCACAATCTCTCACCTCTTGCCACCCTAACCTCAAAGTCAGGTATGCCATAAATTTGTAACTTCCTCTTGGTAACCCATCGTGAGCTTATGAAATTATGCGAGACACTTGTACCCAAGAGACATATAATATGCTATCCTCTAATAATTCCTTTCAAAAGAAAGGGGTGTCCTATGGGATCGCTAGAAAGTGATGCTATGATAGGTGGTTGCCCTTGGTTACCTTCCTTCTTCCTTCCTCTAAGTGGTCGATCCTCATTCTCCTCCTCATCACTGCCGTTAACGTCGTTGCCTTCTTACTGCTCATCCTCCTCTGAAAGCACCTCTACATAATGTATCTTGGCTTTGCCAAGGCATCTATGATTCGGTGTCCATGATTCTCTGCAAGTGAAGCGTAGCTTCTTCCTCTTGAGCTCATTTTGTGTCTCAAAGTCCATCTTGGGAGGTTTAGCCTTGTGCTGGTTTTTTTCTTCTGGAATGAAGTGGATCCCTTATATGTTTTCTTAGCGGGCTGTAATATCGAAGAATGTGACTCTAGATCGTGTGTGATCTTAATAGCATCATCCAGAGTGTTTGATTTTAAGTATCTTAACCAAACCTCTATATCTATCCTGTAAACCCTTAGTGAACAGCATTGCCTTATGCTGTCCTAATGTGTCTGGAACCATCACTGAGATTCGCTGAAACTTGTCAATGGAATCATCTAGAGATCCACCTTGTCGTAACTGTGCCACATCCCTATAATAAACTTCTATATCCTTCTTATCAAAGTGAGTAATCAGCTTAGAGCTGAAAGTCTCAAACGACGTAATAAAACCATGATCCTAGGTAACCAACCTGTGATGCCACCAATCATATGCCGCTCCCTCTAAGTGCATTCGTGGCAAATCTGATGGCTTCTGTCTTTGACATAGGTTTAAGTGTTAGGTAAGTATCTTACTTGTGATTCCAAGCTCTTGCAGATGTTTCACTACTGCCATCAAAAGTAGGGAGAGATAGTTTCTTCATAGCATGCTTTAAGTCTTTGTTCGGTGCTCTAGGTCTCCTATACTGCTGCTGTTTATCTAACTCCCTTTTCTGATTTAGGTATTGGACAAAGGACATATTTTGCTTAATTGGATTAGGAAACAAATTCCATTCATCATACATCACCATAACATTTTTTGGTAGTAAGTTTGGTGCCGTTGGTGGTGCTACCTCTTCTTCTGCATTAAACACGGGCATCAACGCCCTATTTGTGTTTCGTGTGGGTGCAATAATAGCTTGGGGTGATCCTACTACATTAGTACATTGACTATGATGACTTTGAGCTCTCTTGTTAGCAGAGGCTAACTGTTGTATATTAACTGCAAGCTATTGAAGCGCATCAATTATGTTATTTTGTCCATCTCTAATAGCCCGCAATGTTTCCCTTACTTCCCATTCCGATTCAGTTTCATTACGTGCCATTTGAATGTTGTTTACTTGTTCAGCCTGTTCAATCTGATCAATCTATTTAGCCTGTTCAACTTGTTCACCTATTCCAAAAATTAACTCCTCATCCACTGAATAACTATCCTCAATGTCAATCTATTCTGAAGACTCTGCTTGTTCCAGTTGGAGGTGACTGAAATTATAAGGTTTCCTCTTCATACCCTGCTGTCATTTTTTCTCCTGTTTATCCCACAAGATGACAGGACCTATGGCTCTGATACCACTGTAATGATCCTGACTTGGTATTATTAAAATTTGAGACTTGGCTAATGGTATTTTTGTCAAACAGTTGGTATGAAATCCTAATAATAAATTCTAATGTTGCTGTAAATAATTCGATTTCAGACTGCGTAATAATATTGCTACGAACGTGTATACCATGTGATAATATCAAAGAATGACCTTACTGCATTTTATTAACTCTAGATTACAGTAACTCCATACAATATTGAACTCTCAGAATTAGTGCTAAGACACTATACTGGAAATAGTTCTTTAGTCCCTATATACTTTAAATCTCAAACGTAAACAAGGCAATAGTAGAACCTGTTAGTTGCAGAGGGTTGCTGTTATATTGTTCACTTCCGCTTGCTTCACATAGTCTCCTTCAGAAATTGCTGATGCCCAAGATTCCTCAATCCACCCGACTATTGGTTTCTGCTTGGGCATGATCCTCCTAGCGTGATGCTGTCGCAGTTCTGTGTGGTCATAGGTGAGAGTGGATGGTGCTCGTATAGTAATAACGTGACACACATTGATTCACATTAGGACTGCTGCCATGGTTTTCCTACGTGGAGACTCACTATGATTTCATTATTGGTGCTGCTGGAGTATAAACAGTTAGTGTAATGCTCATGCAGATCAGATTTGTGACACCGTCCAATTGTTCTTCCTAACCCCGCAGTCTGCTACGTATTTGATGCTAGTAATTATTGCCAACTGTTTAACTGAAGCGAAGGGAAATGCACTTATGTATAGTTGATCTTTCCTTTTGTGATCTGAATGAATCCAATGCCTGCCGACCAACCCTATATCGTGACAATTGATATTCTAAGCATTCAACAACCTGTGCCCTGTGTGTTGTCTAAGACTTCAGGCTCCTTCAGCTTTCCAGATCTCCAATTTGAACCATAGTTCTGCAGATGCACTGTGAGCCGCTAGGTTTTCGTCTAGCCCCACTACTTTCCTTAAGGGGCACTACTTTCCTTAAGGGGTCTCATCCTTGGGAAATATCCAGTTACATTAAAGAAACCTTTAGGATTTTGTAGATAACTCGTATATTCGTGGTGATGGAGCCCAAAAGTTTTGGGCATCCACTTGAAATGCATTTGCTAATCTTTATATCTTAAATATTTCTCTCATAATTTTATCATTACTAAATATAGCATATATTCCCTATATTCCTTATGGTTTTTCCTAACGAAACTATAAACATCAGCAATAAATGACTTGTCGAATCAATACTGATAGCAAATATCTCCTGCAATGCCAACACACAGGCATTTCACTCCCTCAAACTCTTCATGATTGAGAGATGCAATGGCAAGAAAATCTCTTACAAACTTCTTTGTAGCATGGTTATAATCAACATTCCTATGAGTATGTCGTTCCTGTTTGTACAAACAACAGCGATCAAGCCACCATTTTTATGGAGTGATGGGTTCAGAAGTTTATGCTTGGAATAGCGGTGTCTAGGGAAGACTTAATCCATGCATTCAGAAACACATCAGGGGTCACTGTGAACATTTGTGGAATTATATATGTTTTTATTTGTCACGAAAATAGTTCTGAGAAATATATTTGTAAATCTTTTTAAATTTGAACTTTTGTGGTAGGAAGAGCTGCTAGAAGACTGGAAAAGTATTGTGGCCGGAGATTTTCAAGTATGGTTTGGAGAAAATATGTGCACCAGATTCAAGAATACAATGGAGACCCGAGGAAAATCACAAATAGAGATATTATTCATCTTAAATTAAAGCATTGAATGGAATTGGAGAGCATCTCATCTTTGGATGAATGTATTTGCTAACAAAGATTTCATTCCCAGGTTACGCCATGTGGAACATTTGTGCACTTAAACGAGATGGAGCATATTTAGATTTGAATTTCTTATACATTTCACAGTGATAACGGGTGTAAAAGGAGAAATGTAGAGACCACAAAAGCGTCATCAATTGGAATATCTGGGTCCTGTGACAAAGATGTAATGACTTCGATATTGTATGCAGCGGTTGGAGTTTCTAGGCATGAATGATCAAGATTGGAGAACGATTTGAAGGAGTCAACATTCATGAAATTATTGCATCTTCTATATATCATTGGTACCGTCCGAATTAGGGAGAATATATGGTAGAACAAATCCTTTGACGCACAAATCCATAACATTGAGAAACTTGCGATAGCAGGTAGGCGGTTTAGGGTTCCCAACAAATGAACACCGGATAAGCCACATGATTTTTATTCAAGCTTTTATTTGTTATCAATTGTTAACTCATACTTTATTCAGAATCTCATGGACAAAGATTACACCGATTATGTCTAATATTGTTTCCATATATGTTGTAGGCTTTATGCTCGTTGAGGATAAAAGATTTGCGCATATATGGTTTTTTGGATTCCTGAACGAAAAGTTCTCAATTAAATTTTTTCTCTGCCTAAAGCATGAAGCCTGAAATTCAAACTCCCGATTAATATTGATCAAGGCCATATTAAGTGTTTTAACATTGGTTAGTTTTTATTATGAAGGGGTGCAATGTTTGGGAATGGAACCGACACCCTCCATCCCTCTATAGTATATGATGGGAAAATCAAACAACTTACCATTCACTCTTATGCTAAAAATTATCTGTATTCCTAAAGCATATATATTATTGAAATTCCTTTTCTAGATGAGATTGAATTTGAACTAAGCTCTTGGATAGCGAAATTATTGGGCATACATTTCAAATATTGTGTGATATAAAATTGTGTTGAGTAGAGCATCAACATTTGTGTCTTCAACACAAATTTTTCTGCAATATAATTTGTAAAATTTTTATTTGCTTTAGAGTTAAATATTATAGAGTTCGTCCTTTGTGATTTTTAAAATTTTTCTATTAATAATTTATTATTGGGATAAGTGGATCAAGTTATTTGATGTCATTTGAACCTGACAAATACAAATATTGTGGAATATTATAATTGTTTCCTTATTTGTATCTATTTTGTCCCCTTAAAGGTTAAAACATCATAGAGTGGTTTGAATACATAAAACGAAATAATTTTACGCATCTTGATAATTGAATTGTTCATAGATTTAATATTCATAATATCATGAAGTTGTATGTGAAAACATATAGTTTTGACTGTATTGCCCTTTTAAATTTCAGCGCTGATCATTAACTTGCTCATATTTCTCAATCTTTTTGCTAGCAATATTCTAATTTTTTTTCTTTTAAGGGTTTAATATCTATTTGTTTTAGTAATTCACTTTTAAATCTTATTTCAGCACTCACAAGTCTATGAAAATAATTGTATTTCGAAGATTAATACTCATAGTTATCAATCCAACAATTTCCTTAAAATCTTGCCGTATCGGAAAATTGTCCTTGCGTTGAATTTATTTGCTATAAACATCTTGGATTCAAGTTTGTTGTCCAGGATTAGGTGTACAGGCCTTGGTTTTGCAGAATCAAAAGCACAGAGGATCTACATCGAATTGATCGATCCTGTCAAGTTGGCTACAACCGATTAGACATCCCAGCATCAAGCAAGCAAGGCTCGTAGGATTCTAATCAACAGTTTTGATAACCAACAGATTGGCAATTCTACTGGGAAAATTATAAGTAAGCTTTGCATACTTACTCCATCAAACCAGTGTAGAGACTCATTAAAGCACGATTTTGTGGTAAGTTTCAGATTTTGTCTTTTTCTAAGCATTTGCCAAAATCGTGAATACATTATTAAGTTTAATTTCAGTATTTTCCATTTGCTGTTTTATAATTTTCAGATTTTGTAAATCAGTTTTCTTATCAACATTTAAGTATAAAATACATAAAGTTCTTCCTGAGGTTGAAATTTCTGATTGTATTCAAAGTTCTAATTCTCGCTTAATCTGAAGTTTTTTCCATCTCACATAAAACATTTCTTTCTTTCTTTTTAAAGAAAGTGGCGACTGTATTATTTATCATTAACATATTTTATTGAAAGACTTATATCTGCTTTTGAGGTGTATGTGGGGAAGAAGGTCAGTGAATCCTAGATCTAAAAGGCTTGAGCATCTAACTTTTGAGAAAATGCTAGGAGAGGAGAAAGGTAAAAATCAAAAATCAAAAATGCTTTACACAAGACACAAAAGTTTGCAGGAAAGGACCAACAAGCAAATTGAGAGAGACAATTCAAGTCATAATAGTCTTGAAAAGGAGGAAGAGAACTGTAATCCATTTTTCCATATTCCTAGGGTAGATGAAGAGCTGGATTGCGAGATAACTCATATTGAGGATGATGAAGAGCAAGAACAAATAATGCAATGGGATATGATTATAAAGAAAATGGCCGAAACAACAAATGGCAGCAGTGCAATATTAGCGAAAATATTAAAAATGCAGCCAGATCATATCCTTGAAAAAATAGGGATATCAAAGGATCTTATTATTTCCCCACTTAGAAAAAGTTGCAACAAAGAGAAGTCAGATAGATGGAGAGAAGAAAGGTCTGATAAAATGCAAAATGAAATAAATACATCATCAAAATATAATTCACCTCATAGAAAGAATCTGGAATCGCAATTCGCTACTAGCCATGTTAATCCACTATATGAGAACAAAGAGGATAAAAATCAAAATAACAATTTTAATAGGCATTTCAATGATAACCAATAGGCTTGGAATGTTGGACAACATACCAGAGGAGTTTCGCAAAGTAGTGGAAACATCAGACAACCTTATGGTATGAATCAAAATAATAACAATCAAAATACTCAAGGTTATATGGTACAAAATCAAGGGATTAGGAATCAAGCGATAAGGCAGCCTATGATGATCGAAAGATATAGAGAGCTTGATTTCGGTGGGATTGGACGATATCCAAATCCAGTATCTAATGATTTAAGGAACGCTGTTCCAAAATTTTCAGGAAATGAGACAGAATCTGCTGAGTGGCATGTGATTAATTTGAAAAATGTAATTGAAGATTTTGAAGAAGATCATGAGGATGTATTCATGAAACTTTTCGTCCAATCATTAACTAAAGATGTTGCAGAGTAGTATAGAAGTTTGCCGGATGGATCCATTTCTGGATGGTACGATTTTGCTGATTAGTTTATTAACCAATTTGGTGATCACAATGAAAAATCTTTTGCATCACATGAATTGACAAGTATTAAGAAGAATACTAATGAATTAGTATCAAAATTTAATAAAAGACTTAACAAAGTTTTAAACAGGATCCCTAGAGAGACTAGACTAGTGGATTCATTCCTGATTGATTTCTACTTAAGTGCATTTGATAGTAAAACTCATTATGAGATACGATCTCAAAGACCCTCTTTGCTGCCACAAGTTTTCAAAGTTGTTATGACAAGTGAAAATGATAGGAAAGCAGGAGGAAGAATCAACAAAAAGGATGACCCAAAATTATATAATCCTAAAAACCCTAAGAAGGATGAATTAATAAAGATCATGGACATGCTCAAAGATATGAAGGTTAAACAAAATAGAAATGAAAGGCCGTCATTCCACATAACTGATAGAGTGAGACTTTAGGACATGCCTTACACTACAAATTGGAAGGATGGAAAACCAAAAAAACCGAATTATTTCAAAGACACCTCTGATCCTTTAAAGAAAATCAACATTGTTGATGATGTGATGATGGGCCATGGTTTGATGTATGTAGGCTTCCCCATGATCTTAAATATTGCATTGTTGCACAATCTGTTTTTGAGGAGGAAGATCGAGAAGGTGAAGAAAAACCTGTGGTTAATGCCATGTCATCAGAACCATTATGGGTTAGAGATGAGGATGATTTTACAGACAAAGACCAAAATTCTGATTATCACTACAGGAGCTTTAATTAGCAATGTTGTATCCAGCAGGTGCTTTCAGACGAAGAAGATATACCTATTTTACGGAAATTGACTGCAAAGGAAAGAAAGGCTTATACTATTGCAGCCGTAAGATATGCTAAACACATATCAAAGAATAAATAAAGACAACACTACTGATCAAGGAAATCCTGTTGGTATATTTGCAAAAAATCAGCAACAGATAGAAACATCTAAAAAATTAGGTAATCAAGCTTAGGCTAAGCAAAAAGAAAGTAACTAGTCTCGTAAGCTAACCAAGCAACCAGTCAAGCACAGTAGTGGTAAGCAAATATCTGACTGTCATAATTTCATTAATCATGCATTGTCTCAATTGAAAATTACTGTTACTCTAATGGAGATGATGAAATTTCTTGATTATAGGGAGGAAACTTTGAAGATATTATCTAGCATAGAGGATATTAATAATAAAAATGATGCAAAAATAATGAAGAATCGCTTGTTGTGTATCTAGGGACTGCGTTGAATAAAAATTCAAATCAAGTAGACCCATTTTATTTAACATTGCTAAGAAATAATAAATTGATAAAAAATTGTATGATTAATTTTGGCGCAGAAGTTAATATCATGTCTGCTGATGTAATGAAAGAAATAGGTCTCAAAGTAGATACTCCTTATGGAAAATGCTATGCTAAGGATAATAGATTTGTGCCAGATGTTGGTATTATTAAAAATGTTGAATTTCGATTTCCATCATTTCCACATATATCATACAGGACTGACATGACTGTAGTGGAGATTTCAGCAAGTTATGGCATGTTGTTGTCTAGATAGTGGTCGAATTTGGTTGGTGGTCATGTACAACTGGATTTTTCCTAGGCTACAATACTTGTAGGGGGGCAAAGAAATCAAAACTGAGAGGGAATCGCAATGGCATTACCTAGTTGAGGATTACATTCCAGATCCTGAAGTGAATTTTTGCCATTCTGACATGGATAATTTCCAGGTAAGTATAACTAAACCTGCTTCTGAAGTTATTAACCCAATTTCAATACATGCAAAAGAAGATTGTAATAACATTTGGTAGATGTTCTTTGATGGTGCTTGTAGTAAGGAAGGAAATGGGGCCGGTGTTATATTTATTTCACCATTAGGTAAAATTTTTAAATTTTCATTTCTATTAAATTTTGAGTGTACTAACAATATTGCTCAATACGAGGCTTTGATTATTGGTCTTGATATTGCTAAGATTAATGGGATTAAATTACTCACTATTTTAAGGGATTGAAATTTGATTGTCTCAAGTTAGGCATAAATTATCAACTAAGAAGCCAAGATTGAAACGATATCATAATTATGTGTGGGATTTGTTAGAAATTTTTGATGCTTTTACTATAAAATGGATTGATAGGTCAGCTAACTACTTGGCTGATGTAATAGCCAACCTTGGTATTATAGAAATTGATCTTCCATTTGATGAGTTTATTCAAGTTGAAATGAAAAATAGACCTTCAATACCAGATAATGTACAAAAGTGGTAGGTCTTTGAAGATGACAAAGATCTAATTAGGTTTTTAACTTGTGAGGAGGATTATGAAAATCGGTTCATTGATTGGAACGGATGTGGGGAAGAAGAGGATGGTAAGGAAATGTTATTTGGTAAAGAAATAGTTCAATTAAAGACAAACAAAATACCTAAGGGTCTTGTAACATTAGAAAGAATCTTTGACGAAAGAGAAAGTGTGAAACCTAGTAAATCCACTAAAATCCAAAACGATATTGAGGAAATAAACTTAGAAAGTGAAAATTCTCCCAAAAGGGTTTATATAGGGAAGAAATTATCATCCAAGATTAGGGCTGAGTTGATTTCTTTGTTAAGAAAGTACAGACATATTTTTGCTTGGAGTTACAATGAACTAAAAGCTTATAAGGAAGACTTATTTCAACATGAAATACCATTAAAACTCGATGCTAAACCTTTTAGGTAGAGACAATGCCCAATCAATCCAACCCTAGCCCCAAAGATGAAAGATTAGCAAATTAAGTTTAGAGATGCCGAAATCATTAAACCTATTAGGCATCTTACATGGGTTTCAAATTTAGTGCCAGTTAGAAAAAAGAATGATGATATTCGATTATGTATAGATTTCAGGAATTTGAACATATCTTCTCTAAAGGATAATTATGCATTACCTAATATGCAGATCTTCTTTTAGAAGGTAACTGGTAATGAACTGTTATCCATGATGGATGGATTTTTGGGCTATAATCAGGTAATGTTAAGGAGTCTGAACAATATAAGACTGCTTTCATGACTCCTTGGGGTACTTATGTATATGGTAGGATGCCTTTTGTGTTAACAAATGCTAGAGCTACTTTTCAAAGGGCAATGGATGTTGCCTTTGATGGATTAATTGATTTAATTATGGTAGTTTATCAGGATGACCTCACTGCCTATTCTAAGAGAGCCGAAGATCATTGTAAACATTTGGAGCAAATTTTTATAAGAGCTCTTGAATTTGGAGTTTCCTTAAACTCAAAAAGTGTCATTTTGGAGTTATTGAAGGGAAACTATTAGGTGACATTGTCTCTAAGGAGGGGGTAAGAATAGATCCAGAAAGAGTACCAGCCATCGATAATATTCAGATGCCTAAAACAACCAACGGTATTCAATCATTCTTTTGGAAAATTAGTTTCGTGAGAAAATTTGTTTTTGATTTTGCTGAAATTATTAAACCTATTGCTAAAATGCTTAAAAAGAGAGCAAAGATAGCATGGGATAATGAAGTTGTAGAAGCTTTTACCACGATAAAGAAAGCAATAAAGGAAGCTCCAGTTCTTAAATCTCCCGACTTTAAGAAACCTTTTCAAATATTCTCGTGCGCTTCTTATCATACAATAGCTGCCGTTATGTTGCAAAAGAATGATGAGGGACATGAGCAGCCGATTGCATTCTTTAGTAAGAGTTTACAAGCTGCTGAACTTAATTACAATATAAATGAAAACCAGGCTTATGCCCTTGTTAAAGCAGTTAAATCTTTTCAACCCTATTTGGTCGGAGCCAAAGTCATTGCTTATGTGCCTAATGCTGCCATTAAAGATATGTTTAGGCATTTCTCCTTTGCCTATCCCTATTCCCCACATCAGGGTTTTTATTTTATCTCCCCTAAACTCACACTTCTTGAATTTTTGGATTATGCTAGTTGGGTTAAAAGTATGGTGGTGGGTTTTGACTGATCCAGTTCTCCTTTGCCTATCCCTATTACCCACATCAAGGTTTTTATTATATCTCCCCTAAACTCGCACTTATTGAATTTTTGGCATTCCCTCTATACACGTCTCGGCCCTCCCTTCCCTTTGATACTCCAATATAGAATCTCCTACAATCTGCTACAGTAAATGATATGTGATTACAATGCTTTGCTTTTCCAACATACAACTTGCTACTATTCTCTATCAACTGTTCCATCATAATTTTATGACTTATGTCCTTTGAGAGGAATTATTTGAGTCTTTTCCTTCTGTTCTTCAACTTTCATGTATAGATGGAAACTTCCTCTCCTTTGATAGACAAAACTTGATTTGTATTGTCTACATGGCATGAATTTTCTGATGGCCTTAACCATTTGTCTAAGGCCTTTTCTCATTTAATCTCAAGAAGATGTCCCACTTAAGACGTTGACCATTTGGCCCAAGTGCCGTCGATTAGTTTTCCTTGTTATATTCTGTCATTAATCTTCCCCAGGTGATGGTCAAAGACCTATTGAAAAACTAATTATGCGTGAAGTGGTAGATGTTGTGTGGGCTGTTAGCTGATTTCTAAACTGTGCTGTGGATTCTTTCACTTCTAAATTCTTTAATTATTTATTTTGGTTTAATTATTGAATCTTTAAATAATCTCACTAACATCAGTTTGGGATTAAAGTGTGATGTAAAGAGCAAGGAAATTATACATACCAATCTAACACATTTTGAAAATGGCTTTCTTACAGGTTTCTATTTTACAGATTGCTACAGAAGAAAAAGTGCTAATATTTGACTTGGTAGGTTTATTCCAGACAGTACCTCATGAGTTGAATACCTGTCTCAAAGATGTTTTTCATTCTCCCAACATTTTAAAATTGGGTAAGATGCTTTTAAAGATGGAGAGCTTGTACATCTGTCCAAAAATACAGTCATCTCTTGGTGCAAAAAGTGGTCATTTTTTGCAGAGGTCATTTGTCTTTTATTCATGAACTGAATTTTCACTGGTTGAATTTTTCAAGGTTACGCATTTCACAATGATCTGGATCAGCTTTTTCAATCATATAGAGAGTTGGACTGTTTTCACTTCTTTGAAGGTATTTTAGACCTTCAAAAGCTTCATGGAACTTCCAAGGGAGGCCTTTCTGGCCTTACAAAGGTGTGATGACAGATTAATATTTTTGTGATGGGCATTTGGATTTGGCATTTTCCTTGAAATACATGTTTTTCTGACTGGCCTAAACACACTTATAAAATGAAAATCAAAAGTTGGCAGCAAGTGAGTAGTCTTTGTACCTTCCTAATGAGTTATGTACTAATTGTAAGTTATCATCATCATGCCATTTCAAACAATTATGCCTAGTTGAAAAAAAATATTTGTATTGACAGGCAGTTAGTTCAATTTTCAATATGAATTATTGTTACTAGATGAAAGTCAATAACTGGGGGTGTTTCTATTTGAAACAGATTGCATTAGGGGGTCATTTGAACAAAACAAGACGCATGAGTAATTGGGAGCAACGTCCGTTGACTCTGAGTCAGGTATATTGATTAGTATTTAATCATTTTTTTGCTGTGGATGTTGCCAGTAACAATATTGAGTTGAGTTATTTTATCCTTAAATGATATGCTATCAGATGATTGTTTGATACTTGTTTCAGATCTTTTTCTTTAGTGACTTGTGGTTTTTGAACTATTCTGTTGAACAAATCTTATTATTGTATTTTAAGTTGAACAGTCGACAATTACTGTTGGGAATATAATAAAAAAGAAGCTTGATTAGAGTTCCATGAAAATCCTGTCTTGATTTAAAGTACACCTATATTTAGGACTTAAATCAAAGCTGTCGTGTCATCTTATCAGTATTTATTGTCACTTTCACAAGACCACAAAATTGAGCAAATAAGGAAAACCTCTCTTCATATTTGTAGCAGAAGCTCCCTAATTTAATTGACATATATATCTGAAACAAGAAAAGAAATTTGTTACCATATACTATGTAATTTTTTCATGAGGTTTTGTCGTAATGTCCTCATTTTTAGTAGGTTCCTGCAGTTGGCCAAGTCAATTCACCATAGTGACCCTTGTGAGCTGACAGGGCATTTTGGGGTTCTTAGTTATGGATTTACTATTTTTAGTAAGTCTAATTTTAGTAGTTGCTACTTTTGGCAGTGCAGTGTGTTATTTATTTATTAATCATTAAGTTGTATTATTATAATAATGACTTTAAAAGATATTTCTAAAAAGTGTATCTGAAAGTTTCTAGTGTTGAGTTCTTTTGGGAAACTTCCACAATTTTTGAAGTGGAGTCTTAAGGAAACATTGGCCAACGAAAGCTGATAAATGAGAGCTCATTTCATTGGAAAATGCACGCATGAATATATATTTGATTTTGTGCCTTTGTGGCTTTTCCTGGGTTCTTAACTGTATGCCCTTGCTGATGTATAAGGGTTGTAAATTCTGAGAATTGCATTTGCAATTTAGTTGCTGAGGTATAGCTAAGATTGCCTAACTTCTCTACTATTCATCATTGTAGCTGAGAAGTGTTTTCAGTCCACTGCTAAAGTATAGTGGATTTGTTATTTCCTAGATATTTTCCCTACTATAGCATACTGTAGCTAAGGAGAATACTACTGAAAGTGGTTTGGAGACTCTGATAATAAAGGTTGACGTTTCTTGCTAAGATTTTACATTGGGTTTGCTGAATAAATTAATATTGGAAGCTAGCAAATTTGCAAGTACTGATAGGTGTGGTTGAATGCAAGGGCAGATTGTTCATAAAGTGATTGGCCGAGATCACCATGGGACCTACATGCCACCCCCAATCCTGCATTTGAGAAAGGACAGCTGTTCGAATACTGCAGTAACGCCTAACTCGAATTGCGATTTATACCAGCCACATGAATGACCATACCAAGCCATGAGTGGTAGGTGGGTCTAAATTTTGGAGATGACAACTGCTGGAGTTGTTGTAGAGGCCAAATTCATTGCTATAAGAAGGAATTGTGCATATCGGCATTCTGCCATGAGGAAGTCAACTACAAATGAACACTAGAAGGCACGAGTATTTCACAATATTCAATTCAAGTTCCAAAATGCTATTCAGAATTGTATTGATATTATTGGCAAGTTGTTCTATTTTTTCCAAACATTAGAAAATATTGAAGCAATAATTTGTTCATCAAGATTTGAATTGGGAACCGGCTAGGGGTCTTTACAGTGGTATCAGAGCGGTTTCTTGCCATCTTGTGGGGTAGGAAAGTTATTTCATTTTCAAATCTGTTTGCAGAGTGACTGACACTTTGATTTCTCCAACTATGGATAGACATAGGATTGGCAGCTCTAGAAATCGGTGGAGTAATGAGGAAGTTAGCATAAAAATGAATGCTTTGCAGGAGAGTATGGAGAAAGTTAAGTTTCATCAACAGAGGTTGGTAGAGAGCTTGTCGAATGCTGAGACGGTTGAGAGAGCCGAGAGATATATGGTTTCCGTCTTTAGAAGGCCGATATCGAGATTGTAAGGAAGGAAGCTTGAGTTTTCCCCGACAGTGTCCATGATGTTGATGTTCCTATATTTAGTATGACATCTGCTAGTCCTATCTGTAGTGTTGATATGGACTCATTTCATAGGGACATGTGGATGTGTTGGTGCCCATGATGGATAGTAGCACTGAGCTTCACCAGGTTGAGGCTACTAAAGGAGTCACTATGGTTGGTTTAGAGGCAGTTAATGATGTAGTTGTCAGTGACTTTTCAGACTCTGGAGGAGGGAGTTGTTATTGGCGACTTATATGTCAGCTACTGTAGTGTTGCTCCAATACAAGAGACAGTTGCTTCCTTAGGTGGGACCGAGGCACATATGGAGTCACACAACTATGATGTCAGTGATATAGGTGTTACAACAAAGTCGAGAGATGTGGATTCAGATGGTATTGAGACATTTGATGATATACTTAATGAAGCTATGCGCTGTACTTGATATGATATCCCTTATCCAATATTGGGTGATGACTTCGAGTTGGTTTTGGATGAGTCCTAGGATCAATGTTTAGACGATCTTACGATTGAGGTGGAAGCTAGGACATACGAGTAGATTGATATTGCGAGGGCTTCCATTTCTTCGGATGAGGAGTTGGTTGAGGTACCTAGTAGTTGTATCTCCAATGTGGAGTTGTGCGAGGATGATGGCACACGTATGAGTGATCTTGTGGTGGGCAGTTTTGATTCAGTTTCCTATCACAATGTAGTTAGTGAGACAAAGAGATTGCATAGGAGTGTAATAACCCCAATAGGTTATAACTTCTTCAAACACCAAAAATCTTTATACTTCAGTTGTTTGACATTTCGTCAAACACTTTGCAAGCAAGCTCTAATACCACTGTAATAATCCTGCTCAATTCCGACCTTAAAATGCTGATTGAAGGCTCGAAGAATTTTGTCAAACACTTTGCATACAAGGGGTCATATGACTGATATAACTTTTCAGATTTCTGCAATGACTCTTGTTTCGATTTGCATCAAAGGGAATGCTTACAAAAAAAACTCCAAATTGTCTAAACAATGACCTAACATGAATGTGCAACTAATTTTGACAATATTCAATACAAATATGTGACTTAACTACTTGCAATATGCAGCTACAGCAACTAGTAATTATGACAAATACTTTGGATGCAACCTAGGATGGCATTAATGCACTTACAACCAAGTGGCATTAATATAAACACTTAGTATGCAAAATTATAACATTATTTATGCCAAAAAAAGAACTTACAACAAATTGACATTTTGTCAAACAATTGGCATGCAAACTAATAAGTTGATCATCAAACTCTAGCTTTGCAATATAGATAGTTTAAAAATTACAATGCTCTTTCAATTGCAAAATCCTAGCCTTCCTTTGATACCAATAATGCCAAATGGCAAACAAAGACAAGTACAATATGAAAATAGTGAAGTGCTGAAGCTATATTTTGTACTCAGCTGAAAACCTACATTTCTCAAAAAATATGCTAAATGAGAAGTGAAGAACCTGATTGTAGATGGCTGTAATAATTTTCTACAATGCTGCCCCTTCTGCTTTGCTTTTTTCTGATCTGCTTTTTCCACTTCCTTTTTTCTGGATTTGCTTTGTTTCGTTTTTGCTTTTTCAAACTGCTTTTTTTGGATTGCTTTTTTCAGATTACCTCTTGAAATGTTGAAATGCTGAAAAATGGCCTTAGGCCCAATGATGCCCTAGCTGAAGTGACTGAAGTATCACCTCCAAATGTGCAACCCTTCAGAAGATATTTCACTTCCTCAGTCATGCAAATCCAAGGGAGTTTTCGTTCCCAAAGATCAACTGACTATCTGAAATCACTTGGCTCCACAATAGACTATGTGATTGAATCACAATATGATGTCAAGAGAGAAATAAACAACTGGATGATTAGAATGAAGCCCAGGTTGCCTATTTATTCTTTTTCCTCCACTTTCTCCAGAAGCTTCTAGAACATTATTTTATTGTATCTATTAAGTGATTTTATAAAATATTTTATAATTCAAGTCACTTTATTAAGTTAATTAACTATAAAGTTACCTTTTAATATTTATTTATTTGATAACTTTATAAATAATTAACTTGATACCACTTATTTATTTAATTAAAATAATTAATTAGTCATCCTCATAAAATATTCATTATTTTGGATAACCTAATTAATTAAATTAATTAAATCAAATTGCCTCCAAAATGGGGACATGACAGTCCGACCTTCCTGAAATTGCTTGTCCCCAAGCAATGGCTGAACAATAAACCAATCAATCCGCCTGGATTCCAAATGTTGTCATGAACTATACTACTCTCAATTAACACAGGCTCCTGTAATATCCTCTGCAATATAACCTAGAGGAATCCATAATCAAACTGACAATTACAGCTCAACCAAATTCCAAAATCACAATTGCCACAATCAGAAACCCATGAGACACAAACTGTTAGAAAATTAAAACCCAAGTAAAGTGGACAAATCAATTTTCCAACACAGTAAATACTATCAACGCATCCCACTGGCCTATACGGAATGTACAATCCAACTCTACAACAATGGTGAACGCTCCCGAATGAAATTGTCCCAAGTATGGAGAATCCACACACTGTACAACTCCTGTAGTCAACACAACTCTGCAGATCACCGGCCACTGTCTCATAACCATAACTCCAATGCACTGTTGATGGTGAAAAGACATCACAAGATAAATAGCAAGAAATGGAACCCAAACCAAATTTGCCTGCCATCAACTCCTCAACACAAGGATCAAATGCTAACTGTACATACCCTGCAGTATAATGTTGACAAAAAGAACCAACCTCAGTCAACAGCTCACCATGAACAAGTGATACAACCCACTGTGACTGATCACCAGCTAAGTCAGGAGATGTCATAGCCAAAGGAGTAGAATCAATAACAACAACCGTTGAAGCATCACTCCCAAACTCCTGCTCTAAGTCATGTATTATCAAGCTGTCAACCCCATAACCTATCACCATGTCATGCCCATCACAACTCTCATGCCGAGGCGTCAAACCGTCCCATAACTGATGACGAGCACTAGGAACCAAAGTACATCTCTGTATCATCATTTCATCAACATGGTCATCAAAGGTAAATTGATGAGCATACCTCACAGTGTAATGCTGATAGAATGTGCCAATCTCAGTCAGTGGCTCAGACTGCAATCCAGATGAAACTAACTGCAATCGATCATTAACCATGTTGGAACTGACTACTACCTCCAAAGACATCACCAAGGGAGTAGTATTACTAGCAGGAACCATGCAACTGCCGGCTCACCAATATCACACATGATCTTTGATACAACATCTCTAGTCTCCGTGCCATCAGTACTAGAGGCCACCACCATGTTAGGCATGCAACAATCTGCTGCGGCACCCAACTCAACTGAACTTGACTCTAGTGGGAACGAACCTGATATGCCAATGTTAGTATCAAGGATGGATGCATCCCCATCTCCACTGTCTTTGATAATCTCGACCATGGACATCCTCAGATCACCAGACACCACAGCTTGTGACTGTACAAAATCTGGTAAAGACTGCAGTCGCTGTAACTCCATGGTTACCTTAGCGAAATGAAACTGTGACTCCTCGAAAGCCAACCGTGTACTCTCAAGAATCTCAGAAGTGCTGAGTATGCTCATTCACCTCATCTTCCTTGGCCAATAATGCATCGTATGCTGTACTCCCCCACTCCATAAGATAATCTCTGTCCGCTACCAACTGCATATAATTCTGTCTTAGAATCGGGATAGCCACCCATAAAGAATGGAACTCTGTCAAAGAAAGATAACTGCCTCCCTGCTCATCACTAGTAGGAGAACCCCAGCCATAAAATGCTAACAACTGACGAGCAGTATTGAAATGCTGGCAAGCTATAGCAATGTCTCGCTCACTAACTCTCATCTGACTAGACACATGATGGCACTGGCTAGACTGTCTCTTACCAACCTCCTCTGACGGACTGTCTAAAGGAGTATCCTCAAAGTTACTGGTCTCTAGAGTATTACCATCCATATCTTGCGAATCAACTCCAAAACTCATATCAACATATGGAGTATCAAAAACTGTAGCACCGCTATCCAACTCCTCTGTACCAAAAGAAACTGCTAAGGAAACTAAGTCTAGAAAACTGCCCACTGCATCCTCCTGGATGTCATCAATGCCAGTATGATCCTGGGACTCATCTGTACACACTGCCAAATATGAAAGATCATCAACACATTCCAGCAAGAATGGTCGACTGGATATCTGAACAAAGCCCAATACCAGTGTATAAAAACTAATACCAACATCGGACAAGCTACTGGCACAAGAAAAGACAACACCGTGCAATCTGCGAATCAAATCCATGCTAGCACCCAAACAATCACTGCTACCAAAAAGTGTTAAAGATCTCTAGTCAACTAAATCCCAAACGCCAATGAAACAATCTCGAGTCCATATCCGTAAACTAGAATCAGCTGGTAACTCAAGCAAACTCCTCAATTGAGTAATATGACCAATACCAACTAACTCCACATACCTGTCTGACATTGTCCCTGTATCCTGGATGTGAATGCAAGAAGAACTCACAACGTTATCAAGGACCACATATGATTTACGTGCCGCAGAAAGCTGAGTATCAGGAGTGCAAGATGAAACTAAACTCAACTCCATGCCATGCTTATCCCCATGTCTCTCCCAGTCTTGTAATGCCAATGGAGTATTCACCAAAGAAGCTCGAGTGTCCTCAAGCTCGCGAGAAAGCCTGTCAACTTCCTCCTCCTTCCTCCTCAAGGCATCTGAATATTCTCCGACAAAGCTAACAAGATGGTCACGATCTGATAGAAGATGTAAATAACTCAACTTCATTGCTCCCAGTCCTTCCCTAATCGCCTATAAGTCAACACAAGAAGAATCTGTTGTGACTCCTCTCTGTCTCTCTTGCAGTTGAATCATCCAAATGTGATTCTCAATCAATCCATGCATCCTGTCATGATGAGATAAAGCCGCGAGAATATCCTTGTCCCTTGTCTTCAGTTGGCTTGCCAAACTAAGTGAAGAGCTACTAGCCTCTATCTCATGTGAAGAAGCATCCAACTGTGCCTGATACTCATTTTCTGCAAAGTCTTGAATGCTCACTTTTTGATCAATTGTACTATCTTCAAACATGACAGTATCCTCAACTGCTGTAACTTCATCTAGCCCAATTGTATTGTAATAACTATCTGTGTCAATCACGCAATCCGGTGTGCTTGTGATATCACCTTCTGATGTAGCTGGCTCAACCTGCACAACATCTGTAACCCCTTCTGCTTGTGAAGATGATGCAGATAAACGGTTACCTGAAGATGTGCTAATGTCTCCCTGTATCGAATCCGCATATCTGTTAAACTCCTCATACAAGTTTTTGCTTGTCATAGGGAAGGTACGATCCTTAGGCCTATCAATCAGGCTCTTTAACCACGTACTTGCCATAGGTGACAAATTCCTCTCTTTTGTCCAAACATACCATAAGTCTTTTGCCAAAAGTTTAGAAATTTCATCCTCCTCAAACAGGATTGTGAACATGATGGAGTGCATTGATGCCAATACCCTGCTGGGATGAAACTCGTCCATAATATTCCAAAATGTATTAAACATCCTGCGAATGTCACCAATACAACCTATTGCCAGCATAATATTTTCAAATCTACACCTCGCAAATACTTCAAGTAATCTTGCCCTCTGTGTGAAATAAGGGTCTTGGATGTTGTCCAAGTTTTTGAAGCTTTTTACCATGGCATGAAGTATCTCTCTCATAATTTGATCGTCGTAAGAATCAAGGCTAGCTATTATCCTCATGATTTCACTAATGCAAGAGAGAGCTGTAAGTCTTATTACCTCATCATGATGTCTCAATAATTGGGGCTTAACCAACGAACCAAATGCTGGAGATAAAGCTGTTTGCATAGCATCGGGTCTTGACTGATCAAACTTGCCTAAATAAGTTTCCAACTCCTCCAAAGTTTTTAGAAGGTCCTCTGTTTTATGAAATGGACAATCTAATTTCTTCTTTACATTGTGCATTCTTTCTTCCAAATCCTTGTCTCCTGTTAAAACCATACTGATAATTGAATTCAATCTGAAATAACCCAATCAGGGTGGTAGAAAATTGCTCTGATACCACTATAATAACCCCAATAGGTTATAACTTCTTCAAACACCAAAAATTTTTATACTTTAGTTGTTTGACATTTCGTCAAACACTTTGCAAGCAAGCTCTGATACCACTGTAATAATCCTGCTCAATTCCGACCTTAAAATGCTGATTGAAGGCTCAAAGAATTTTGTCAAACACTTTGCATACAAGGGGTCATATGACTGATATAACTTTTCAAATTTTTGCAATGACTCTTGTTTTGATTTGCATCAAAGAGAATGCTTACAAAATAAATTTCAGATTGTCTATACAATGACCTAACATGAATGTGCAACTAATTTTGACAATATTCAATACAAATATGTGACTTAACTACTTGCAATATGCAACTACAGAAACTAGTAATTATGACAAATACTTTGGATGCAACCTAGGATGGCATTAATGCACTTACAACCAAGTGGCAGTAATATAAACAATTAGTATGCAAAATTATAACATTATTTATGCCAAAAAAAGAACTTACAGCCAATTGACATTTTGTCAAACAATTGGCATGCAAACTAATAAGCTGATTATCAAACTCTAGGTTTGCAATATAGATAGTCTAAAAATTACAATGCTCTTTCAATTGCAAAATCCTAGCCTTCCTTTGATACCAATAATGCCAAATGGCAAACAAAGACAAGTACAATATGAAAATAGTGAAGTGCTGAAGCTATATTTTGTACTCAGTTGAAAACTTACATTTCTCAGAAAATATGCCAAATGAAAAGTGAAGAACCTGATTGTAGATGGTTGTAATAATTTTCGACAATGCTGCCCCTTCTGCTTTGCTTTTTTCCGATCTGCTTTTTCCACTTGCTTTTTCCGAATTTGCTTTTTTCATTTTTGCTTTTTCGAACTGCTTTTTCGGATTGCTTTTTTCGGAGCTACTTTTTCCACCTACTTTTTTTTCGGGTCTGCTTTTTTCGGACTGCTAAAAAATGCCTCCTGAAATGCTGAAAAATGGCCTTAGGCCCAATGATGCCTTAGCTGAAGTGACTGAAGTATCACTTCCAAATGTGAAACCCTTCAGAAGATATTTCACTTCCTCAGTTATGCAAATCCAAAGTAGTTTTCGTTCCCAAAGATCAACTGACTCTTTGAAACCACTTGGCTCCACAATAGACTATGTGACTGAATCACAATTTGATGTCAAGAGAGAAATAAACAACTGGATGATTAGAATGAATCTCGGGGTGCCTATTTATTCTTTTTTCTCCACTTTCTCCAAAAGCTTCTAGAACATTATTTTATTGTATCTATTAAGTGACTTTATAAAATATTTTATAATTCAAGTCACTTTATTAAGTTAATTAAATATAAAGTTACCTTTTAATATTTATTTATTTGATAACTTTATAAATAATTAACTTAATACCACTTATTTATTTAATTAAAATAATTAATTAGTCATCCTCATAAAATATTCATTATTTTGGATAAACTAATTAATTAAATTAATTAAATCAAATTGCTTCCAAAATGGGGACATGACAAGGAGTTAGGGGTTGTAGAGGCATCATGTGACCAGTCTGTTGAAGGTGAGTGATAGTGACATTTCTTCAGCTTTGGCGCATTATGATGCTGTCCGTCAGATACTAGCTACATCTTGTTGGGGTGCTTCTATGTCTGATGAGCGCAGTTATAGTACTCTTTCTCTAGTAGAGTTTCATGCACTCCGAGAGTTTGTTAGGATCTTAAAGCATAATTACTCGCAACTAGTTGCTGATCGGGATTACCTTCTGGAGTGGGGTAGCACCTGTCATGAGACATTGTTAGAGAAAGAGGAGGTGGTGGAGCTCACCCAAGAGCTTGAGGTGACTATGGACTCTCTTTTGTGTACTAATTAGGCTCTTCAAGAGTCACAGTCACGATTGGATGAGGTGACTGTGGAGTTGGAGCATGTTTGGAGCACACTAGACCCAGATCCAGTTCAATTGCATATTGTGGTTGGTGATGAGTTTGCTTGTATTGTTAGCGATGATGGATGTGATGATGTAGCCAACACATCCCTCTAGGATATGGGTGCTGTAGGTATGGATGAGGTGAGAGTATTAGGGGAGTTGTGTGTGCTCTCATGCTAATTTGCTTCCTTCTGCTAGAAGCGAATCTATTTCTTCATCTCATACAGCTAATAGCATTAGATAGATGGTGGTGCCACATTTTCAGAGGCATCAGCTGTGGGTCGCAAGGGAGCAGGTTGATGCTTCCACATAGAAATTCTACTGTATAGAGTCATTCATGGAGTTTTTGCTTGAGAGCTCAGATTTGTGGGAGGATTCGTACAGGGTTTCTGAAGGTACTCGTATTTGGGGCTCTCATGCCATACGACGTTTGATGGGGGAGATTGTAGAGATCTTGGCTACAATGCTTCCCAATAGGGTTTTTGAGGTTGGGTCTGTTGAGAGGATTGCCCATGATCTTGGTCGACCAACAGTTCAACATCAGAGATTGGAGCCATCTTCTAACTCTCAGACTGATACTGATGAGCTCTTGACAGAGATTGAGAGTTTTTATCGACATTATACTGTAAGGAGTGCTCATCACTTTTGTTTTGGCCTACAGGTAGAAGATTTTGTTATGCGCCAGTGTGGGTTAGCTCTAGTTTCATACCATCCATTATGGGATGGGTTAGTACCATCCTTTACAAATAGGATTGGTAGCTACAAATATGATCCCTTGCAGTCTCTACACGACCAAGACAATTTGGGAGAGGTTGGAGTTGGTGGTAGTGTTTCGGGTACCTATGGTTGTCACCATCTCCATAGTGCAGTTGGGTGTGAGTATCAGTTTGATGGGGACTCAAGTTTTGATAGAGTTGGTATTTCAATTGTGTTGAGTTCCGATGGGTTGTTGCCTTCATCGGCACCTCAGGTCAGTTTTCAGATGAGTCTGATGTTGACGTCCATTATTTGGGTGTTGGTGTTACAAGATTTGCTTGTGCACAGCAGGGATGCTACGCGGTTCTACCTTTGGGATCCAGGTGGATTTTGTGTTCATTTTGCTCTAGGAGTGCTTGGGGACTAGCAATCTTAGGGAGGGAGGACTGCAATGTCCCCATTTTTAGAAGGTTTCTGCAGTTGGCCAAGTCAGTTCACCATAGCAACCCTCGTGATTGATAAGGTGTTTTGGGGGCCTCAGTTATAGATTTACTCCTTTTTGTAAGTCTATTTTTAGTAGTTGCTATTTTTGGTAGTGCAATTGGTGGATTGGCAGTTGGTCGTCACCTGCGGTTAATCAAGTTAATAATTGCATGAGCTCTTATTTATTTATTAATCATTAAATTGCATTATTATAATAATATTTATATTATTGTAATAATGACTTTAAGAGATATTTCTAAAAAGCGTATTGGAAAGTTTCTAGTGTTGAGTTCTTTCAAGAAATGTCCACAATTTCTGAAGTGGAGTTTTAAAGAAACTTTGGGCAACGAAAAATTATAAATGAGAGCTCATTTCATTGGGAAGGGCACGCTTGAATATATATTTGATTTTGTGCCTTTGTGGCTTGTCCTGGGTTCTGAATTATATGCCCTTGTTGATGTATAAGGGCTATAATTTTGAGAATTGCATTTGCAATTTAGCTGCTGAGGTATAGCTAAGATTGCCTAACTTCTCTATAGTTCATCACTGTAACTGAGTAGTGTTTTCAGTCCACTGCTGAAGTATAGTGGATTTGTTATTTGCTAGATATTTTTCCTACTATAGCATACTGCTGCTAAGGAGAATACTACCGAAATGGTTTGGAGACTCTGATAATAGCGGTTGACATTTCTTGCTGAGATTTTTCATAGGGTTTGCTGAATAAATTAATATTGGAAGCTAGTGAATTTGCAAGTACTGGTAGGTGTGGTTGAATGTAAGGACAGATTGTTCATAAAGTGATTGGCCAACATCATCATGGGACCTACTCTCCACCCCCAGTCTTGCGTTTGAGAAAGGACAGCTGGTTGAATGCTGGAGTAATTTCTAACTGGAATTACGATTTGATACCAGCCACATGAATGACCATACCAAGGCGTGAGTGGTAGTTGGGTCTGAATTTTGGAGACGACATCTGCTGGATTTGTTGTAGAGGCCAAACTCATTACTGTAATAAGGAATTGTGCATATTCACATTCTAGCATGACGAAGTCAACTGCAAATGAACATTAGAAGGGACGGGTATTTCACAATATTCAATTTAGGTTCCAAAACGCTATTCAGAATTGTATTGAAATTATTGGCAAGTTGTTCTTTTTTTACAAATATTAAAAAACTTTGAAGCAATAATTTGTTCATCAAGATTTGAATTGGGAAGCGGCCTAGGGGTCTTTACATTACTCAATTATGCAATTACTTTAAAAATGCTTTCCCTATTTGTTTATTACCTAAGAGGCTAGAGCACAAGACTTGGAATCTTATATCTCATTTAATGTATCAATTTTAACTACTAAAATATAACACGTGTTCAACAACAATCTAACTAATGACTAAAACATGGATCAACAGTATGACATTAATGATTGATTTTGATTAAAATAAGAAAGCATAACTCTTATGATGGTAGATACGAAATGTAGTAATTAAAGCTTTACTCGAAAATTTAAAATTTCAATGCTAGCGTTCAAGTTGAACAAGTATATCATAAAGTCCCAACTTGAATAAAAATTCAGCATCATAAGCAATGCTCTAGTCTCATTTAATATTATGTATAAATAACATATTTATATTGCCTCTCAGTGATCTAATAATTGCTTTAAAGTAATTTTATCTGAAAAATAATATAAAATTAAATTTCTATTACTTCCTTTCCCTTTTTCGTTCCATGTTGGGTGCCCATATGAAGGGATCAGGTTTAGTGATTGTCTCCAATGAATCCTTTATCTATTCTTCATTCTTGATTCAGACACTTAATTGTACTCTTAGGAGTTTTTTTTTTTCAACTTGCTACATTTTTCCCCCATTTCGCAAGGATTTCCAACATTTACGCCGACTTTGAGAATCTTTTTCATGGTCATGGCTAGGTAAATTTTCCTCTATGATGGGCTCCAAAGTCCTGACATGCTTTCTTATTTTATCTAGCTGGGATTTGATGGTGGCATGTGAAGGGAAAATTTGTATTTTAATAATAATAATTAAATTTGGATGCTTAGACATGTTTGGTGGGTACTCACACACACATACACACATAGATACAAACATACACACATAAATACACATACAAACATACAAACACATAAACACATACATATACACATCATACATACATACAAACATACAAACACATAAATGCATACATACACATATCATACATACAAACATACCCACACACACACACATACATACACACGCATACCAATACACACATCATACATACAAACATACCCACAGCATACATACATACACATATATATACATACATACATACATACACACATACACATACACATACATACATACATACACACACATACACATACATACACATACATACCTACATGCACACAAAGCTTCAAAATGAATGTCATCATTGACTTTCTGATGCTGGTGATTTTCCTTCCAATCTCCCTTCTGACTTGATTGTGAAATCGATTGTCTGTTGTGATTGATTGATGCTGTTCGAAAATTATCCTTATATTACCTTTGGTTTGATTTTTTGAAAATGAATGAAGTTATTTTTGCTCAAATCCACTATCTGATATATTTAATTGATCGATCATTTTTTCTTAGGTAAGCAGGGATTTTGAAAGGATCCTGATTCCTTTCACAATGAAGGATTGAAAATTTTGCCCAACAACACAAATAATGTTTTTAGTAAGGCACCCAAAACGTTCAAGTGTTTTAATAAGGGACCCATAGCCTTCCCTTCTAGAAACTTACTATTCAGAAATATAGGACAAGTATGGAAGCTAAACTAGGCAGCTGTAGAACCTCCCAGAAAACCAAGTGCAAGAACAATAGGATTTTTCCAAGGTTACACAAACCTGAAAAATGGACCTAAAGAAGCCATCCAGAATTAATCGCCTGCAACAAGCGATGAACTTCCAACATTGAAGTGACTTCATAGTTGCAACACTCCTCTGCACCTCAATAAAAGAGTACTCCATGTCTATGAGAGTAGAAGTGAAGAGAACAAGTTCAAGGGCAACCAAATCGACACAATTCTTGCATTCGAGCAACAATAGTGAAGAGAATTCACTATTGAGTGTCTTTCCTTCTTCCCCAAGAAAATCCATACCTTAATAGGACATGAACAGACCTTAACAAGGAATAGGAAGAGAAAAGAAAGAGTAGAGTGAAAGCCATTCAATAGAGACCCTCCCTCTATAGGGGCCAATTTCACCTCCGTAATAGTAGTACAGCAAGGAGCCCAACCAAAAGTGACATTAGTTTAGTGAAGACAAATTAGCGTGCTCTAGTCACCGAAAGGAGCAAACACAAACCCTACAAATCAAAATCCCAACCAAAAGCAAACCACAACTAAATTGGGCTCATGAAAACTATTAGCAACCATCTGACCTCCAAAGGAAATAAAGCCATCTAAAACACCATAAGTCCTCACTAGGAGACCACACCGGTCCACAATTGAGAACAACGAAACCACCACCTCCATCAAAACCCTCAATAAGAATCTGGTCTAGATCACCTAGAATAGAAACCGAAGGGGAAGGTTTGCGTAAATAGCGAACAACAAAATCACTATACAAATCTTTGCACAAAATGTACGACTGAATTAAAGTGCACGAGAGCACAAGATAATGGCTTGCCACAAAATCCTATCCACCACTGCAAAGCTAGCATTACCTAAAATTTGCTTGAAGGGAGATCAAAATCGGGTATTAACTGGAAAATCCCCGAGTTGTCCAGACGCCACAGCTTCTGCATAAAACTGGAAAACCTAATTGTCATGATGTGAAAAGGATGAGGACTCCACTAAAAGTTCACTTGCAACAATTTAAAAAAAAAACGAAAATTTAGATGTGTTACGATATTTTTTAAAACAAATTCATAGATGCCTACCCATCAAAACTTAAAAACTTAAAATGTTTGTCAATTGTCATTATTATTGCTGGCTCTGTCTTAACACTTCATTGCTGTTAATAAAATAATTGTTCCACATGAATTGTTGTCATCATAGTTTAAAAATTTGGTATTAGCAATATTTGGGCCGACCCAAAATTTGGAAAACTCGGAAACGGGAAAAACTCAGCAATAAATTGACACTTATATTGAATATTTGAAAATATACAATTTCTTAAAATATTTTTTAAAATGCATACATACACACCAAATTTGTAAAATATATAATAATTTGAGATATCCACCATATATCAATCAAATTTTTTAGTTAAACAGTAATTCATATCAAGTAGAACTTAGTAGATTAACATAGTGCTAGAATCATACACCAAAAAACAAGTACAACATCTGAATATAAATAAGTTCAATATATATAGAATGTAATAACATTGTCTGGTTATAGCTAAATCATGCATCAATTTTTTTCACACTTCAATGGTTTGACATTTTGTCAAACACTTGGCAAGCAGCCCAGTTACCATTGAATATATGATGTCTTAAATTTTCAAACACAATATTAGGATGTGCAACAAATTGATCACAAATTTATTTAATTTTGGCCTTATAAGTTTTGCATAAAGAAATACCAAATGCCAATAAACAATTCTGAAATTATTCACACCGGCCTTTGAATTCATTCATCAACAAACCATAGAGCAATATAATGAAAAGGGAATTTAATTGTTGGCTGATTGCTGTAAATCAGAATTTGAAGCCAGCCTGTTTACTTCCAAACTATGTAATATAAACTGAATTTTAAAAATTAAGAACCTAGTCTTTTCTGTAGAATGCAATTGCAAAGTCAAACTGAAACTACATGGTCCAATTTCAATCTGTTGTTCACAGTCTACCCTTACACTGCCCAAAACTGATATAGAAATCAGGCTGATTGCTGTAAATCAGAATTTGAAGCCAGCTTGTTTACTTCCAAACTATGTAATATAAACTGAATTTTAAAAATTAAGAACCTAGTCTTTTCTGTAGAATGCAATTGCAAAGTCAAACTGAAACTACATGGTCCAATTTCAATCTGTTGTTCACAGTCTACCCTTACACTGCCCAAAACTGATATAGAAATCACATCAAATACAAGAACCCTGGGTATTCAAGCTGTAAATCCAACATGCTAATTTGATGCAAATTTAACAAACTAGCATATCCAGAATTACCAAACTCCGATTTGCAGACTAAACCCTCGTCCAACAACAAAGAAATTATAATATTCAATTGTATAAATGCTCCTCAACCACAGTTAATACAAAAAGAGGAGACAATAATAAAACTCAAAAGTCCACAATACCTCAACTGTGGATTTTCAGAATTAAATCTACAATACTTCAAATGTAGATCCCAAACCCTTATACGTCAACAAGGGCACAAACATCAGACTCATAAATGTCACAAAGACAACAAGAGCAAAATAAGATAATCAAATAATTAGATCCTTTCCTCATCAAATGTCCTCATATTTATAATCATCAAATGACACCAGTTTCCCAAAAGAACTCCACTTAAGAAGCTTTCTCTACATAACATTAAAATATAATAAATTGCCATTAATATAATTTATTAATTGCTTTTGGCTACAAAAATGACCTTTTCCATTATAATTTAGAATCTGACATGTAAGGGCACTATTTTTCGTTCCCACGATTTAAAACTTTTCGTCCCTGTAGAGTGGAATTACCAACCAGATCTCAAGATACAAAACTATGTTAACCACATAGGACGGTTCAATTTGTACACAAGAAGTAAAATCTCGTAGATACTATTCTTACCATAGTAATGATAGGCAAGTAAATGATCTTTCTTTATTGATACCAAAAACCACATAGGTACATTACCAATGTTCCAAATATTTATAGACGGGTCGGTTAGTTGGAAACCAACTGACGCATTTCCTCACCACCTAACTACCCAACCCGACTAGTTTAACAAGTACTAAACATAAGTATTTTATTCTAACTACAGTTCTGGTTCCAACGAGCTATGATACTGAGGTGATCAAGAAGCAACACTAACAAAAATAGCAACCTTAACGTATTTAGATGAATAATAATAATAATTTTCCCATCTTGTGAAAACAACTGAAGAAGCATCAGAATAAAAATTTAACAACACAAAAGTGATCTTAATGATGAAAGATGATGAATGAGCTTGACAGAGTGACTTATTATAAATAGATGCTCCCTCCAAGATTCTTGGACCTCAAATTGGAAGCCCGAAATAAAAACTGAGAGCATCACCCAACTCCTCTGACTCAACTGAGCTCATTGGAACCAACAAATTGACTCACTATAAATAGTAAGTCCCTCAAACGGAACCAAAACACACCATAGGCTGTTGGAAAACCCATATCCACACAAATGAGACCCTCAAATCATACTTTTAGCTCACAAGGGTCGCGATGGTGAATTGACCCAGCCAAGTGCAAGAAGTTGCTAAAAAAAGGGACATTACAGTCCTTCCTCCCTAAGATTGATTGTCCCCAACCAATCCTGGAGCAAAATGGACATCACAATCCACCTGGATCCCAAAGGTAGAACTGCGTATTATCTCTATTATGTACAAACAACTCCTGTAGCACCAACACCCAAATAACAAAGATCAACGTCAGAATCATCCAAAAACTGACCCGAGGTGCTGATGAAGTCAACAACTCATCGAGACTAAACCCAATTGAAATACCAACTCTGTCCACACTTCAGTCCCCATCAAACTGATATTCACACCCAACTGCACTGTGGAGATGGTAAGAACCATAGGTACCTGAAACACGACCAGCAACTCCAACCTCTGCCAAACTGTCTTGGGTGTGTAGATACTGCAAGGGGTCTAATTTGTAGCTATCAATCCCACTTGTAAAAGATGCTGCTAACCCATCCCATAATGGATAGTATGAAATTGGAGCCAACCCACATCGATGCGAAACCAAATCCTCTACATGAGGGTCAAAATAAAAGAGATGAGCACTCCACACAGTGTAATGTTAATAAAATCTCCCAATCTTTGTCAAAGGCTCATCAGTATCAGTCTGCGGATCCGTAGATGGCTCCTATCTCTGACTTTGAACTACTGGTCGAGTAGGATACCTGACAATCCTCTCAGCAAACCCAACTTTAAAATCCCTTTGGAGAAGCATAGTAGACAAAGTCTCTACAATCTTTCCCACCAACCTTTGAATGGCATGAGAGCCTTGGATGAGAGTAACCTCAGACACTCTGTATGAATTCTCCCGTACATCCATACTCTTCAAAAGTTACTCCATGAAAGACTTTGTGCAGTAGAAATTATGTGGAAGCATCAACCTGTTCCCTTGCGACCCATAGCTGATCCCTTTGAAAATGTGTCAATGTCAACTGTCCAATGCTATTAGCTGTATGAGATGAAGAAATAGATTTTATAACTACCAATCCTATGTCCATCCATAGTTGAAGAAAATAAAGTGCTGGTCACTCTAGAAATCAGATTGGAAAATCATCAAAGTCAGCATTGAACAAAATTAAGACTAAACCCAATTCTTGCAGGCTGGTAGGAAACTGCTCTAATAACACTATAATAACCCTGTCTAGTTATAGCTAAATCAAGCATCAATTTCTTTCACATTTCAATGGTTTGACAGTTTGTCAAACACTTGTCAAGCAACCTAGTTACCATTGAATATATGCTGTCTTAATTTTTCAAACACAATATTAGGATGTACAACAAACTGATCACAAATTTATTTAATTTTGGGCTTATAAGTTTTGCATAAATAAATACCAAATGCCAATAAACAATTTTGAATTGACACACACGAGCCTCTGAATTCATTCATCAAGAAACCATATAGCATTATAATGAAAAGGGAATTTAAATTTTGGCTGATTGCTATAAATAAGAATTTGAAGCCAACTTGTTTACTTTCAAACTATGTAATATAAACTGAATTTTACAAATTAAATACCTAGTCTTTGCCATAGAATGTAATTGCAAAGTCAAACTAAAAGCTACTTGGTCCAATTTCAATCTAGCGTTCACAGTCTACCTTTACAAATGCTGCCCAAAACTAATATAGAAATAATGCCAAATACAAGAACCTTTGGCATTCAAGCTATAAATCCAACATGCTAATCTAATGCAAATCGAACAAACTAGGATATCCAAAATTACCAAACTCCAATTTGCAGAGTAAACCCTCGTCCAGCAACAAAGAAATTATAATATTCAGTTGTATAAATGCTCGTCAGCCACAACCCATATTGAAAGGGGAGACGATAATAAAACTCAAAAGTCCACAATGCCTCAGCTATAGATTCTTGGAATTAAATCTATAATACTTCAGTTGTATATCCTTAACCCTTATACTTCAGCGAGGGCACAAATTTCAGACTCAAACATGGCAGAAAGATAACAACAAGAAAATAAGATAATCAAATAATTAGATCCTGTCCTCATCAAATGCCCTCATATTTATAATCTTCAAATGACACTAGTTTCCCAAAAGAACTCCACTTAAGAAGCTTTCTGTACACAACATTAAAATATAATAAATTGCCATTAATATAATTTATTAATTGCTTTTGGCTCCAAAAATGACCTTTTCCACTGGAACTTTATATTCTGACACGTAAGGGCACTATTTTTTGTTCTCACGATTTAAAGCTTTTCTTCTCGGTTCCAACGAGCTATGATATTGAGGTGACCAACGAAAAACACCAACAAAAATAACAACCTCAACATATTTAGATGGATAATGATAAATTCACCCATCTTGTGAAAACAACTAAAGAAGCATCAGAATCGAAATTTGACAATAGCAAAATGATCCTAATGATGAAAGATGGTGAATGAACTTGAGGTGACTTCTATAAATAGACGCTCCATCCAAAATTGTTGGAGCTCAAACCGCAAGCCCAAAATAAAAATTGAGAGTATCAGCCAACTCCTCTGACTCACTAAGCTCATCAGAACCAACAGATTGACTTACAATATAAATAGTAAGTTTTTAAATGGAGCCAAAACACACCATAGGCTTTTGGGAAGCCTATATCCACACAACTGAGACCCTCAAATCCCACTGTTAGCATACAAGGGTTGCGATGGTGAACTGACCTGGCAGGAACTTGCTAAAAAAAGGGACATTACATAAAAGTCAAACTCCATGAAATTACTACTTCTGAATACATATTAAGGTCAATATTCAGGGGCAATGAAAACTAGAAGTAGCAATTGTCGTCGGTAAATATTGAGTAGCCAACGAGTTCCTTCGGGAAGGTTCTTGTTATGTAGCCGACGAACCCCTTCGAGAAGGTTCTGCGGAAAGTATATATACACCCTTCGAGATCATTGTAATGATCATCAGAAGCATAATGTAATGTCTTTGGCATATGCGAATAATAAAAGGAGCATTGTTGTTCTTTGTCTATTGTCTGTGTGCATTAATCTATTTACCCATACGGTAAACATTTGGCGTCGTTGCTCGATGGACCTGGAACGAAGGTAGAGGAATGAAGACTAATGTCGAGTCAGTCGAACAAAAATAAGAACAAGATGAAGGAAAAATATGAAATACGCACAGCACAAGGGAATTAATTTTGGCACAATAGGCCGAACGCAGACGAAGGTTTCAACAGATTGCCGATGGACACCGAAGCACTGAGGAATTGTTAGAAGAGACTCGACAGTGGTTGGATTTGGTAGAAGAAGCAAGGGAGGAATTTCTTAACCTGCATACACCGAGGGAAGAAAAACTAGACGAAAGGGGATTAACTTGCACGACTTAGAGTGCCGAGGGAGCACGAGTGTGGAGTGAACTCTTTGTCCGATATACACTTTCGGAACAGACAACTTCGCTTGACGAAAACCCTTCTTCACCAAATAGCACGACTGTCAAAAATAAAACGATTGTTGCAAACAACGTGGGTGTGCAGAACAATGCGGGTGTGCAGAAAAGTCAATATTCAAATTACATAAAAGTCAAACTCCATGAAATTACTACTTCTGAATACATATTAAGGTCAATATTCAGGGGCAATGAAAACTAGAAGTAGCAATTGTCGTTGGTAAATATTGAGTAGCCGACGGGTTCCTTCGGGAAGGTTCTTGTTATGTAGCCGACGGACCCTTTCGAGAAGGTTCTGCGGAAAGTATATATACACCCTTCGAGATCATTGTAATGATCATCAGAAGCATAATGTAATGTCTTTGGCATATGCGAATAATAAAAGTAGCATTTTTGTTCTTTGTCTATTGTCTGTGTGCATTAATCTATTTACCCATACGGTAAACATTTGGCGTCGTTGCTCGATGGACTTGGAACGAAGGTAGAGGAATGAAGACTAATGTCGAGTCAGTCGAACAAAAATAAGAACAAGACGAAGGAAAAATATGAAATACGCACAGCACAAGGGAATTTAATTTTGGCACAATAGGCCGAACGCAGACGAAGCTATCAACAGATTGCCGATGGACACCGAAGCACTGAGGAATTGTTAGAAGAGACTCGACAATGGTTGGATTTGGTAGAAGAAGCAAGGGAGGAATTTCTTAACCTGCATACACCGAGGGAAGAAAAACTAGACGAAAGGGGATTAACTTGCACGACTTAGAGTGCCGAGGGAGCACGAGTGTGGAGTGAACTCTTTGTCCGATATACACTTTCGGAACAGACAGCTTCGCTTGACGAAAACCCTTCTTCACCAAATAGCACGACTGTCAGAAATAAAACGATTGTTGCAAACAACGTGGGTGTGCAGAACAACGCGGGTGTGTTGAACAACGCAGGTGTGCAGAACAATGCGGGTGTTCATAAAAGCGTAGGTGTACAGAATAGTGCGGGAGTTTAGAACAACAAGGCAGGTGTACAAAATAGTGTGGGTAAACAACAAGTATGCCCAACTTGAATAGTAATGGCTGGACCGAAGGAAAAGTTACCAACGTTTGATGGTGATGGAACAACCGATCTAATTAGACATTGTAAAACATGCGAAACAATTTGGAGGGCGAATGGCATAACGGATACAAATGAATGGGTTCGACAATTTTCGGCAACCCTAAGGGGCGTAGCAATTGATTGGTTCGCCAGTACAGATCCTCAAAAATTAGCCAATTGGGACAACGTTAAGGAGTTTACCACCGAATTTCAACTGCTCTGCGACGACAATGAGATCGTAACAGAGATATACAACACAAAGCAAGGCAAAAATGAAACAGTTCAAGTATATACCAAAAAATTAAAAGACTTAATAAACAAGATGGAAAGTAAGTCGGCGAATGGGTTGCAGAAGAGATGGTTCATTGAAGGACTACGCCCGAAGTTATAGAAGAAGATGAGGATTGTGCCACCATTGTCATACACTGAAGCATACAATCGAGAAATGAGCTTAGAAAGTGAGTAGAAAACAAAAAAAAGAAGAGTAGTTCATCCGAGTCAGATGACGATGCGTGTTCGGAAGAAGAGAGTAGCAATGACGAAAAGGGTAGTAAGAAGGTCCGAGCCCTCTAGAAGGATATGATTCGAATGATGAAAGAATTTAAGAACATGTAGAAAGAGCCGAAGGGAAACAACCTCTGGTGCACGGAATGTAACACAGAAGGTCACACGAAGGTATCTGTCCAAAGAACCAGTTCTGTGACATCTACCAGATCATGGGACATTCCACAAAAGAATGCCCTTTCAATATGAAAACAAGAGGACCTCAACAAGTGCTCCTGACCCAGGAGGCTTCTGCATCAGGAGGGAGCGAAAATACCAATAATGAGGGTGCCATGTCAGGAGGGTACAGGAATAATAGGCGAGGGCAGAACAACAACAATGCGAACAATAATAATGGAAGCCACAATTGAATTTAGTACCTTGCGAACGACTGCCTGATGGTACAATGCCGAGCATGCAATTTGTGGGGCCACTTTGCCTGAGACTGTACAATGGCAAACACATCAAATTTGTTATACAGATGGTGCGGTCTTGGAGATCATGAAGATGTTAAGTGCTCAAAATCAGGAGTGAATCTGATCACCATCGGGACAGACAAAGAGGAGGTTTTGGCAATCACATGCAAGCAAGCAAAATTGTACCTTGACCCGACAGAGGAAAATAAGAGATTCGAGGAAGTACGAGCAAAAATTAAGAAGGCAACGCAAGTGGACAAAGCACACTTGAAGGACACTACTAGTACCTCAGCAAGAAACTGCACGGAACAGAACATCGTACGATAGATATTACAAACTAAAGTGCTAGTCAAGATAAATGATCTGTTGCTCACAATGCCTCAACTCCGAGCGGCACTCATAAACATCGGTCCCGCTGCTAAATTATCAGGAGAACGAGGAAGGGAGAAGGAAAGTGGAACACGTACAGGGGACCCGATGCTGCTAGCCCTCACATTCGGACGACATCTAGCAGTAGTTTAGATGGGAATTTGGGGAATCGTTCTCATAGACACAATTGTGGACAGAGGGTCCGGTGTGAATGTGTTACCGGAGAACACTTGGAAGAGGTTGGGACAGCCAACGTTGTGGCCACCTATATTACAATTACTAATAGTGGACCAACACGGCATTAAACCTCTCGGTGTCCTGATGGCACAACCGGTGACGATTGGAACACAACCATTCCTACTCAACTTCGTCGTAATTCCGCTAAAAAGGAGAGGATACAACGCCATTTTGGGCCGTGGATGACTCGTGCAAGCGAAGGTCAAGCATGACTGGAAGAAGAATACACTATCAATGGAAAACAGGTGACGACGATTCACTATTGTTTTACACACAAATGGTGGGTGAAGAAGCCATATCATTTGATTCCGAAGAAGAGGATGACCGGAAGTAGCAATTGGAACCTAATGAGGAAGGCATCCTATGGTTGGAAGGTGGATCGACGGATGATGATTTGGATTTGGTGAACGACCTTTTCCATTGGCAAATGGAGAATAATGTGCTCTTTCCGAGCTGTAATATGTTAAGGGTTGACAAAGGTGAGAAAGAAGAGGAAAATAAATGTTTGAAGGAATATAGAGAAGCGGAAGAAGGAAAGACAGTTACGGTTGAAGTTGAAGGGAAGAATATACAGTACGAACCTAGAAAAAGGAAAGATCCCACCATACGGAACAACGGACAGCGCGGAAAGAAAATGTTACGTCAAACCACGGATATAGTAGAAAGGTGTCGGTAGCAAGGAAAACACATCATACGGTTTGCATAGGAAACAAGGAGGGGTTTAATAAAAGCTTCAGCATTACGGAGTAAAAGTTCTAAAATCAAGAATACAGTTATTGACGGCAAGGAGTGGTAGCCGATGGAAGTCATGGTACTGAGTGTCGAGAACAAACTGGGCGATATGGAAACCCAGAGGGAGAGATCGTGTAACTTAAATAAACTTGATGAGCGACGATTGCAAGCACAATGGGCCACAGAGGTGACACAGAACAGGCGCAAAGCATGGCGTGATAAAAACTTGAAACTAAACAAGTTCCAACCGGGACAGTGGGTGTTGAAGTATGACGGTCAGAACAAGATCAAACCAGGAAAATTTAAAGTTAAATGGGTCAGGCCATATTAGATCTAGGAAGTAGGTGATAATGGAGCAATAAAGTTGTGGACATCAGACGGACAAGAAATACCATAACTAGTGAACGGTTCAAAGCTAAAGATGTACCATGCCATAATTATTCCTTCGTAGTTAGAGAAGGATGAAACTCAAAGGGAGAATTAGATGTGTATGTTCTAGAAAAAGAAAAGAAAAAAAAGGCGAAAAAAAAGGATATAGCATACAGAAATCAAGGCAGGTAGGAAACTTAAAAAATTGGATGGTCACTAGTCTACACGGGAGGCTCCATATGGAAATTTCAGTAGCAGCACGGTCTTGTATAAGACCCCCATACCTGTACAGATTTTTAAGATTAAGTTCTCTACTTGAACACCTTACGGAATTGGAGGTTGACTTCTCTGTTTGGCAACTTACAGATTTTGGAGGTTGATTCTTCTATTTGGCATCGTACGGATTCAATTCCATTGTATGTTTTTCATGACCGTACGAAGTTCTGCTTCTGTGATCGTACAGATTGAAGGATGGAGAGAGAGCTTCAGAAGGTATTTCATGGCCGTACAACAGACTATAACTAGACATTAGCATCGTACGACATTCTTATTTAGTGCGTGTGTTTCAAGTACCCTCACCGTACGGTTAGATGCGGATCATTTTTTACTGTTTTTGGGGCACCCTATGGCGATTTCATGGAGTAATTGTACGTTATCTAGGGGCTGATTTCAATATTCCACCGTACGGCGATTCGAACCTTGGGCGGTTCATACTTGCATTTTTGTTTTGTTGAGCTTGTTTCCAGAGCACGACAAGGGATTTGAAGTGGCGAATACAGATCAATAGAAGGAAGCAGTTAGAAGAGGAGCAGCTAATTAAAAAAAAAAAAAAACCGAAAAGAACTCAAAGATGTTCAGAATGAATAATGTATGATGCCGAGGGGAAGGGAAAGACATAAACAGGTGGAAAATGCAAGCAGTTGCCAGAAAGAGTGGAATTGGAAGGAAATGACAAAAATAGTGTCCCATATAGTTTTGTTTGGGTTTTAGAGTGCTAAGTTGGTCTTGGCTGCTCAGGGTGTTGCCCCCTAGACCCCCAGTCGGTGTGATTATCAGTCGTGGGAAGTGTGACTAGTGGATGAGGCTTGGAGCTGCTGTAGGCATAGTGTGCTAGAGGTGGAAAGATCACTGGAGTAAGCCTTTCGAGAGGGGTGGTACGCTTTTACACCTTTCGAGAGGGGTGGTATGCTTTGGAGCACTTGGAGTAGGTGCTGGACATTAAGCGGTCTTGGTGGATGTATAGAGAGCTCGGGAGGAGTTATCATCCAGTTGAAGGCAGTACAAAAACACTTGGCTCAGGGTACCTAGGAGTTGGAAGTAGAGAAACCGGCATGGGTGGCTATCAAGATTAGCTTAATTAAGGAAACAATAGTGTTAGTAGAGGCTACAGATGCAACATGGGTTGGAGACAAGTTTGGTGTAGGCACGGGATGAATGTGAAAGTGGTGTGACAAAAATAGATTTATCTTGTTGTAGTTAGTCAGTTAATGTATTCCGTTTTGTTAATCTGTCTCGGATATTTTGTAATTGTCGTCCAGAGACGACTTTTTCTTTTGGGGAGATGATGTCGTCGGTAAAAATTAAGTAGTTGACGGGTTCCTTCAAGAAGGTTCTTGTTATGTAGCTGACAGAACCCTTCGGGAAGGTTCTTCGAAAAGTATATATACACCCTTCGAGATCATTGTAATGATCATCAGAAACATAATGTAATGTCTTTGGCATATGCAAATAATAAAAGGAGTACTGCTGTTCTTTGTCTATTGTCTGTGTGCATTAATCTATTTACCCATATGGTAAACAACAATCATAAATTGCGTCTACGAGTAAAATTTAGAAGAGATTTTTGTTGCTGGGTGGGTTTCGTTGAAGTAGTTGCTGTGGGAACATCCTCAATAGGTGCCCTAATAGGTGGCTCATGCTCGACATAAGCCTCTGATGGATGACCAAGCTCATGTTCCTCACATGCTTCCACATCCACAACCTAGTCATTTGCTTCTCTCTCAAACTCAACTTGCTGCTCATTTGGCAATAAAGGTTCACCCACATCCCCATTTGCACCCTCACCATCAGGAGAAGCAATCCAATCTGCCAAATATGGATCAATATCATCCAAGTCTAGTGCTTCATATGAAGCTTGCCCTTTCACGTTTTTCTCATGCAAGAGAAGTTTGTACTTCACATAAACCAAGTCATTTAGGCGCTTTTGAGTCAACCTATTACGTTTCTTTGTGTGTATGTTCTGAAAGGTACTCCAATTTCATTCGCAACCAGAAGCACCACAAGGCTGTGATAAAATTCGGATGGCAAGCTAGTGAAGATTAGGCATTGTGGCACCATAATCTTCCCACCACATATATGCAAGGAATAGAGAAACCATTAATGATGTGGTAAATCTTTCAATAAACTTCACGAGTAAAATAAATGGTATAATAAAAGTAAACACATGTTCTTTTTTGCTTGGCTGGAAGGTGTATTTCCTACGTTTTCAATTAGGAGAAGAAGACAAGGGCCCCTCTTTCCTCTTGTAGCTCTGCAACTCATCAAGTATGAGGTCTCAAAGGTTCGTATTAGCAACCAATTTTCGAATACATTTGTCAAAGCCAATTTGAAGCTCTGCATCTACTTTAAAAGTGTTGGAGAAATAGTGCTTTGGGTTCAAGAAGTAGGCAGCCGCATGAATGTGTTGGTGGAGTTGTCGGTTCCACCTACGATCACTTATGTTCCGTATGGGTCTATATTTGGTGTCATTTGACCTATACAAGTGTTGAATGACCTCTTTTGCCCTTCCACGGCCTCATATAGAAACCCCATGGGCTTTTTTTCCCCATCTACAATTCGTAAAACCTTCACCAATGGTTTTGACACCTGGACATAATAATACATACAAAAATCAGCCAATGAAAATATTTGAAAATGAAATACTAAATCACCAATGAAGACTTTAAAACTTACTTTGAGGGTGTTCTCCATTATCTTTTCAAAGCTAGCATCAAGCACCTCACAACCTTCTCTGCTTCAGGCTTCCTAGCATAAGGACTCTGTAACCATTTCTTATCAAGAAACATGTGCATGAGGTCTAACAATGTCTCAGATATGCTTTGTAAGTTAAAAAAATTAGTGACAAAGCGTGTGACCCTTGCTTGTACAAGATTCTTACCACTAGTGTGTTCTCTTATAAGACTCAAGAGCCATGTATGATTGTAGGTGTACTTCGCAATATTCCTTCCATGTTCAACCACCTTCTCCACCCAGCTCAGTTTTCCTAGAGCCTTAGGAAGCAAGTCAAGACTATGGGCAGCACAAGGGCTCCAAAATAATGTGGGATGTCTCTCCATTAGAAGTCTACCGGCTGCCACATATGCTCCTGCATTATCAATCACAATCTGGATGACGTTAGCCACTCCCACTTCTATTACCACCTCATCCAACATGTTGCACAAATTTTCTACATTTTTTACTTGATCAAAGGCATCAATTGATTTTAGAAATACCAACTGTCCCCTTGAAACAACTATAAAGTTGATGAGTGTCCTATTCCTGCTATTTGTGCACCCATCAGATATAATAGTGCAACCTTTCTGTTCCCAAATTTTTCTTTGCTAGTCCACAAGTTGATGAATGTTTCTTACCTCACCATCTAAGAACGACCCAGTGACCACATAAGGAGTTGGGGGCTTGAACCCCATACTAGACAAAGAAATTTAAGTTACCATTTGATCCTAATACGGACTACATAAAGCATTGAAGGGAATATCCTTGTGGAGCCAAAATCTTGTAATTGGCACCTTTGTCATCTCATGCATCTCTTTGTTCCATGCAATGCCTAGCAAGCCGAGTTGAACACTAGGAGTGTTACATGGAACCCAAAGTCTGCTAAAGACCCACTTGTACTTCCCAATCCCGAGGCCCAATATAAGAAAAAGCCTCTCCACCTGTTTGTGATCCTGTAGAACTAAAAGTCCCAATTGGGCTGCCATGGCCTAAAATGTCATCTTTTTGGCTGCCTTATTTTGTGCATATTTATTGAAGGCTTGTCAAAGACTCTCTTGCAGCCTTTTTGAGACATGTATCACACAGTGTAATATCATTGTTTGGAACCTTTCCAAGATGTTATTTTAGTCGACTTATGCTTGAAGTCATATGCTTGTGACAAAAGATACATTCGACATGCCCTTTGATTTCTCCTGGGATCCCATATTTCCATAATGCATCTTTCTCTTTGCCACCAATTATCCTGTAAAGAAATAGGTGAATTTTGAGAACCTAGATAAAAATAACAAATTATAACCACCCCTATATTCACCCTACCCTGTTAGAATAGTAGGGCACCCCCTATAAATCAAATTAATTTTTTTTAAATTTATTAAATACTGTTATAAATCTGTTAAAAATTAGAATCTATTAATATATATTATAAATATTTAATCTATTAAAATCTATAATGATGTGTTGTAAATCTATTTAAATATATATTGATTATAAACATGTCAAAAATAGTCAAATATATTGAATATTGTAATTGAATACTGTTATAAGGGAAAAAAAAACAATATTAATAAATTAATTATTTAGTATAATAGTAAATTTAACATACTAAAAATTCTTATTACGGAAATTGCTAAATAATAAAATATTATTAATAATTACTAATTAGTAGTTACTATAAATATTAATTACTATAGAATATATAAAATTAAAAAGAAAAATTTATCGAACTTTTAAATTTTAAACAAAATATTAATAAAGTACTAAAATTTACAAAAAGAAAATTCAAACTAATGTACTAAAATGCAGAGATATCCAACTTGTTCTCGAATATAGTCGAATGTCCTCAAAGAGTCAAACACATGTCCTCAAGCACACTTCAATTGTAGGTCTGAACGCATTGCCCTCCAACGCACAAACTTAATGCAAAAACAATGGTTGAAATTGAACGCACGTTAATCACAGGTCTAAACGCATTGTCCTCCGATGCAAAAACTTAATGCAAAAACAACGGTTGAAACCGAACATAGATGGAAGACAATGAGGGCTATTAAAAACACTTTTTTTGTTACCTAAAAGTGTGATGACTTGTTAACACATTTTCACATGACTTTTCAACGGTTTTTATTGTGGTTTTTTCATTTTTTTTGTGAAAATTTACCTAAATCGACGATGATTTTTTCCAATGTAATGACAACAATTTTTTGCTTGATATACTCGGATGGCTTTGCGTTTCGTGAAATACCGCGGTTTGTGCGAGAAATTGCTGTTTTTATAAGCTATGGTTGTCATAAGTGATATCTCTCTCCCTCTATGACTGATGATATGCTTGCACACTCAATCAACAACTTTCATTCGTTACTCAAAAGAGTTGGTAATAATCTTCATGATACCTAGTTATTATTGATTAACAATGCTTGTGAAATTCGATAATGGTGTGTAGTGTCCTCGTTTTAGCATGACCATGATAGCGGATGAATTTAGCCTATTATTAGAGGACCCTATTGAGGGTTTTGGCTCCGTTTGGTGGAACTTACTATTAATAGTAAGTCAATGGATGGTTCCAATGAGCTCAGATGAGTTAGAGGAGTTGAAGGATGCTCATAGTTTTTATTTTTGGCATCTGGTTTAGGCTCCAAGAATCTTGGAGGGAGCATCTATTTTTAGCAAGTTATCCCATTAGGTTCATTCATCGTCTTTCTTCATTAGGAACAGTCATGTGCTATAAGATTTTGATTTTGATGCTTCTTCAATCATTTTCGGAAGACATGTGAATTATGATTATTATTTAATTAAATATGCTGAGGTTGCTATTTTTACTGGTATTGTATATTGGCCACCTTAGTGTGTAATCATTTTCGCAAGACAGGTGAATTATGATTATTATTTAATTAAATATGCTAAGGTTGCTATTTTTATAGCTAGTTGGAACGAGGTTAAATATTTTTAAATCTTGGGCACAAGAAACAATTACCTTGTGTGTAAAAATATCTTAATATGGTTGAAAAGGTCATTTTTGGAGCCAAAAGGAATTAATAAATTGTATTATTCAAATATGTGCTTTAGTATAAAGCAAAAGGCTTTTAAGTGAAAGTTGTCTTAAAGAAATCATCTATATTTAATATAAAAGCAATGCTTTGTGAGAAAGGAATTCATTCTATTGCTTATGATATTTGATAACTTTGTGTTGGGAGAAGAAATTGAAACAAGGGTTTCAGCATTGCTAGAGAATTCTGAATTCTTTGCCATTTCAGCACTTTAATCTGTGAAACACTAGGAGAATTGTGCTCTAGTTGCTGAGTATTGGTCTGAGATTTATTTGAGGATTGAATGGTTGTATATGATTCAATTAATTATCTGACTGTGTTTTGGAAAGGCATTGGAATGAGTGTCATAGCATTGAATATGATGCTGCAATGCTCGTGCAATTTTGGCGCCTTTTTGAAGAGCTATAAGGTGGCAGCTATCTGCATTTTAAATCTGCCATTTCATTACTTAGACCTGTGCTCCAAGTCTATGTGCTGCGTTTGGTTTGCATTAGGTCCATCTGCTGTAGCAGTGTTTTATGCATTAGGTCTGAATTCTTCACAAAAAGGAGGATATGATTTATGCTGAGGACGTGGTTAATAATCCGGGAATATGCATTTAAGTTGAATGTTCTATATCATTCAAGGTTCGTTAAATGTTTAGAATTAAATTAAATGTTATTTCATGCCAAGTATTTCTTAAAATGTTTCTTCATTTTAGGTATACATTTACATGTAAAAATTCAGATATATGCATTTGAAATGATCAAGAGTAGTTTCCATTGCGCCTTGTTCTTGCACCTTGTTCTTTTCTTAGTCATCATTGAGTTATTTTGCAAGCATTTGAACATCATTTAAAATCATTTCAAGAAAGAAAATACAATCTAAAAATAAAGGGCAGTCAGATAGAGGTTTCATGCAAAAAAGTGAAGCAATTTGATGTTTGCCAAGAGTTAGAACCAGCAGGGTTATTAAAGTAGTATCACAGCTTGCATGATAAGCTAGAACTGGTTAGCTTCTTTACAATGGTATCATAACTTGCATGATAAGTGTTTGACACAAATGTCAAACCAATAGAATTGAACTTAGAACTGGTATGGTTCATTACAATGGTATTAGAGCGGTTTGTTGCCATGCTATGGGGTAGGGAATAATTTTTTTTTTTTGGTCCAGCTGTTGTTACTTGAGTGACTAGCACTCTTGAAGTTATTACAGTTAAGGAAAAATACAGGAAATCTAGTAAATATGGAAACTAGTTGAATACCAAGGGTAATCTAAGGAAGCAAACAAATGCCTTGATAGAAAGTATGGAAAAGCTTAGAGAAAAGGATGGATGCAAGAGTTTCAATCCGTAACAGTTGACATGGCAGCTAGGTATATGGTTTCTATTTTTCAAAAGTCTTCCTCACAGAGAAAACAGAAATTGAATCAGGAGGTTTGTAGCAGTGTTCCATCAAGTGGTTGAGCCTTTGCGCAATGAGATAGCTACTAGTCCTTCTCCTATGCATGGTATTGGAGGCTCTTCTTGGGAGCATGTGGTTATGACAAACTTGCCCGAGGACAGTTGCATCAAGTCCCAACATTTACATGAGATAGGAGCTAGTGAATGGGAAGATGTCGATGACATGATAGCTACCATTGATGACAACCTTACATAAATTGGTACTATTGAAAATGTCAGTCATATAAGGTCTGATTTTTAAGACAGCAGTCCTATTTTTGGTCTCTTGATGGTGTTGATGACAAGGCGAATGTGGAGAATGCTGTTGGTATCAGAATGCTTTTTGCGTCACATGACGAGAGTGTTAGTTTTGAGGATAGCACAGAAAATATGAGCTCTAATAACTCTGATTTTTATGTTAGCAATCATAATAGTGAGCCTATGCAGGAGATATCGACTTTATCTTATGTAGTTGATGAGTGCATCGAGTTCCCTTGTGTTGATGCTTAGGATTCATGTGTTAGAAGTGAGTCATATGATGCAGATTTGTGCCATAATGGTTTTCATTTTTATGACAATAGTTACCCATGCTTGCAGCAGCATGAGACAGTAGAGTTTTACAGGTTGATGTTGGTACCTATAATTTGAGTACTACTGATGTTATCTATGAGGATGACTCATGTTGTAGTGAGTTTGATTTGTAATATCAGTGTAATGTCCCCGTTTTGGACAGGTCTACACAGTTGACCGAGTTAGCTCATCATAACGACCCTCGTGAGCTGACAGGGTGTTTTGGGGGTCCTAGCTGTAGATTTACTATTTTTAGTAGGTCTATTTTTTGGCAGTGCAGTGGGTGGCTTCTGTAGTTTGTCATCACCTGCAGTAAATAAAATTAATAATTGCTTGAGCTCTTATTTATTCACTGATTATTAAGTTGCATTATTATAATAATGTTTATATTATCATAATAATGACATTAAGTGATATTTCTAGAAAGTGTGTTGGAAAGTTTTTACTGTTGAGTTCTTTTGGGAAACTTCCACAGTTTTTGAAGTGGAGTTTATAAGGAAACTTTGGCCAGCGAAGGATTATAAATGAGAGTTCATTTCATTGGGAAAAACACACTTGAAAAATATATTTGTTTTTTGTTCCTTTGTGGTTTTTTCTGGTCTCTGACTTGTGAGCCCTTGCTGAAGTGTAAGGGTCTTGTCTGAGAAGTTCTTGGCAATTGCGCTGAAGTATAAAATTGGCCAACATTCTCCTATTGTATTCTTATAGCTAAGGAGAATAATCTTGAATATCGTATTTTCTTTGATTGAATTTCCTGGCTAAGGGTTTGAAGACGTCTGAGAATCATCATTGGCAATTGTGCTGAGGTAAGCAATTGTCGTAATTCTCCAATTGTGTTCACTGTGGCTACGGAGATAGGTATTTTGAATGAAATTGATTGTAATATGTGCATTTGGAAATCGATTAGAGGTACTGTGACTGCCGTTTTTAACTACTTGGGTTGCGTTTGAAATTGTATCAGCTAGACGTCAAGCTGAGAGTTGGTTTGCTGCCGGACTTGGGATTTGACAGGGAGAAATAACATAGATTGGCAATCTACATTATCACACGTTCTGTCTATGCAACTGACGTTCTACATTGCAGCTGGGTGTCATTCTTTTCCTGGTCGCGTTCTGCATTGGAGGCCATTCGAATTAATATCAGATTGCTTGTCTTTGTTTTGACTTTTAGTCGGAAGTGTACTTAGAGTTTTTACAATCAGACTTTAGCAAATACTTTAGAGGACTCATTGTTTGATGATATGTTCCAGGCTTTTGATTCGCAAGGACTTGTAGTTACATGGGAAGAGGAAGCTTGCAAGGAGATTAATATGGCAAGAACTTCTACTTATTCAGATGAGACAGTTGTCAAGGTACCTGTTATCTCTAAAAGTTGCACCCTTGATTGAGATCTAAAACTTTGTCACTTCGAGACACATGGAAATACTCCTAGGTTTGGGGGTTATCCAAAATTAGAGTGAATCTTCGGGTTCTAGGCCGGCTCCCATGAGATGCTTTCACCTATTTGCTCCCTTAAAACTTGGGAGTGAAAGAGGCAGAAGGATGACAAAGCTAAAACTTAAGACTAAGGTGATGCATCAAACTTGAAATGAGATTGATATTCTTAACACAATGGAACCTTCCTGAAACACTTCAAATATGACACAATTCTAATAACGAAGTTCTCATTTTGCAAATGCTAAAAACTGAAAGATTCTCACTTAGGACTCGAGATGAATGACAATAATGACAACAAATCACTACCTTTCATACAACAAGATGAAACTTAGAAAAAGTCTTCAAAGAGCTCTTCTATTCGAAGTTTCAAAGGGTGAGACAATAGCATTTCCACAATTGTCACAAAGCAATCACAATAGTAGCTTACTTATAAAGAACTGGGAAACCTTACAAATGAGCCTCAAGCTCATACTTATGCATTTTTACATCCAGCTGCATTACAAATGCAAACACCAACTCCTTGGACGAGTTCAGACAATAAGACACTTTTTGAGCCCCCAAAAAGACTTCAAAAAGACTTACATATGACCCAAAAGGTATGACCCCAAAATATCATCATGAAGACCCATCCTAAATGCACCCATATCTCCAAAAGGGCTCCCAAAAGTCCTTGAAATGCAATAACTCTTCAATTGACTTTCCATCCCATCAGTGTGACCTTTGGAAATCTGTCATAGCTATGCTTTAGTATCCTTTTCAGACTTTTTAGAGGTAAAAATAAATATTTGGTTATTTTATCACAACGGATACTTATCATAAACTAACAATATTTATTATATAGTTCATGATTTATTATTTTTAATATATCTCAATTATATTAATAATGTTTATTAAGTGATAGTTAGTCCACATAATAGTATTATTTATCTAATTGATATATATTCAAGTAATAAACTATAAATAATATGATAAATATTAATTAGTCATAAAAATTATTATAATATTTATATTTTATTATTATTATTTTTAACAAATATCAATTAGGTTAATAATATTATTAAGTGGATTGGAAAACCATTTAATTATACTAATAAGTAATTGATATATTAAAATAATAATAGAAAAATTTAAATATTATACTAAATACATAAGTGATAAACTTCAATATTTATTTCACCTTTTTAAAAGCCTAGGCAAGGAATACTAAGGCCTTTAACAAAATCTAAAACCTAGCTTACAATTTAACACCACACTTGCCATTTAAAAGCAGGAGAAAATGGGGCTTAGGAAATAAAAGATATATCCCTCAAAGTTCATAGAAGCTTCAACAAAGCTTTAGGGCATATACTACCTTTGCAAAATCAGAAGCCATTTCATTATTACATTTGCATTTTGCTCTGCCTTAGATGCCAACATGGAGAGAAATGAGGGTTTGAAAAAGAATAATGGAGTCTTTGCTTGAGAAAAGATATACTCTGTGTGTTGAAGCTTTTGAATCCACTAACTGTACATTTGTGGGCACCTTTTCTTCTATTTATCTCTATGATTCCCATCATGGTTGGCTGCCATGGAAGAAGGAAAAAAGAAAAGTTTGCTGAAGCTTTTAATGGCTTTTCTGGGCATTTTTGCTTTGCTTCAGATCTGTAGTAATGCTGGTAATGTTGCTTATCTTTTTGCTGAAGTTTTTAAAAGCCTTTTGGTGGTTTGAAACTGGAAAAGTCTGGGCATGCTTTGGCTGTAACAGCAGACTCATTCTCCATTCCTTTCAGGATACAAGGCAGTGAGGACACAAAGGGAACAAAGGGGAACGAGGGCATATATGGTCAAAGAGAGGAATAACACCGCTAGTCATTCAAGCAGCAATGACTAGCCCTAATGACTCTTATACCGTTGTTTACACACATTTCATGCTTTGAAATTCAAGCTCTGATTTGCTCTTTAGCTAGTCTCAAAGCTTGTGTGAAACATTTGAACATATTGATCTATAAAGTGTTATATTTTCAGAAAAGCATGAAAAAATTCAGTTTATGTGATCTCTTTCTTCATCAAATGTAATGTTTCAGCTTATTGTTTTACATGAAATCAAAGCTCCTGTACTTGGCAAAACACAAAAATGTACCTTTGATTGGCATCACTATGGCTCCACCTAAATTCAGCTAGAGGTGACAATTTAGGTAACAGTACTTAGTAGCAATACCTCGGTTATTGATGTGAGTGAGGATGATAGCACAGATGACGTTATGTGTCATGAGGTGCATGATGTTAATACGATTTTCTACCATAGTGCCGAGTTTGTGTCGGAGGATATGGGACGGAGTCAGTGGTTACAGGTTCCTTATCATTTGATTGGGCAACTGAAAGCTAGCGATAGCATGATTGCCACAACTTTAGAGCACTTTGATGTTGCTCAAAAGTTGTTGGCTGCTATGGTTGGAGTGCTCGTGGGACAAATGAGCACTATGATGGTGATCTTTCCCTTGAGGAGTTTCATGCTTTCCTAAATGCTATCAAGATTATGAGACATAATTATTTAGAGTTTTAAGAAAATTGAGAGTTTCTACTCAAGAGAGTGATTGGATATGGTATGATGCCTTGAGGTGAAAGGAGGTGACTATGGACTCTTTGCAATGTGCATAGTTACTTTGTTGACCCTCTAGGAGTCACAATCACATTTGAATGAGATTATCCCTAGATCCAATTTAACTACACGGATAAGGATGATGGATGCGATGAGGATGCAGTTACATCTATCCTTGAGATGAGTGCAGTAGCTACCAATGAGATGAGCACACAAGTGGAGAATTGTAGAGACATTCTTGTTGTATTGGATTCTGCAGAGGTTAGTCCATTGACAAGTGATCCAAGGTAGATTTTTGATAGTCATTGTGATGTAGAGGAGGATTCAACTGTGAGTTTTGTGCTAGCTCTTGACACCACTCCCTCCTCTTGATAGGACTTGGGTAGTGAATCCTCTGGTTTGGAGACAAGCTCTTATTGGGAATATTTAGTTATGTCGGAAGCAAATCTATTGCCTCATGTCATACGATTAGTCCATTGACAAGTGATCTAGGGTAGATTTTTGATAGCCATTGTGATGTAGAGGAGGACTCAATTGTGAGTTGTGTGCCAGTTCTGACACCACTTCCGCCTCTTCACAAGACTTGGATAGGGAATCATCTGATTTGGAGACAAGATCTTATGGGGATTATTTCCTTCTGCCAGAAGCAAATCTATTACTTCATCTCATACAATTGATAGCAATAGACAATAGTTCCACAATTTTAGAGTAACCAAGGATTGCAAGGGAGCAGGTTGATGCTTTTTCATATAATTTCTACTACACACGTCATTTATGGAATATCTTCTTAAGCGTTTGGAATTGCAAGAGGGATCATATAGAGCTTTTGAGTGTACTCTCTTCTAGTGTTCTCGCAGTATACAACATTTGGTGGGAAAGATTTTAGAGACTTTGACTACAATGCTTCCCCACAAGGATTTTATGGTTGGGTTCGATGAGAGTGTTACCTAGGGTCCTGCTTGATTATTATTTTAGAGTCAAAGATTGGAGTCATCTCTTGATTCTTGTTTTGATACTGATGATCTTTTAACAACGTTTGGGGTATTTTACCGCAATTACACAGTGAGGAGTGCCCATCATTTCTCTTTTAACCTTGAAGTAGAAGATTTGGTTTCACACTGGTGTGGGTTGGCACAAGATTCATACCATCCTTTATGGGATGAGTTTGCACCATCTGTAGTTAATGGGATTAGTAATTGCAAGTTAGTAGCAGGCTACTTGTTGAGCTAGCATACCCATGATAGTTTTGTGGAGGATTGATATTTGGGTTATGGTTCAGATGCTTTTAGGAGGACTAGTACTTGTTGCACAGATAGACTTCATACTCATGGCAGATTGGTAGGGAGTGCATGGAGTTTTCATCTATTAGATGATATTGGATATCCATTTTTCCCTATTATCGATGGATGTGAGTTCATCTCTACCGGTATCTAGGTGGAGGTATGATTTGCGCGACAGATTGGGTGTGTCACCATTGTTGGTATGGTGACAGTATATTCAGAATAACTTTGTGTTATCATCACAAATTTTGCAAGTGAAATTAGAGACAACATATATATCCTTGGGATTTGGGTCGATCATTGTGTTTCTTTAATTCCTACGATTGCTCAAGGATGAGCAATCTTAGGGAGGGAGGATTGCAATGTTCCCTTTTTAGCACAACTGTGATAGTAGATCGTAATATTGGCGATTAAACGAGTTTGTTGAAGGCTTTGGCTCCATTTAATGGGATGTACTATTTAAAGTAAGGTAATGGATGGTTCTGATGAGCTTTGATGAGTTAGAGGAGTTTAGTGATGCTCAATTGTTTATTTTTGGCTTTTGCTTTGGGCTCCAAGAATCTTGGAGGGAGCGCCTATTTTTAGGAAGTCATCTTGTCACGGACATTCACCGTCTTTCTTCATTAGGATCACTAATGTGTTGTCAGATTTTGATTTTGATGCTTTTTCAATCATTTTCGCAAGACAGGTGAATTATGATTATTACTTAATTAAATATACCAGGGTTGCTATTTTTGTTGGTATTGTATATTGGCCACCTTAGTGTCATAGCTTGTTGGAGCGGGGTTGAATAGTTTTAAATCTTGGGAATAGCTATCAATAACTTTGTGTGTCAAAATATCATAATATGGTTAAAAATGTCATTTTGTGAGCCAAAGGGAATTAATAAATTGTATTTATCAAATATGTGCCCAAGTATGAAGCAAGGGCTTTTAAGTGAAAGGTGTCCCAAAGAAGTCACATTTATTTATTATAAAAGCAAAGCTTTGTGAGAAAGGAATTCATTCTATTGGTTATGTTATTTGATAACTTTGTGTTGGAGAAGAGATTGAAAGAAGCATTTCAATATTGTTGGAGAATTGTGAATAATTCACCATTTCAGCAATTTAAAGCTGTGAAACACCAGGTGAATTGCGCTCTATTTGCTGATATTGGTCTGAGATTTATCTGAAGATTGCATGGCGCTGTTTTATTCGTTTCAATTATCTGACTGCATTTTGGAGAGGGATTGGAATGAGAGTCATAGCGTTGAATGTGCTGCAACGCTTCTGCAAATTTGGTGTTGTTTTGAAGAGCTATATAGTGGCAGCGATCTTCGTTTTATACCTGTGATTTCATGTGTTTTAAGTCTATGTGCTGCATCTGGTTTGCTGGCAGCCTTTACCATTTATTGGCTGCATATTTCCATCTGCTGTAGCAGCGTTTTATGCATTAGGTATGAATGAATTCTTCACTATAAGGAGGACATATCCTATTTTGAGGCCATGGTTAATAATCTAGAAGTGATGTTACTGCTGGAGACTATTAATTACTGCATTATACATCCAGCTTTCAAGTTGAATCTCCTATATCACATAGGTCACCCAGGTTTATTAAATGTTATTTCATGCGAAGTGTTTGTTCAAATGTTTCTTGGCTGTAGGTGTAGATTTACATTAAAAAATTCTGATATATGCATTTTAAATGATTAAGAGTAGTTGCCATTGCATATTGTTCTTTGCTTAGTATCGTTGAGTTATTTTGCAAGCATTTGAATATCATTTGAAACCATTTCAGGCAAATACAATTTGAAAATAAAGGACAGTGAGATAGAGGTTTCATGCTAAGTGTTTGACAAAATTATCTAAAAGTGAAGCAGTTCGATGTTTGTTAAGAGTTAGAACCACTAGGGTTATTATAGTGGTATCAAATCTTGCATGTGTTGTTGGGTGATCGGGTAGTTAGATAGTTTTGTGTAACTGAGGGAAGTTATGGATGCGACAGTTCGCCTCGCATCCCTCGGCGACTATATGTACTAGTCTCCGTCACAAGTAAAGACAGGTTATGTCATATTGAGTTACGAGTACGAATTATTGAATGTAATTTGGTACTTGATGATTTAGGAATGCTGAGAAGAAAATATTTGGCACCGTTTCCCGTTTGAATCTGGGAACAACGTGGCGAATGGACCTCGAAGGATAAATGGGAATACTCGTTACTTAGAATCTGAGAACCAATGGTGATGGAGAGATAGAGCTCTTTGAAGATGAACGTGCTATACGGAGAACTTAAACATCTTGTTTCTAGCAACTATGAAATTTTTTGTACAGAGAGAGGCCTTACTCGTAGAAGTCCCTGATGACACCGTTTGGGATGCCTTGAATGTAAGTCCAGCTACAAGCCGACTTTTGCAACAATTTTTCTGTCTTTACGCTCAAGCATTTCTCGTATAGGTGAGGTGAAGAGAGGAAACTTAGAGGGAGCAATGTCGGGAACAAAGCTTGCAAAACTTTGTTGAATGTAACTGTTGTGAAGAAGAGGAATGAGATTAGACTCGATGGAGGTCCAACCCATGAGACCGTAGGCCTTGGGAGTGTTGAAGGAAAAGAGCACTCGTAACTCTATAACGGTCACATAGATGACCCATAATGTACAGTGATTATAAATAAATAAAAAGTGTTCTTTGTTATTTATGATGCTTTCTTGGAATTGATGCCAAACCAATTAAATAAGGATAGAAAAAGAAAAAGAGCAAAAAGATATTGTACACATCGCACATCAAGCTTTAATCCTCTCTCAGCAAGCCAAAAAAGGGCAAAGGCTCAAGCAACTTGCTGAAGGGGTCCAAGGTGGTGTCATGAAGAGTGACTACGGTACCATGTGAGGTGCAATGATTGACAGGGAACAAGGCTCACCTAATCGTTGCTGGGTGAGAAGGAACAAGGAGTTAATTGAGGAAACATGACAAAGGTTGAATTGGATTGAGGAGATGAGGGAGGAGTTCATAAATTTGTCTCATATGTATTGGTTGGAGAAGTGGTGTAGGAGTGAAGAGGGAACTAGCGCGGCTAGAGGTGTCGAAGCAACAAGAGCACAGAGTAACCAACACTCAATTTGTTCCAGACACACTGAACGAGCGAGTAAAGTTTGGTAATCGAACCCTATTTTTAGAACCCACACCATAGTGCAACACGAGTGCATAGGCGTAGGCACAGACACAAACACAAACCCGGCATGGGGTACAACAAGCACAACCTACACAACCAACATAACCAACACAACCATCTCTAACAATGCAATAGACATCAACTATGGCAAGACACAAGCAAAAACTACCTAAATTCACGAGTGGTGGTGGAAGACCTTGTGCAACACTGTAAAACATGTGAGAGTATATGGACGGCCAACGGTGTAACAGACCCGGATGACTAGGTTTGACAATTCCCGACTACTCTAAGGGAAGTAGTGATTGATTAGCTCTTTGATATCGATTGAGCGAAGGTAGCCACATGGCCGAACTTGGAGGAGTTTGAGGTGGAGTTCCTATTATTAAAAGATGATAACGAAATCGTAGCTAAAATCTACAACACCAAATAGGTGAAGGATTAGACCATCCGCGGATATGTGTGAAGACTGAAGGAGTTGGTGTGGAAGATGGATAGCCCACTAGCCAATGACTTGAAGAAACGTTGGTTCATTGAAGGAGTAAATCCCACACATCATACCTCGATGCATATAAGAGTGATGGACCTCAAAAGCGAAAGAAAGATGGGGAAGAAGAAGAATAGATCATCCGATGAGGAAGATGATTCTTCTGGAGAGAGCACTGATGAAGAATCAAACAAGAAGATCTAGGCACTACAGAAAGGCATGTTGTGCATGATGAAGCAATTTAAGAAAATGAAGACTAACATTGAACGAAGGACTAAAGGGGACTTATGCTGTGCAAATTATAAAAAGGAAGAACACACGAAGGGCTCTTGCCCCAAAAATCAGTTCTGTGACATATGCCAAAACAAGTTTTAATGAATATTAGAGGCTGTAACAAGTTTAAATGACACAAGCAGCATCTTCCTTAGGAGCTGTGAGAACAAGGAATGCAAACACTAATGCGACATCGTGGGGGCATATAGGAACAACCGATGAGGAAGAGGTGGAAACAAGAGCAATAAGAATGTAGGTCACAACCGTATAGAGTACAGGGCAAGTGGGTGGCAGGTGATACAATGTCGCGCCTGTAATCAATGGGGAATATAAAGAAGGGGAGGCAAGGATGGATGAAAAACTAGCACACATATTCGACAAGGAAAAAACTATCAAATGCGAAGAATCTTCGGCGAAGGCAATGAATTTAAGGGACGAAGCCAATCCGAAGAACATTTTTGTTGGCGATGACTGGAACCCCATGTTGAAAGAAGCGACATTCAAGATATTTATGAAATATAAGGACATATTCACCTGGACTTATAAGGATCTAAAAGGGGTCCAGCTTGAACTGTGTGTCCATCAAATTCTACTTGTGCATTGGGGGCCCTACCCGTGTGGAAGTAACTGTATCGAATGAACAAAATTTATGTGGCACATCTCAATGACGAGAGTGCAAGAAAGCTTGATGCACACATCATATTCTATGTACAAACAAGCGAATAGGTGTCTTTGATAGTAATTTCATTGAAGTAGGCTAACTAGATAAGGATATGTGTGGACTTCTGTTGTTTGAATGTAGTAACCATTAAGGATCTATTGCCAATACCGTTCACGGATAGTATTCTACAAGAAGTTGTTGGACATGAGATATATTCATTCATGGACAGATTTTCTGGTTATAACCACATATGCATCATAGAAGAAGACCAGTTAAAACTAACTTTGGTGGTAAAAGATAGAGTTTGAGTACAATCGGATGCCCTTCGTATTGTGTAACGCTCCAATAACATTCCTGAGAATCATTTTGCACATCTTCACCAAGATCTCGATCGAGAACTTTAAGGGAAACTACTGGGACACATTGTGTACAAAATGGGCTTGAAGACAAACCCAAGACAAGATCTGAGTAATTGTAGAGATGCAATCTCCCACAAATGTGACTAGAGTGAAGTCGGTTTTGGAACACATCAAGTACTATAGAAGATTTATTAAAAATTAAGCTCAAGTGTCCTACCCATTGGACATGCTAACTCGGAAAGGTGAGCCCTACACGTGGGGAACAAAGCAAGATGAGGCATTTGGAGATCTGAAGATGAGATTGGTAGGAGCACCTATCCTCGCATACCCGAACTTGGAGGAGGAGTTTCATTTGCACTTGGACACATCAAACTTTGCAATTGGGGCAACACTAGCACATACGGGTGACCATGGATTAGATCACCCCACTTATTTTACAAGCAGCCTATTGTCAAAAGCTAAAAAATCCTATAGTACAATGGAGAGGGAAGCCACTAGAATGGTGTATGCCATACAAAAGTATTCAAGGGTGAGTGAGTAGATGGTTGCTCCTCCTACAAGTGTTTACATTTAGTACTATTGTACATCTTAGAAAGAGTCACGTGAGTGTAGACCACATGTCAAGGATCAAGCGAGAACCACTCGAATGAGTAAATGATGACTTTTCGGATGTACAGTTGTTTCAGATTGTCGTACTCCCATCCTGGTATACAAGCATTGGAGAATAACTTTCAAGAAGGCTATTTGTGAGGGAAATTCAACCGAGCGAAAGAACGAAGCTCATGCTAAGAAGCCAAACATATCAGTTGATTAACGAGTAGTTTTATAAGATGGGACCCGACCAAGTCCTTCGCCAATGTATAGTGGAAGAGGAAGTGTTGAGCGTATTGAGAGAAGCATAGGAAGGTCCCATAGGCGGACACATGGGGCTTGACACAATGTGGAAGATACTTTTGGTAGGGCTGTGGTGGCTTATGCTAGGGAATGGGTTGTGGGCTGTGATACTTGCCAGAGGGCGGGAAAACCACTGAAGAGAGACTTTATGTCGCTTAACCTGTCACATACGCAAGAATTTTTAGAACTATGGGGGCTAGACTTTGTCAAACCTTTGAAGGCAAGCAAAGCTCGAAGGTATCAATACATTGTCATAGTGGCAAAATATCTCACGAAATGAGTAGAGGCACATGCCCTACCAGACAAATCAGCAATAAGTACCGCAAGGTTTATATATAAACAAATCATTGCTAGTTATGTCATTTTGATTCAGTTAACGAGTGACCGGGGAGGAAACTTTGTAAATCATGTCATCCGATTGCTCACAATAGATTTCAAAATTTATCATTCCTTTTCGAGCCCGTACTACCAAATGGGCAAGTTGAATCAACGAATAAGATATTGGTATCAATGATCTTCAAGTCCTACAAAGTCAAAGGAGAGGACTGGGAGGAAAAGGTACCATATGTGTTGTGAGCTTACCGCACCACTTATAAGGTTACGATTGGATGAACTCTGTTCCAATCGATGTACCATCAGGAGGTTGTGGTGTCAGTTGAGTTCATGGTGTCATGAATGAGGATAGTAATCGAGAATAGCTTGGGGGACATGGAGAGTCTTAGAGAAAAGTTGTACAATTTAAACAAGCTCAACGAATGAAGATTAATGGTGCAGTGGGCCACTAAAGTATCTTAGCTTAGGCATAAGGTGTGGTATGATAAACACTCGAAGCTAATTAAGTTCACGCTAGGTGAACTCCTGGTGAAGTATAATGAGCGCACTGAGATTAAATCGGGCAAGTTGAAGGTGAAGTGGTTTGGACTGTACAAGGTACGCAAAGTCGACGATAATGGATCAATCAAGCTGTGGACACTCGATGATCAAAAAGTCCTCTCGATGCTGTGAACGGTTCAAAGCTAAAGGTCTGCCATTTGAGGCATGACGACCCACCAAGCCCACATAATTTAGACTTAGGTAGGACATGAAAATAAAAATAAAAATAAAAGATAGTTAAAAGGAAGAAAAAAATAGAAAAAATAGAAAAAGGAGAAATTTTGAAAAAATTAAAATAACATTAACTCCTTGGAGAAACACTAAGACTGTTTGGCAAGCACACAAGGAGACCTGTAGAGAACATTGCCTCCTTTCGAAAAAAATATTAACTTCTCGCCGAAAAGGTAGGAACAGAGAAAAAACGAAGCCTTACAAACATGATAAGGATGTGTATAATGAATACTTATAGGTGAAAGTCAATAGGTGGAGCCAGATAGAAATGGGTAGAGATTTGGGTGTGGAAGAGTTAGTGCGACTCTTGCAGAAGCAAATCAATATAAGAAGTTGATAAGTAATGGTTATTGATTAGGGATAATGGCTGAGTGATTGTTTTTCATTTGAATCAATCTACACCACAATTGCAAATAAACTATGTATTTCGAATGCTCTCATTCTCTATTCTGGTGATTGCTGAAATGCTCATATCCTAGTATCTCCAAAAGTTAATGCCGAGTTTGATCCCAAGGTCGATAGCATAATAGGAGTTACAAGCGAATAATACATGCCGAGAAGTTGCAGACAAAGGTTCAAGGCTTGACACTCGCCATGAGTAAGGGATTTGTGCATAGTAGTTGTAGTGATCGGGGTGGAGACTAATCATGCCTTTGTCCATTAGATGGGAAGTTTCATGCAACTACGAGGAGTCTGCAGGTAGCTTAAAGAATGTAGCGGAAGGAAAGAAGACCCGTAGAGGTAAAAGAAGGTTGTGGAAAGAAGCTCGCCTATAGAATGTGGACAGTGAAAAATAAACTCCGTAAAAGGAAGTAAGGCTGCGGAGGATGAGATCAAGAAGCCGCAAACAGAATTGGAAGCACTTGTGAAGAAATAAAGAGCACGGTTCCATGGAGTAGAGGAATAATCAAGGCCCTTGGGGATATACGATCCTTGGCGACCTAAAGCACAAGTATTAAGAAATATATTAGTAAGAAAGGAGGAACAAACAAAGTCATCATCCATACGCAAACACAGAACCAACGAAGGCCATTGATAAAGGACCTCTGAGTGATCATCTATGGGCAACCTCTGTGTGATTGATAAGGGATACAAATTTGTAGGTTGTGGAGAATATTGCATCCACCTGAGGAACAAATAGAAGAGGTACTCCATTCACAAGCAACTACCGAAGGGAAAATGCACCATTTGTATGGTAAGGAGATTTGGAATGAACAATACAGCCCTAACCATTTTTTCACATAAAAGACAATACAAGAAATCGTTACATCATGCATTCAACATGCAAGAGGCACTGGAAAGCTTAGTTAGAAGCAACAAATTCAAGCATGGACAAGAAGGCATAAAATTTGCCTTTCGGAGTCCATATTACAAGTCAACTAGATGCAACAACTTCCAGTAGCAGGAAAAATCCTAGCCTAAAATTCAACAACCTTCTCAAAAAGAAAAAGTTACACATCTCACAGTATAGTTTGAAGGACTCAATGGGCTTGAGTGCTAGAGGTGGTGGCAAGAAACACCTGAAATAGATCAGTCAAAGCAATTATTGCAATGCCTCGGAGTGCATTGGGATATTCAGATGCCCTTTTTCCCTATTCGGACTTTTGGTAATATTCATGCATTTGATGCGTAGAGTACAAAAAGTACATTCGAATACCGAAAACATCTTATTATTGTTTCCTTCAAAGTTGCAGACTTCACAAGGGTGTTTGGTATTTCAGGAAGGACTGGATGCAAAGAAGAAATGAAGAACCGAAAGCTAACACAGGAGCGGAAAGAGTTTTGGACCAAGATGATTGCTTGTGAATTCACCTCTTCAGAGCTCAATTCCACAGTAAAAGATACAAGGAGCAGAGGAATTTGACAGGATTTCATTACAAAGGGGCCATGGCGTTTGTTTATTGGATGTGTTGAAGTGTAGGTTTACGAGAGCAAGTCACACTTTAGACATCGTGTTGTTGTAGATAATTTTGACAAATTGTATCATGCATGGCATGGTCTACAATTGAGCATTTGTGTTGGTTGATAGGATGTAGGAATTCATGAGATTACAACACCATACCTTCTATATGCCCCGCCATGCCATTGGCTTGTTTCAGGAAGCCACACAATATTTAGGGAGGGTCGAAGGTGATTAGGCAGGTAGGCCAAAGTTAATATTGCCACACACGACGTTGAGGAGGAAACAAACATTTGACTACTGTAGACCCAAGACATTGGGTAAAGTACAAACCAAATTGCAAGGACCTGTGATTGGCTAGCATGGAAAAAATAACCTAGTGCATCTCATTTTGTTGGAGCCACAAGGTATAAGGAGGGGTGAATAAATAAGTTCGTCATTCAAGATTCGGCAGGGCCCACATCGAGATAGGTAAAGGTAGGTGGATAGTATGGAAATATTTCGTCATATGAAAGTAATGTTTATGTGTTATACTTAGGAGTGTGTAAGGAATATTTAGTTATTGTACAAGTTCATAGTAATAGTATTGTTATTAATTTGGTTCATATAATTTAAATACTAAGTTGCTGGTTCGAAATTTGGTACGGATGTACGTTCGAGATTCGGGTTCGAAATTTGTCCAAATATTTGTTGTGTTGGGTTCAAATTCGTTGTGGGTTCCTCCGTACCAAAACATATCTTTTAAAAAAAAAATGTGCACGCGCGCATATGCAACAATAAATAGGTCCATACACCACTCTGCTAATAGTAAAGCAACATAGGAAAATACACCACCATATCTATGTTTCAATATAATAGGGATATTAATTGCATCGTTTAGGCATACATACGACATCATATACTTGCTAAGTCATACACTTGATAAAAATTACCATACCAGTGCAAGTACTAGTACCAGTACCAGAGACCTCTAAGTCTCCCCGTCTCCTGGTGACCTTGGTTGCTAATAATTTCTATAGGTAAAGTCATCCTAAGAAGTGGGGACATTACTGTGTTTTATTCCTCTTATCTATCTAACCGTCTATCATGATGGTGCAATCCTTTTGGCTCCAAGACCATCTGGGGGCCTCTAGTTCAACTTTCATAAAATTAATTATTTCTAACAAGAGGGGGCCACTTAAGTCAACATCAGAAGGGGTATTAAAGTCTGCCCCACAATTTGTTAAAACATCTATCATGGCTTGCCAATAACGAGACTTGTCACAAATACATCACGATTAATCATTAGACGAAGTAGAGTTCAACTTCAAAGTATAAATTTCAAAATTAAATTTTTCACTTGCAGTAAAATAAAAAAGAATTACCTTGCTGTAACAAATGGGATATTGCAAAAGTACTAAGACTTGCAAGTTTATTTTTGGGCAGCATCATGGACCTCTTTGTTCCAACCCATGATCTCAAAGCGAGGGTTGTGCACCAAGAGTAGTGCGTGGCACAAAATAACTATCCAACTTTAATATCTAGACTCTAGGGGCAACAATGCCACTAAGAGTAATGGTAGAAGGACTGGCACTAAGTCGAAAGGGGGCATGGAAGAATCCCTTCAAGAAAGCTTGCACATGTGAATGCAGCTGCGGTTGTAGGTGAATGGGAGACAATAGCATTTAACTCTTCTTTTCACCACTTCTTAGTTTGCATTTCTTTAGCATGTGTTTTTGACTGGACATAACAGAAGTGAATTGCCTTGGTAGTTGCCAATAAACATGGGTCAGCATCGTTGTCAAGTATGCTATAATTTTTTTTTAAAACATAGATCTGTTCGATTTTTTTGTCTGCTAGGAAAGTATTCAGAATATTTATAAGATTAATGTTTTCAAAACTTGAAGGTGTTAATGTTATTGTAGCTATGGCCGTAATCCTTCTGGCCGACGTAGTTATCATAAAGGGTGTAATAATATAATTATTGTGATTCAATAAGTATGTTGATTATTGTAATATAATAATTATATGGATAATATAATTATTATGCCATTGTGAGATAGTATAATTATATAATTATGTTATATTTATTATATTGTTGGGAGCCAGCCTTATTACTTGATTAATATTTAATTATTGGGGACCCAATTTGAAAGAGTGGTGCGCCTTTGTGAAGGGACACCATCTGATTGGTATAGAGGAAGATTAGTCTTACTCTCTTGAACACACAATGAAGAATATATGATCTACTTCATTCAGAAGTTGCAGTGCTTGGGGGAGATAGTTGTAGATTGTTTATGGTTGGGAGGGAAAATCATTGGCCCTGGTAAACGAGCATAGAAACCAACAAAAGGCTGTTGCAATAAGACAATTTTATGAACAAAATTACAAATTACCATTTGAGCATTGTATTTTAGAAAAATCAGCAAATGCTACATTTTATAATTAGAAAATGTAAATACATCTTTATATTTTTTACTTAAAAGACTCTAGGGTTTGCTATTGTTCTACTTCTCTCATTGATGTATGCAACTTCTATTTTATTAGAAAACATTAAAGATGTGGAAAGTTAAAAATTTAACAAAAGAAGGAAGATTCATAACATTCCAAAAAAACAAACAAAATCTACAAAGTTTAGAACCCACCTCTTTCAAATGAGTTTAGAAGTCTTGGAACAGCTTCTATGGACTCCTTGATGCTCTCTAGACAAACCTATAGCCTCCCCAATTTGATTTGTCGACTCCTTGATGCTCTTATTCCCTGCTTGTTGCAAACCTATGGCCTCTTTTTTTTCTTCCTCTCTCCTCATAACAAGCAAATAGAATGCCTTTTAGGGGAAAAATAGAAAACACGTTTTAAAAAAATAGCAAACAGTTCATATTTCGTATGCTTTTTTGAAGTTTATAATGGACTGCAACGGCATTGGTCATAGCCCATGGACTCGGTGGGTCATGGCATGACCTGCTAGCTCTGCAAGCCATGTGGGTCATGACCCATGACCTTGAGGGTCATGCTGACAGGTCTTGAAAACCCACGAGACACTCATGCTGAGAAATGAAATGGCCCATGATGTGATTGTTTGACAAGTTTTTGGCAATTATCTTATTGATTTCAAAAAGAAAAATCCAAGGTTGCACGGTTACGTGGGTACGGGAACGGGAATGGGTACGGGTACGCATATTTTTCAAAATAGGGGACGGGGGTACGTGTGTATGCCTATTTTTTCTATATAATTAATATTTTATAGAAAATATAAAAATCAAAATATATGTCATGAGTCATGACATTGAGCATTCAAAACAAGAAATTTGAAATATATATATATGCTATTGCTGAATGTTTAATGTTTAAAGTATTTTTCATAATAGGGGACGGAGGTACTTGGGTATGTCAAACTTATTTAAAAATTATACCTTTATATTTATAAAAAATCTGAAATTATGAGTCATGACAATGGTTTTTCAAAACAAGAACAGTGATAAAGTTTTCAAATGTAATGTATTGTTTTCAGTTTCAGATTTGCTATATGTTTGAAATAATAATACATGATAAATGCTTAGATGCATAACAAAGAAGGCAGACTTTAAACATGAACAAGAGGATCCTAAATCATATAACGATGACATATTGCAAATGATAAACTTATGACTTGAACAGTGATAAAGTTTATTGGTAATGAGTATCAAAGTTTCAAACTGATTTGGTATTGAATTAAGTTTGATAAACAACAAGCTAATACAAAAATAAAAAACCAAAAAAAAAATCAGAATCTTAATCAAGGTCCTTAGCTATGATGCTCTCCACCAAGTACCTGGTACGTGGTATACGTGTACCCGGTACTTGGGTACGTGGGTACTCGGTGGGTACGAGTACCCATGCAACCTTGGAAAAATCTCATCTCCATGTAATTTCTGAGTTATTTGACAACAGTTTTTCATACTAAAACTAACAAGTAGTTGTGTTATTCTGTAGTTTTTTATAGGGGCAGCCAAGCAACTGATTTGTGTTATGCTGTTGTGTTATTGTGTTATGCTTCCTTGCGGTAAGCTTTTTTTGATTTACTAATGTGCCATGAGTGGAACGCTTGATTATTCTCTAATGTGCCCATACTAAGAGTAACAAGTCTATGTGTTATTCTGTACTTTTTTATAGAGGCAGCCAAGCAACTGAAAATCTGATAATATAAATTAAACAATGCTATCATGACATTATTAATCTTTAATATTGTATTGTTTTGCTTTTGTATCCTTTAATATTATGTATGATGTAATATAGAGTCATAGACATATTCAAACAGTAATATTATATGCTTCCTTCTTGTCAACCTAACTGTGCATTCATATTACATAGAAGATTTTTTTATTTACTAATGTGCCCATGAATTGAAAACATGATTTTTCATTTGTCAACTGTCTCAGTTGTAAATTATCATGGAAACTGATTGCATATTCTAAATATAATTTTGAACAGCTGCACTATGCAGCTCTTGATGCAGCTGTCCTAATTTCTATATTCAAAACCTTGTGCGATGAGCCTTCATCACGTGGAAGTGTAGGAACCCAGCTCAAATCGCATTGGAAATCCCATGTTGTAAGTTTCTTACATGAAAAGTAATCTCTCCCAGTAGTTTGTTCATCTCTGAGACATCTACTGTCGACCCAAATGGTAAAAGGCAAAGCAAACAGTAATTGATGGCTACTGTGCCAATCTTAGATGTTAACATATGTGTTTACTTGTTTGAAATATAAAGCTGTTTTTGCATTTTCAGACATGCTGCAGAACTTATATGAAACACAAGAAGATTTCTGCAGCCCGGCATCAGAAAACTGATTTAGCTGGCACATTCATAGCTGGAGAAGTTGTAGATGACCAGGTTTGTAATTACTAATAACGATCTTCTGGATAAACTTATTCCATTTCTAACAGTCTGACTAATTCCACGTACCTTATAGATATGATAGCCTTTGGGAGCACTGAATGAGTTATTTCTTTGTTAACTACTGATGCAATTTCTAGTGGAGCTGGTATATACAGTATAGGCTTGGGATTTTGTTGCACTGAGTTGTTTGTTGGACTCAACAGGTTTCAAAAATTTCAATGAAGCAGTGTGAGTTTGTGCCACAGATTGATTGTAATATTGACACTATGGTTGCATCTATATCGGACCTGCATATACCCATATGCTGCAACTCCGATACAGAACGTGCACTTGAGGAGGATCTAGTAAGACTATTATAGCACAGAATTCCTTCATCTCATATAACTGTAATGATTTAATCCCTTTTTGCATATTTATGATATTAATTTTTTAGTATTGGAGACATTAGCGTTATGTATTAACTATGAATATTGAAAATAATAAGGAAGATTTCAAAAAGGGTTTTTAACTTTGTGGGTAGTAGTGCTCTTTGCTTTTATCACATGTTATATCTGAATGTCTTTCATACATAAGACTGAAATTTTCCTTTAGTTCTTTGGACAGTAAGGTTTGTTGGAAGCAAAAATGCGCTAGGTAACTTATGAGAATGTCTTGAAATATTCCTAAGACTGGCTAGTTTTCCAAAATTGTTTAGGAACATGAGGTTTCCTAGATTGCAAATCTTAGAAGATTCGCTTAAAATGTATAGCTCAAATAATTGTTAAAAATACAAAACAGATTCAGGTATCTGCATTTTCCTCTAATCTTTTGAAGACCAATCTAGGTCTATGCAAGCTGTGAATTATTGGGCCTTGCAAAACCAGGTCTCTTGAAGAGTGAGCTACAGCATTATACTCAGATTGCAGAAATTCCTGGACCAGTTTATACCGTATCAAAAATACGAGGGCCTGGTAATAGCATGCTTTTTCAATGCATTGTCACACTTGAAAGCAGAAAGTACTATGGACGCCCAGCTCCTAGAAAAAAAGCAGCAGAGATATGGGCAGCTTTGGATGCATTGTATCATCTTGGAAGGCAAGTTATCTATTTTTTCCTAATACATAGCAGTTTGAAGATGTGCCTGAGCCTTACACATTTTCATCTAATGTATTTGAAGCAGCAAGATAATCTGATGAATTTATTCCATCTGGAATGAGTTATTATTACTAATCGACTTAGAGAACACTTACTATTTGTAAAGCACCTTAAGCACTTTACTAAATTCATTTGTAAAGAAATGTTATTAAGTGCAGTATCTTGACCTCACCATATATCTCATCGTATATGAGTTTCTGAAGAATGTCTTACATCTCAAAAAGCAAGTCTCAAGAGAAGAAATCTGGTCTTCTAGGTTGGTTGTTGTTACAGAAAATAATCTCTATACCTATTCCTTCCATTGGTATAATTACTCTTTCCATTGATATATCTGTCAGTATAAACACTGGCAAACAAGTCGTAGTTGCCAAATTGACCGGATATTGTGTTGGTTCAGTTTGATTCTATGGTTTTCACTGCATGGACTTTTAATACCTTCTCATAGACTAGTTTTCATATACAATTAAATAACCTCGAAGGCAGGTTCCTCACTTAACAACACAACCTGCTCGTTTATGGAAAATCCACACATCAACGCTTTAACCATTACAAATTGATTATTTACTAGTCTTATTTGGTGAGATTCATCTTTGTAATTCATGAAAACAGTCAACCCCTACTAATAGGGAAACATGCATTCAGTGATTAAAATAATTAGTTAACAGTGCTAAAAAATCAGGAATATTTTGTTGCAAATGAATTTTCCACAATCACTATTCTGAATTCATATGCATTGAAGAGTAAAATCTAATAACCAAATTAGTTGAATGAGTGATACTAACCAATCCAAATTACTTATACAAGTGGCTAATCAAATGAGAACTATCAAGTCATTAAGCTTTGTATAGGTGCCATCCATCTACCTAAGTTGTAACTTCTGTGCAAATTAGCTAGTTTTTGAAATTATATCTTGTTGATCCTAGTTGTTATCCTTTCAAAATTATGTTTGCATGGCCTCTTCTAAGGCTGTAGGAAGTTGCCTTGTATTTTTGGAGGATCTTGGCTTTTGGTGTGTATACCAAACTACACTTTTTTGCAGGAATATTTATTGCACTTTCTTATGGTGACATAATGGTTTTTTAAGTGGAACTTAAATGTCACTTTATTATTTCTCTCACATCCAAACTTAATTTATAAAGGATTGAAGATAAAAAAAACAGGATAGGGAATATCAAAGGGTGTGTCGAGTGGAAATAAAAGAGGATCTTGGGCTTCATTTGAATCATGGTTGATTTATAACTCATTTTGATCATGAGAGATTTTCAGAACTATAACCATAGGAGGAAAACCCTAGTAGTTTTCTGGCTTTTCTAGTGCAACAATCTACCCTGGCCAAAGTTGGAAATACCATCAAAGTGTGTCACATTGTGTTTGCATTGTTTCTTTAAATTGGTAAACTCACAGTAAGTGTTCGAGATATGCAAAGTATTTATATGATGGTTTCCTTGCCAAGGGATATTGTTTTTAAAGTGGGAAGATTATATTTGAGATTATTTTAATTGTGATTTCTATTCCTTGCCAAACTCTATTTATCAATGGCATGGGAGTTCAATTAGTATTGGATGCTTTTATGAAGTTTGCATTGGACGAACTTTACTAACAACATGTTCTTTTCTTCTTCAAGCTAGGGCACAAGGGGATTCAATAGAGCTGCAGTATACTATGTTTTCTACCCACTACAAAAGAAGACAGCTAATGCCTAAAACATCCTCATACCTTTCAGCCCAACTTTAGACCAAAAATTGCAAATACAGCATGATAGAGTTGCATGAAAGGCAGAATTACAATGAATCAAATATGAGTTGCATACAAAGTTAGATAAGATAAACTTATTAATGTCCAACCAAGGACCACAAAGCGTCAAAGGGACTACCAAGTACAACAAGAAGGGTGCTAGCCCGCAACAAGGACATCAAACAATATCGATAAGAAACAACACAAACCAAAAGAAGGGAGAGAACTAGAGGAAAGAGGGAACTGCCCCAAACCCATAACCACTAAAGATTTCGAACAACCATGAAGAACCGTTGAATTGAAGGGTAATCAATAAGCCCCGTCAAACACTAGGCCGCCTTTGAGTGATCCTGAGAGAGGACAGTTGCAGTAGATAGGACAATCTTGGGCCTCACAGATTCGGTATAAGGGGTAATACCAAACAACGGCTTGGTGTTATGCGTTGGGTGAATCCCTATGAAGAAAGAAGTAATTAGATGACAAGGCAGAGGCCTCATGGGGTGGCGATGCTGGAGTGAGTAGTACCAAGGCCTAAGGGCTTCCCGAATTTAGATGGCAAGGCAACTCTAGTCCATATTGTTGTTTTCTGAGGATCGCTTCAAATGTACTAAGCACTGCCATTGTATTTGGTATGTGTTTTCCAAATGTCAACAACCTCTTCTTTTAAATTGAGAATAAGCCATGAAGAGACATGTCCCATTCATGGGACATGTCAATTCATTAATTAGATAATTAATATAATAAACATTTAATGATTTATATAATATATATATTATATTAATTTCTCTAATATATATATATATATATATATATATATATATATATATATATATATATATATATATATAATATCTCATATATAATTATATATAGGTTTATCCGATAGAAGCTACCAAACATCAACACTCCCTCTTAGCTAGGGAGGATAAACACACATATTACCTCAAAGTAATATTAAGTTAACAAGATTAAGGAGATCTTTGATTAAAAGATATTTATCATTTTGTTAGCACATTTGATATCAAGAGTATTGGTCTCCCAGAATATCAACATATGATATTCACTAACTACTCAATAAGGTTTTATATCACATCTGATATCATGAGTATTGGTCTCCCAAAATACATGATATTCACCAAGTACTCAAAAAATGTTTGATATCACATATGATATATGACTATTGGTCTCCCAAAATATCAATGATAGTCACCAAATACTCTTTGAATAATGGCCTTCCAGAATGTTGAGATGCAAGATATTCACCAAATACTATGAGTGGCCTTCCAGAACGTCAAGTTGTCTGATATTTACCAAGTACTCTATGAGTAATGGTCCTCCAAAACATCAAGTTGTGTGATATTCACCAAGTACTCTATGAGTAATGGCCTTCCAAAACATCAAGACGTGTGATATTCATCAAGTACTCTGTGTAATGGTCTTCCATAATATCAAAATGCATAACATTCACCATGTACTCAAAAAATGTTAATAAGGGATGTGCATAGGCATTCTCATATACCATATAAACATCCACCATTCAAATTATAATCTATCATGATCTGCATAAACATCGTAAGATATCCATCATAATAGAAAATTAAGTTATTGTAATATCGTGACCTTTCAATAACTTCTACAAATATAGGTGATATCATTTGGAAGTTGTCACTTCCTCATGATCTGCACAAGGGGGTAGGCCCATTAAAATCAAATAGTCATGAAGTATATTCATGAATCACAGTCCTCTTGTCTGCTACAATTTGTTGATTACTGAAGAAACCATCTCAACATGGTTTACACCCTCTAAAATCAATATGATCGAGATTATCGAAGGTTGATTGAATCATATCCTCCATCTGCTTCCTCTCTTTCAAGGTTGCCTGAAATGTCAACCTTCCTCTGAATCTCAATCTCCCTCTTATTTTAAAAAAAAAAAAATATTTCTGCAAGAACATTCTTGGAGGAAAAGGTCAAGGGATATAGCTCGTATAGAAATAAGAAAGATACTGTTGATGTGAGTTTTGTACCCCTACATAACATATTAGTAATTGAATACTTGATACGTAGTATCAAACACACAATTCCTCTCTTGAAAAGTTAATACTTATGAAGATATAAGCAATAACTCCAATGTTCCTTGTGGATACTTGCTCAGTTTATCGATGTGATTTGCTGGATCACGTAGGTGGCCTTACGTTGTTCATTCAAGGATGACTTGGGTTTTTGGTGAGATGGTGATGATTTTGTATGAGTGCCAGAGGATGTTGATGGTGACAGTGATGGTGGAGGATGTAGTGCCAGATAATGTTGATTGTGCGAGGAGACAATAATGCTTCTAATGACTTCTACCTTGCTAACTTTCTTAGAGTGAAATTCAACTACTCAACTACCCACTATTCTACTCCTATGAATGGAAAGTTTAGCAAATGGACGGGGATCGAATTTAATGAAAGCTTACCAGCGGCTCCACCTCCATAGATGCAATGATTCAAAGGAAAAGAGAACTAGTTTACCACACAAGGCTCCCTAACCAGCGGCTAAGATGCTAGTGACCTAGTTGTAGATCCCTATCAAACATTCACTGATATCACCATACAATTAGCCATCTACTTCTACTCTAACAACATGAAATGAAATCCTACTACATTAATAGTTTTGATGGGTCTTCAATACCATTATTCATTGGTAACAAATGCCAATGGATGTGTCACGATATTTATTTTGTGCCAAAGCAAATTAATAAGAAATACCATGTTTGCGCATTGTCTTATGGATAGGATGCAGATTTGATGATATGGGTCCAAACGCTTCTTCAACACTTATCTTTATAAAGCTTCCATTTCACATTCACTGCAAGCCTATCCCTCCTTTGCTATAGATCCTTGATTGAACATTTTCATTCTCTTTGCAGATTGCAGGATATATTGAGATACTCAAAGTTTACGATGCATTCATGTCACTCGTTGGATACTATTGGTTAATATCTTTAGAGATATATGAAAGGTTTATTGTCAAGATATGGTCCAACGTATAGTTTTTTATGTGCTTGTGATCCACCAAACAACAGAGATAGTGAGTAGTGTGTACCCTTCATAAGATTTATAGTTTCTTCTTTCAATCATATGATACTCTGCAAAAAGTAAGATGCAGATCTGACGATATGAGTCTAACCGCTTCTTCAACATTTATCTTTATAAAGCCTCCATTTCACTTTCACTGCAAGCTTATCCCTCCTCTGCTATATATGGATCCTTGATTGAACGTTTTCATTCTCTTTCTGGATTGCAGGATATATTGAGATACTCAAAGTTTATGATGCATTCATGTCACTCCTTGGATACTAATGGTTAATATCTTTAGAGATATATGAAAGGCTTATTGTCAAGATATGGTCCAACCTATAGTTACTATGTGCTTGTGATCCATCGAACAACAGAGATAGTGAGTAGTGTTTACCCTTCATAAGATTTATAGTTTATTCTTTCAATCATATGATACTTTGGAAAAAGTAAGAGCTATGTGCTGTGCTGCTTGAATGCAGAATATGCTTTCTATATCAAAGAACAATGCTTATATGCATGGTGAATGTATTGTAGTCTGAAACTGATGGGGACACAACCCAAGCACAAAACGGACACAACTGGAAAGGGAAAACTTTATTAACTTTTTAAATAAGCTAATACATTCAGTACAAAGAAAATAGACTTCAAAACATGCCCTAAGGGCTTACAATATCATAAATCTGGGGATAAATTCTTCTCCCAGTACCTTCTCTCAAACTCCACTCCGAACTGCCTTTTACAATACTAGAAATGTTCTTAAATAGACCCCGGAGGGTTAAGGATTAGGAATACATTCTAGAAAGTGCTAGTAGGCATCCACCGACCAAATAGAAGGCTCTAGAAGTTGCATTAGAAGTTGGCGCAAAATTAGAAGAATCCAGAAACGGTAACCGAACTTCCGGAGGCATAACTTTTGAACCGTAGCTCCGATTGACGAACCGTTTACATTTCCGGAAAGCTCTCGAAGCGCTCTATAGCCCTATGGACCAGCTTCGCTCGTCCCCCATTTTTCAGCCCTTTTCGAGGTCATTTAATGCCCCTAACCTGACTTTGAAGCATTCTTAGGATGTCTCCAGAAATCGAAAAACTGCGATTACTTTCAAACCGTGGGGCCTTTTGACCTGATTCTTTTTCTGGAATGCTCTAAATTACAATTACATTCATCTGGCCAATTTACACCTTGTTCACCAAAATGATGGCTCAATTACATACTCTTATTTTTTTGGCATTTACTCGTATCCCAAAGTGTTTAAATACTCTATCCTAGAACACTGATAGTGGAACTGTGAGAGTTGGAACCTTTATTTGACCCAAATGGGTATCCAGAAATGAAAACACATGAAACAGAAACTAAGTCTAAGTACATTTTTTTTGGTTGATAAAGGATTGCCCTTATACCTCTAGATGCTCCTGCATCAGAAACAATACTTTTACTATATGTCTTTTGTGTTAGCCACCCTTTATTGTTCGTGCTTTCTGATTTTCTTTTCCTCTATATTTTGGTGGTTGTCTCTGTCTATGTCTGCACTTATTATCACTCAGTATCTACTGACCAATACTCTATCCAAAGTGATTATATTTTTTTCATTGATTGCTGACTGGGTTAAAACATGTTTCAGACTCTGTTAATTGGATCATATTAGCTTCTAATTAGAATCCTCCAAAGATCGTCATGTCAAGATCATATTCTTCTAATCTTCCTCCTATTCTTTCTTTTTTATTTATTTTATCACTGTTAGTATTAATTATTGGATGTTTGAAACAATGGATTAGTTTTTTTGCCCGTCTAGTTGAATCTGGTCTTATTATCACATAAACACCTCTGTGAGTTTGGTAGATTGCTAAGTCTCTCTTGTGTGTTCCATTTATCAGGCATTCGTAAGGGATGCATATTATTTAATATTGTCTTCTCACAAATTTCATTCATCGGTTGATCCTGCCAATTTCATTTTTCTCATTGTTATAAACTTCTTACATTTGTAGGCGGCTCTAATACCATGTTGTTTTTTGAGGATCGTTGTAAATGTACTAACTATTACCATTGTATCTATAATGTGTTTTCCAAGCGACCTCTTATTTAAATTGAGAATAAGCCATGAAGAGACATGTCTATTCATTAATTGGATAATTAATATAATAAACATTTAATCATTTATATATATATAATATTATTTTCTCTCATATAACAATAAACTTATATATATATATATATATATATATATATTATATCTCATATATAATTACATATAGGTTTATCCTACAGAATCTACCCAACATCAACATGTATACTTGAAGAATGTGGAGAGAAATGATGTTGACCTAAAGCGGTATTAGAACCTCCTTATAATCTCTTAATATAATGGACAACGAAAGGGGAAGTGCTCTTTAGATTCAACCTCCTCAATGCTACAAAGCTAACAAATTTTGTGTTCTCTGCCCATAAAGTGATTGGTCTTGCAACAAAGCTTATGAGAACACAACCTAAAGATACCAAAGAGGATCCGGAGGGAATGAGCCTAGTATGGACAAATAGGTAGAAAGAATGGACAATGAATCCATCCTAAAGCTCCATGAAGTGTTCCGCATTGAAGACCATCTTAGGGTGTAGAAGGAAACCCAAACAATGTGAACGAATTGCTTGTAAATGTCCTCTCGAATGTACCCATTTAGTTCCTAGCGAGGAGGAATAAGATGGTTGGGTTTGGGGGGGTGCATCCAACAAGTACTAGAAGGGTGGTTGGTGATCCATCTCATAGAGCCTAAAAAGGTATAAGTCTAAGAAAACCAACTGCTGGCTCGACCGGAGGAAAGAGCAGAAGTAGCAATAATTTCTAAGGAGTAATAGGCCACATACAAGTTTCCATTTCCATGACGACCCTCCAACAAATTGGAGAATCCCTAAATGTGGTGATGGTACCAAACTAAATTGAAGATGATACAAGAATAATGTTGTGTGGGATGGATTGTTTGCACTGGATTACACGTTGAAGGTGCATCGAGTGAGTACTAGAGGGGTGGGAGGTGATCCATCTCAATCCCAATAGAGCCTAGAAGGGTATAAGTGTAAGCAAACCAATTGCTAACCCGAACGGATGGAAGAACAAAAGTAGCAATAGTCTCTAATGATTAATAGGCTAGGTACAAGTATCCTTGACGACCCTCCAACAATTTAGTGAATCCTCAGAGGCGGTGTAGGTACCAAACCAAATTGAAGATGACCTCAAGCCTCAAGGAACAAGCCGCAAGAATAATGTTGTGCAGGATGGATTGTTTACATTGGATAATACATTTGAGGAGGAGAACCTGAACCCTCTTGGAAGAAGCCCAATTAGTCTTGCAAAGGACCCCACACAATTGAACCATAGAGGACAATAGGTCTGCTAAGTGTGTCCATGAGTATCTTTTTCGACAATGTCCTAAAAATTGTTGGAAGTACTATTGATCTAGGGCCAACAAACCACAACCCTTAGTGATCCATGGCTAAGGGTAGGTCCAATGGTAAAGTGGGGCCTAGAAAATTTGTCCCCCAAATATCTGTAGGAGGATGAGATCTCCACCTCCAAACCCTTGAAAAAGAAATGGAGGTGAGATGTCTTAAGAGTGTTGAAGACCATCACCTTGCTCTTTCCCAAATTAACTGTCAAATTCCATAACTCACAAAAAGATGCAAGATTGTCCAATTTTCATTATAATCTATCAGGGGAGGAAGCTAAAAGAACGACATCGTTTGTGAAGGGAAGAATATAAATCATATCCTAGTGAAGAAGACAACCATCCTTGGGAAGAGTGTGATTCATAAGATACCTCTCAAGCTCATAAATGTAGATACCAAAGAATAGGTGATTGGAGGTAACCTTGGTTAACTCCGATAGCGCTGCTAATAAATTCTAAAGACAAGAAGCAGTGTTGAGACAGACCAAAACCATCTCATAGAGTCTCATGATAACTATCAAAAGAGTTTGAGGAATACAGTATCCCGAAATCTCGGGAAGAGGGTCATTGTAGGAACAAAGTTGAAGGCTTTGTTAAATTCCACAAAGCAACAATACACCTTCAAGGAGTGATGGCATGCCTCCTCAATAATGCTCTAGAGCATCAAGATGTAATCCATAGTCTGGTAATCTTGTTTGAAACCTACTTGTTCCTTGGCATGGATATGATGGTGATACAACTCCCTAAAAAGAAGAATATGAAGAGTCATGGGATACAACTTAGAGGTGTGCCCAATCATGATGGTCCTAGAATTATTGAGATTCGATGTGGACTCATCTTGTGAATCAGTTGAGTGATGTGGTGTTACCAAGAGGCAGGCAACCGATGCAAACATCCTAGTTGAAGAGATCAGCCAAGTAGGACCCAAAAACTATGATTTCATGTTGGAAGAACTCAACTTGAAAGCCCTTCTTATCAGCAATCCTACTAGAGCGCATAGGTGTAGGCAAGAAGGTGACACTTAGAGGTGGATGTAACCTAGAAAAGTAGTTAGCAGGGGTTGCTGTAAATCTTAGAGGTATGGAAAATCTATAAACTATGATCAGGATGGTGGAGAGGGTATGGTAGGGGAAGTGGGTATGCTAGGAGAGCTTGGGCGAACAGTAGAGGGTGGCAAAGAGGGAATGTTTGTACTGGGAAGTGTGGAGATATTTCTTATGGAAAAGCAACTAGTTGCAAGGGTGCTAAAGGGAGGTGTATGAAGGGTGATCGAATACAAAGGCTAAATGCTAGGTCCATTGAGATGCCTTACAATCCTAATCGTGCCATTTGTTCATAGGACAAATGTTCTTAGGCCTTGGATTGGGGGTGCTAGCAGGTGGAGGCATGAGGGAAGGAAGACATGGCGGTCTGCGAAATATGGTGCAGGAGCATCCTGAGTGTAATGGCGATCTAGCATCACCCAAAAATATTTCTAGTTTGTCTCTTTTTATAAGGGCTATGTCAGTGTAGAATTGCTATTTCTGGAAGCTTAGTATTTTTAATATGTTGATCATTTGAGCTCAAAATGTTCTAATTTCTTCGTTGGGGTTTCACTTTTGATATATCAGCCTGCTACCAAAGTTTCATTGCAAGATCAAGTCTAGTGTTGAAGATATTGAAATTTTTTGGTATTGGCAATAGATAATAAAAACTTTGAACTCAGTTTGTATTGTTTAGAGGCCTTGAAAGGGGTCAAACCTCGGTTGACTAGAGCTTGCGCTAGCTAGAGATTATAGAGTGGTTTGTGGCATTTCCAAAACATGGTCGTAATAGCCAATCAAAGCAACTTGCAATGAGTTATGGTCTCCAGAAGTTGCACCACCTTAAATGGACGAAAATGGAATTCCTTCAAAATTTCCTTCAAGTTCCAAAAGAAGTTGATGCCTACTCATATGTAATAAAATACAAATATGATACTTTAGGGTTGGTTGGCCTCAAATTTTAGGGTTAAAATTTCTAGAACCTTCTTAGGTGGTTAAAAAACTAGGTATATAAAGAAGGTTTGTGAAGTTTTCTAGGGCAGTTCTAGGGAGCTATATGGTAGCTCTGACTTGCATAATATTGTTAGGAAATTGTCCATGTGGCTTTGCATGTTGTTTTTCTCAATTTTGTACTTGTTTATTGAAGATAATAAGAAGCCATTTTTTGTTCATGCAATATGGTATTATTTCTCTATTATGTTGTGTGTATTTGTGTTAATAAGGGGAGTGCCCTTCATCAAAATGTAAGTAGTGCCACCACAAATGGACAAAAACAAAATTCCTTCAAAATTTCTTTTGAGTTCCAAAAGATGTTGGGACCTATTCTAATCTAATAAAATATGAACAATAATATTTTTAGGGTTCGTCAGCCTCAAAATTTGGTATGAAAATTTCTCCAACCTTCATGGGTGGTTAAAATATTGCCTATATAAAGAAGGCCCACTAGGTTGTTTATGATGGTTTTGGGGATGTATATGGTGGCTCTGGTTTGAAGAATAATGTAGGGAAATTGCCCATGTGGCTTTGTATGTTGTATTTCTAAATATTGAAATTCCATTTTATAGGAGATAATAAGAAGCCAATTTTCCGTTCTTGCAATTTGTTATTTTTTTTCTATTTTGTTGTGTGTATTTCTGTTAACAAAGGTAGTATCCTTCATTAAGTGGTAGTAGAGGGGAAGTTCCTGAGTGTGCAGATAGATCGCTGAATGTGAGGCAATTTGCATTAGGATGGTGGTTGTGGGTTTGAATGATAAGCATCAGAAAGGCCTTTTCAAAGGAATTGTGGTGGTAGAGTTGGACGTGTGATAGAAGAGGTGTTTTAGAGCCGTTTAGATACAAGTACATACATTGCAAGAAGAGCTGTGAAAAGGAATGAATATTAAAGCAAGAGATGAAGTGCCGAGGAATCTGAAGTAGGGCATATAGAACAAGAAGCACCAGAAGAAATTCTTGAGGATAGGCTTTTGAGGGCCATTTCAAAGATTGGAAAGAGACCCAAGATTGAAGTCACTGCATTTTCAGGAATTATTAACCCAGAGGAACTAATTGATTGGATCAATGATCTAGAAGAATAATATTAGTATGAAGATATTCAAGATCTTGGTGGTCAAATTTGTAAAGGCCAAATTGAAGGGTTATGTGGAAATTTGGTGGTAGGAGATTCAATTGGAATGAAATAGAAGAGGAAAAGAGAAAATCGCAAGATGGGATCAGATGATGGAGAAATTGAAGAGAGTCGGAAATAATTCATTTCTGTTGATTATGAGCTTGATCAGTGGAAGAAAATGTTGGGGTTGAAACAAGTGGCAAGATCTGTCCAAGAATATACAAAAGAGTTCTATCGAGTCCTCATCAGAACAAGCTATGTAGTAGCTGACAAGTAGAAAGTTTCCCATTATCTTAATGGGTTAAGGCTGAGTATTTAGAAGGAGTTAGAGTTTGGTTGGAATGACCAATATTAAAAAGGCATAGTAGTTTTCTTGAAGGGTGGAAGAGAAGTTGTACAAGAAGTTTGAAAGATCCATGGTGGAAGATCCAACAAATGGTCTTATGGAGGCCAAAATTAAGATCAGAGAAAGAGTGATGAGGCCAGTAGCAATCAAAATTAGAGGGAAAATAATTTCAGTTGTTCCCACGATCAAAATAATAGGGATCGAAGAGGATCAAGAAGAGGTTAGGGACTAGGAAGAAGAGGATTTTGTGGGACATGTTTTCATTGCGGAGGACATAGAGCTTATGGGTGTCCTCAACATCAAGGAAGAACGAACAAAAGAGTTGAGGTTAATGCACGAGTTACAAGTGTAGATGAAGATGCCAAATCATCGCATTTTGAAGATGCTAAAAGAGGAGAAGTCAAGGTTACAAGAAGAGCCTTGTTGAGTGCTGAGAGTGAACATAAAAAAAGGAAGAATTTGTTTCACACCAACTGCAAATGCAATGGTAAAGTATGCAATGCCATTATTGATAGTGCTAGCACATTTAATCTTGTTTATGAGGAAACGGTTAATTAGTTGAAGTTAGAAAGAAAGATACATCTACACCCCTATTCTATTGCTTGGTTGCAAAAGGATCATAAGGGCTTGGTTAATAAATGTCTAGTAAAGTTCAACATTGGGAACTATTATGACAAGGTTTTGTGTGATATTATGCCTACAGATGTTTGCTATTTGTTGTTAGGAGGGCCCTAACAGTTTGATCGTTGTACAGTACATGATGGGTATGCAAATACCTATTCTTTGACGAAGGATGGAGTGTGACATAAGTTGAAGCCATTGAAGGAAACTGAAGAAAAGGTATGTAGTAATGCTACAATATGTTTAGTTGATGGAAGGAAGTGTTTAGAAGATATGAGGCACGAGCTTATTTGTTTTTATTTAATTCTAAAAGATGTTAAAGAGAAAGTAGAAGATTTACCTATAGCAGTTGTAGACCTACTAGATGAGTTTCATGATATTGTATTTGTGAATGTGTCCAATGGGTTGCCACCAGTGATAAAGATCAGTCGTTATTCCAGGAGCTAGTTTGTCGAATATGGAAGCTTGCAAAATGACTCTAGAAGAAAGCGAAGAATTGAATAATTGAATAGACAAGTATAGGAGTTGTTGCATAAGAGGATGATTTGTGTGAGTTTGAGTCCATTTGTTCTACCAATAGTATTAGCAGCAAACGAAAATAGAGAATGGAGGATGTGTATAGATTCTCGAGCCATCAACAAGATCACTATCAAGTACAAACTTCCCTTGGCAAGGATGGATTGTTTGAGTGGATCTATGTATTTCAGAAAGATAGATATGAAGAGTAGATATCACCAAATTTGGATTAGAGAAGGAGATGAATGAAAGACAACCTTCAAGATAAAGGAGGGCTTGTATGAGTGGTTATCATGCCTTTTTGGATAACTAATGCACCTGACACATTTATGAGACTCAGGAACGAGATATTGAAAGAGTTTCTTGGTAAGTTTGTCATTCTTTCCCTAGATGATATTTTGATCTTTAGTGAGATATTGGTATGTGTTTGCATTGTGGAGAAAAACATAGAGGTTATGAATGTCCTCAACATCTAGGATGAACTAATAGAAGACCAAAGGGCAATGGAAAAGTGGTGCATGTGGATGAAGATGCCAAATCATTACATTTTGAAGTTGCTGAAAGAGAAGTCTTGGTTATGAGAAGAGCCTTGTCGAATGCTGAGAATGAACACAAGGAAAGGAAGAATTTGTTCCATACAAGGTGTTAGTGTTTTATTCAATGTACAAGCATAACTTTGGTTGTTTTGTACCAATTTGGAAGAAAAGTGAATAGAAAGAAGCAATTTGATTCAAAGCATTGACTGGAAGCGATTGTGATAACACAAATTGGAAGCTTTGACTGTAATTTTTGTCTATTGTCTTTGATTCATGTTTTATTGTAGTTTAAATAATAGAGCATAGTGAGATAAGAAACTATTTGAGCCGAAGCTTTGACTAGGAGTGATTGTGGTGATACATAGACTAGAAGCTTTGACGGTCCTAGAAATGAATAAGGCAGCGTGTATTTTGGGCAAAATTGGGCAAAATTGGGTTTAGGATGGTAGATTGCATGTGGGAAAACAAAGGTCCTTTTTTGGGATGACCAAGAATGCAAGTTGGAAGCATATGAATATGGGAAGAATGATGATTTTGGTATTTAAAAGAGTGACCTTTCACCAAAATCAGGCTCTGTAGAGGCAATTGCATGTGGTAAAAATGAAACATGCTTACTTGTGAAACACATGTAATGGGGTTTGGAGGATGCAATTGCATGAGTTGGGGAATGGAGTTTGGAAAAATGAATGAGCATGAATGCACTTGCATTCTTGGGGGGGAAATACTCAACTTTCTTCCAAAAAGACAAGAAAACATGCAACAAGCAAGCAAGCAAAACAAAAACATACTTCTTGCTATGGACTTGCACATGACAAATTTCAAGATGTTCTTCTACATGCAATTTCGGTTTTGGAGTTCAGAGGTTTTTCAAGCATTTGCAAAGAGAAGTTTAAAACTTTTTTGAAGACAAAATGAAATCAATATGACATGCCTTTGAACAAATGGCCAAAGGTGAGCAAAATAACACAATATAGTAGTAAAGCAAGCAAGAAATACAAGAAAAGTTGAAAACTTCTACTTACGTGGAGCTCAGTGAGTCAAATGTGGAGGAAAGAGAAGTTGAAATGAACAAGTCTTCTCCAAATTTGGATTCTCCAAGTGCAAATGCATGCAACTACTCAATAGCTTTTGACTGATTCAAAGTTGCAAATGGAGGTCAAATACATGGGTGTTTTTGCATGTAGAAGGCAAAATGCAAGTTAAAAAACCTTGGAGGTGCAATTTTTTTTTGCATAAAACTTGTTCTTCGGTGTTTTTGAGCAAAAACCTGCCCTTCAAATGCCAAAATCTGGGTTGTTTTCAGAGTTTTTGCTGAAAAATGTGAATTCTCAAATGTCAAAATATTCATTGAAATGCAAAAATGTGTGCTCCATGATGAATCATTTGGGCTGAAAATGCATTTTTCTGGGCATTTTTGGTTAAAACATGCCCTTGGATTGCCAAATTCTGGGTCGTTTTTTAGGAGAATGGGCAAAACCGTGATTCTCAAATGTCATTTGCATGTGTTTCCTTGCATGTTAGGACTTTAGACATGCAATAACATAAGTTATTTTGCCTTAGAATGCAAAAGTTTTGGCTTGGAAAACCAAATCAGACTCTTGGAATGCAATGACATAAGTAATTTTTTCAATGTAAATGCATGTCTAATGCTGGTCGGACTCTCCAAGTGCATTTACATGTAACGCCCAGCAAGGAAAAGGAAAGTCAGATTCTCTTCATGCAAAGACATGTTATTTTTTCAATGTAAATGGCCTTTACATGCAAGTTGGACTCTCCAAGGTCGTTTTCATGTTAACATTTTGGCTGGAAATGCATTTTGCATGCAAATCAGACCCGAGCAAGGTGATTGCATGTTATAAAAACTCACTTTTTATTTGCCTATGTCTACAACTTATCCTCCAAGTGCAAATCAGACTCTCCAAGTGCATTTGCATGTTGCCTTTACATGCAAATCGAACTCTTGGAGGCCCATTGCATGTAAACATGTTTTAACATGTCAAACACTTGTATTTTCAAGCCAAAATCAGACTCTTCAAGTGTGTTTGTATGAAAACATGTAAAAAAAACATGTTGTTGGGTTACACAACTTAAGTGACCAATTTAGCACATGTCTAATTGGTTTTTGAGTTAATCACTTAAAGGGGTCAAATAAAATACTTACATTTTATATATCATGTGCAAATATTATTCAAAAACTAATATTACACTTAAATGTTTTAAAATAAAATATAAAGTAAAACTCATGTTAAATTAGAACTATAGAGTGATAAAGTCACTCAAGTGAAATAAAAAAAACAACTCAACATGAAAGTATAACATAAAGTGCACTATAATCACTTAAAGTGATAAATTTACAATTCAAGTGATGAAGGAAATTACAAATATAACATAAAGTCATTTTAAGGTATATTTTTCAAAAAGTGATTGTCAACATTAAAGTATAACATCTATATTTTAAATATGTGATTGCGCTTGGAGAGTCCACTTTTTGGGCAGTTAAATGGTCATATATTTTGACTACTAAGTCCGATTGAGCCCTAAGATATACTGAATCGAAAGGAAAACCGAAAGCAAGAGATTGGACATAACAAAAAGACTAAAAGCAACTAAACACAATAAAGAATGTAAGAAAGGATGTTGAAAGCCTAAAAAATCAAGCCTAGGCTTAATAAAATAAAAAATGAAAAGAACTTGACGAAAGCCTTAAGTAAAAGGATTCTTTATGCAAATTAAGGTCGATCGGTTGATCAATGTTGGCCAGTGAAATAATGAATTATCTTGGAGAAATGCGAAACTAAGTTGAAATGTTTTTGTTTCGTTACCTACATTTTGTGGTGACAAAATGCAGGACAACATATCCTTTAATAGGGTCTATTGTACTAATTACATTGTATTTGACTCCTAACAGGGTTATGTCCTTTCACAAGGAATTTATGTATTAGTACATAGTCTTCTGGGGATCATCCCCATTGGGTTTTCCTTTTGATCAAGAGTTTCCCTAGTCAACAAATCATTGTTTTATGGCATATGGCTTCTTGTTGTTGTGCATCATTGTTTTAATTGTTGGAGATCAGATTTATAAGTTTAGTTTTAATTATATTTGTCACAACTGTGTCACCTCCCAGTTGTGTGTGGGCTTTACTTCTTAACAAGAATCTCATCAAAGAGAACCCTAATGGAGGGTTGGTTGGATGTTCTAGTCGAGATAAAACCATTTATTTGGTTAGTGAGAATTATTATTGGCCATAACTTCAACAAGATGTTAAGAAATTTGTACGAAGTTGCAAATATGTCGATGGGAAAAGGAGCCAAGCATAAGGCAAGGTTATATAGCCATTGCTTGTACTGGAGCAACTATGTGAGGATATCAATATGAACTTTGTTTTTGGTTTTCCAAGGACTCAAAGAGGGCATGATTCAATTTTTGTGGTGGTTGATTGGTTTTGAAAGATGATACATTTCATTCCTTGCAAGAAGACTAATGATTTTGTTCATGTAACATAATTATTATTTAGAGAAGTGGTGAGACTACATGGTCTATAAGACTAATGATGTTTTTCAACAAAGCTATTTTTCAGAGAAGTGGTGAGAATACATGGTCTACCGAGGAGTGTAGTTTCAAATCGAGACACCAAGTTCGTTGGATACTTTAAGGAGAACATTGTGAAATAAGTTAAAGACATTTGAAATTCAGCACAGAACATCATCCACAAACTAATGGACAGACATAAGTGGTGAATAGGAGTTTGAGGAATTTGTTGTGATGCTTGATTAGAGATAAACTAAAGGGATGGGATTTTATTTTACCATAGGTTTTATCTGCATACAATAATTATGTTAATAGGAGCATTGGTAAATCACCATTCCAGATAGTATGTGAAAGTAACTCCTGAAATGCTTCCGAATTAAGGAAGTTGGACAAAGGGAAGACAAGTAGTGCTAAAGCTGAAGATATTTCTAAACACATGAAGAATTTGCATGAGAAAGTGAGGAAGCATGTTACTCAAATGAATATACAGCACAAGGCTAAGACAAATGAGAAAATGAGGCATAAGGAACTTTAGATTGGAGATGAAGTCATGGGTTTTTTTAGGAAGGAGAGATTTCTAGTAGGAACATATGATAAGTTGAAAATGAAGAAGTTTGGAAAATGCAGGATACTGAGAAGCATGATTTAGGAAATGCCTATGAAGTAGAATGCCCGGTGAATTGAATATTGTACCAGTACTTAACATTTCAAATCTGATAGAGTATGATGATGGAGGTGTTGAAGGTGAGATCACAAAAGTACAATAGAATATTCTAGCAACTACTTCAGCTACAAATGAGTTAAAATATATTTTGGACATGTGTTGGTAGAGCACAAGAAACAACGCACATGAGAAAAATTTGGTCAAGTGGATAGGAAGACGTGTTGAAGATTCATCATGGTGACAAGGTAGGAGGTTAACCGTCTTGATTATCCTCTAAACGCTTGAGATGTGACAAGATGACTTTTCAAATTAACCCGTTTGGTTTGTCTTTTTGTATAAGGGCTATCTTAGTGTAGAATTTCTACTTTTGGAAGCTTACTATTTTCAGTAAGTTGATTGTTTGAACTCAAAATGTTCTGATTTCTTCCCTGGAGGTTTTCTTTGGATATATCGTCCTTCTAGAATAGTTTCGTTGCAAGATCAACTCTAGTTTTGAAGAGATTAAAAAATTTCAGTATTGGCTGCAAGGTATAAAAAATTTGAACTCAATTTTGAAGGCTTTAGAGGCTCTAGAAGGGGTTGAACATTGGCTGATTGGAATTTGCACGAGATATGCATTGTAGAGCAGTTTGTGGCATTTTTGAAATGGGGTCATAATAGCCAATCAGAGTAACCAACAATGAGTTATGGTCTCCGAAAGTTGTGCCACCTGAAACTAACAAAAATGAAATTCCTTCAAAGTTTCTTTCAAGTTCCAAAAGCTTTTGGGGTCTAGTCTTTAGTAATTAAATATTATTAATAATATTTTAGGGTTGTTCGGCCTCAAACTTTAGTGTTGAAAATTCTAGGAACTTTTTGGGTGGTTAAAATTGCCTTATAAAGAAGGCCCACAGGGTTGTCTAGAACGGTTCTGGGGATGTATATGGTGGCTTTAGCTTGCAAAATATTGTAAGGAAGCTCCCCTTGTGGCTTTGCATCTTGTATTTCTGAATATTGTAATTTCATTTTAGTGGAGATAATAAGAAGCAAATTTCTATTCGTGCAATTTTCTATTATCTCTATTCTGTTGTGTGTATTTGTGTTAATAAGGGGAGTACCCTTCATCAAAATTTAAGTTGACAGAAAGGAGAACATGGTGGTGTCACACCCCAAAGTGGGAAAGAGGGGATAAGGGGGAGAAGCTACTTGAGATGGTGGGAAAACATGTCAAGATCATCGTCATCAAAGCAACCAACGATGCAAGGAGGGTGGGATGAGGATGCCAAGAGGGAGAGCAGTGGTGTAGAGGATGGGGGGAGGGGATAGAGAGATGAAAAAAAAATGATCAACTGAAGACAAGGAAATCAAGAAGTGGCTATGAAGGGGATGAGGGACTACCGGAAAGAGCATAATCTACCTTGCTAGCACCTCTACCACGAGGTTTGCATGTGAGTAAGTGTGATCAAGGGAAGCAAGATAACCGTTTAAGAACCACCAGATCCAAGTACTCATAGAATTGTAAAAGAGAGGATAAGAGGCAAGAAGCTACTTGAGATGGTGGGAAAACATGGCGGTATCATTGTCATCGAAGCAAAGTAGCGATGCGAGGAGGGTGGGTTGAGGACGCTAGGGGGGAGAGTAGCGGTGTAGAGGACAAGGGAAGGAAACAAAGAGATGAAAGGTAGTATGGTCGATCGAAGGGAGGGCATAATCAAGAGGTGACACTAAAGGGGATGAAGGATTGCTGGGAAAAAGCATAATTTTACCATGCGAGCACCTCTACCATGAAGTCTGCACGTGATTAAGTGTGATTCCCAGAAGCAAGATGGCGTGTTAAGAACCGCCAAGTCCAAGTACTCATAGAGTTTTAAAAGATATATATCATATTTGTGCAATGTCTCCATTTTTAGCAATTCTCTGTGGTTGATTGAGTCAGTTCATCATAGCGACACTCGTGAGCTGACAGTGGGATTTAAGGGTCACAGTTGTTAAATTATTTGGCCAGTTGGCCTTTGACAAGTTTTGGCTCCGTTTTCAAGGACTTACTATTTATAGTAAGTCAGTAGTTGGTTTCGATGAGCTCAGTTGAGTTAGAGTTGGGTGATGTTATAAGTTTTTTATTTTTGGCTTCTAGTTTGGGCTCCAAGAATCTTGGAGAGAGCGTCTATTTTTAATCACCTCGTTAGGTTCATTCATCGGTTTTCTTCATCAAGATCGCTCCTGTGTTATCTGATTTTTATTCTAATGCTTCTTCAATCATTTTTGCAAGATGGGTAAATTATTATTATTACTCAGTTGAATACATAGAGTTTGTTATTTTTGCTAGTATTGTACTTTGGCTACCTTAGTGTCATAGCTCATTAGAACTGGGTCGAAAAGTTTTAAATCGTGGGCACAAGAAACGGTGGCCTTCTTTGTCAAAATATTATGATATGGTTGAAAAGGTCATTTTTTTGGAGCTAAAAGAAATTAATAAATTACATTATATGGCTCTTTATTATTGTTTAATGTTATAAACTGATGCGTTGGATAGGCTTCTTAAGTGAAGTCACGTTTTAGAAACAAAAGGCAATTTGGGGATTATAAATTTGAGCTCATTGTGAAAGAAGAAGGCATCTGATTATCCGATTGATTATTTTGCTTTGGTTGTCTTTGTGACATTTTATAAGTTTTTTTTTGTGGCCTTGTTGAAGTATAAGGGTTTGAAGCTGAGAGGTACCTGGTAATTCACAACTGAGGTAGTCTGAATTAACTCTAAGAATTCGATTTGTTTTCCTACTGTCTTACTGTTGCTGGAAGACATTATTTATATTTATTTGTTTCTGGCTGAGGATTTGAAAACTGAGAATCACATTGGGATTTGAGCTGAAAATTATTGCTGTTGTATAATAATTTTATTAGCTTCGCTTCTATTACATACTGTGATTGAGAAGCTATTATTTGCTGGGGATCGTTGGTTAGTTGATGGGCTTTCACAGGTACCAGTGATCAAACACACCTGCGATGTACATTGGGGAATTTGTCTTGCATTTGTGTGGCTGCTGTAATTTACCACAGCAGTGCTTGGGGCCATTAATACACCTGCGTTTTTTCTACATGGCTGGCATTGAAGTGCAAGGTCGTGGTTTGCAAAGGAAGGCCATAAAATTCAATAAATACAGGCCTATGTTTAATATGGGTGATTGCAACGCTAGCTGGGGGGTTTGAGCAGTGTCATTAGAAGTAGCGATTACCTGGCAAAGGAAAAATTCATCACAACCTGCTGCATGGACATTGTGGAGTTAGCAATTTATTCAAAACAGGTTCTATTTCACATATTTAATAGCCAATGTAATTGCATTTCTCATTATCATTTGGAATAATAAATACATTTGCAATACATTGCAGAATTAGTGTTGTCTGACCAATGTTATTCAGAAAATTGCTTTATGCTTAAATAACTTGAATGTGATAATTTGGAGTTAAGAAAATTGCGAATTAAGAAACATTGAAGATTTTTTTCAGCAGTATTGGTGTTGCTTTTCAAGTGTTTGACAGAATGCCAAACAATAACTTAGCATAGAAACTTTGTGTGTTTGTGCCATAACCAGCTGGGGTTATTACAATTTGGCTAGGGTACCTTTTTTTCATCGTCGAAATATCTGTGGAGCCCCATGTGGGTTGGGTCCATGTTCTCAATGCATAAAGAGTTAAGCACCCTGGAGTGAAGTGCAGTTTGTGTCGTCCTAGTCCTGGCATTGAAGTTCCCAAAAAGAATGTCACCAAGATTAGAATTTTTTTTGATATTTTTATAGAAGTTAGAGAAAGGGTCCTCATCATGGGCACTGTGAATAACCTAGGGGGAGAACACCTAAGGAAATTAGTAAAACCCAAAAAAATGATATCCTTGACACATGTGGTGGTGTTAGTCGTGACATAACCAGACTCACATAAATTAAGCCGAGACATTTAATAGGACTATGAAGACTGTATGACGAAGCCTATCGCTGACCAGAGAACCAATACCCTTGGATCTGTGAATCCCATAGGGACGCCTAGTCCCATTCTTGAAAGTCGAAAATCAGTGAAATCCAGCAAATGAAGAGGATGGACATGGCTCTCATGCATCTTAGTGAGGAACACCCTTCGTGAGGAATCAATAGCATCAAGGAGAAGACCAAGAGAGGACCAAGTCAATCCACTACAGTTCCAACAATTAACCTGAATAGCTTGAGTCGCTGGAACATCCCCCATACTCTGACCCTTGGAACAACATTTAGAGGCTGCAGCCGCTGGTTTGTCTCCCAACCAGGAGGAAAACTGTCCTAAATCATCACGTTAAGGTTTTTAATCATGGCCCATTTGTCATCCTGTCATGCAGCTGTTACAAGAGCTCAAGCATTTAAGTTGTATTACCTGTGATTTAGTGATGTCCTTATCAAGAAAAATCTTTCACGGTAAAGAAAATGAGTTTCCTATGTGCCTTGAGCACACAAAGTCCATTTGAGAAGTTGTGGATTCATGGGAACATAGTAGAATCATATCCAACCCATGCCCTAAGAAGAGATATGTCATGGAGCTCGAGTTGGTCGCATAAGAATGCATAAGCCACAACCTTCAAATTGAGTTTTCTTGCTCTTCTTGCTCTTTCATCAGTGAATTTGGAGTGAACCAATGCCTCAACACCTGCAAGAGGAGGGGTATACTGCCCGTGATTACAGTTGGAACTTGGTTTTGGTTTTCAGCGAGTCGTGTCTATTATCCAGTTTGTGCTACTTCTTCTTAGTATGCCTGAGCTGTGATACATGTTCAAAGCTTGAATCAATCAATGTTTTGAAACCAGCAACCTTAGTTAAGGCAGAAGAAATTTTGACAGAAGTGTCAGCTATTTGGCTTTGGTTCACGACTAGTTGCTGGTTTAAACCAACACAGTCCTGTTTCTATTGTAGTACACCGAGGATGCAGTGAATTTCACGGACAAGGAAGTCACTGTATTCTGAGAAGTTGATTCATAATTTTACTTTGCCGATTTAACAATTTCACTTGTCAAATTGAAATTTTACTTTGTCTGCTAATTGTATCGATATAAAATGCTCAATGTTTATTATTAATTACTGTTTACAGTATTAGTATGTATTTGCAATTTTTCTATTTTACTTCTTAATATCTTTTACATCTTTTAATAGCTACAATTTCAAGTACTATATGTATAGTATACAGCAATACCCCCTCCCCGTCACCAAACTTAGGCCCTTTCTCCCCCTTCAGGGAAACCTGTCCAGCTGTCGCTGACAGGAGAGGTAACTATGTTTCACACAAAGATCATCAATGTGCTACAAATTTAAGCTTTCTTTTGAGTTACAAATGTAAAGATATTTGCAATATCTTTAATTGTAGCCTTTGGGGATTGTTTTCATGTTCCATGATTTGTTGGAATTTTTGATGTGAGAGAAGACTGATTGGAGGACTTTTATTGCTGCTTGGGCCATACTATCTTTCCTAAACCATATAGATTTGAAGTTACTGATATCATAAATTTTAGATGTTTTGTTTGTTTTGCCCAATCATCCATTTTGGAGTTGCAGGCTGAACTGACTGCAAGGGAATGTCACAAGTTCAGGGTCATACCAATCCTTGTTGTCTATACCATGTTGATGTTGGTGTGTGAGCTTGTGATTGGAGCACTTGGTTGTTGATGCTTCATCCTTCCTTATTGGAGGTGCACAGCATAAAGTTGAAGAACCAAAATCATTATTGAATGGGAAGATAAATATATGATGTGATTTAAGTTGATTTTTGCCTCTTGTTCATGCATTGACACCAACCTAGCATTCCGCTCCAATCCCATCTAGATCTTATTTTTTTTATCAGCTTGCTTTTTCATTAATTACTTTGAATTTAAGGTATTTTTTCAAAGGACATTTGAATTGTGAAGTGCCTTCTTGTGCTTTTCCAGTGGGTACATTAAATATCTTCATTTCAGTGTATCTTTTTGCTTCAGCAGTGTTCAATTTTCTTATTACAGCAGCAAGAGGGTGTTATCAGACCTGCAGACGATCTGAAAATTATTATCAATTTGATATAATTATCTTACAGTGTATTGAGGTAAAGTTTGGATGAGATATGAGGTTTTGAATTAGTGTGATTGATTCCTGGCATGTGATTGTGGTCAGACCTGTTGTAGTGTGTTACAGTGTTTCAAAAGCATTTTCAAGCCTGAACCAGAATAATATTCATCATTCATCAAGGCATTTTGTTGTTGATTCAAGTTGGGTGGATTTGTTCATGATATTAGGCACCAAATGAGTTGTTACAGCACTTGTTTAATTACCAGCACTTCATAACAGAAGTTATTCTTCTTAAATAGTGTTTGCTTTGCATATGAACTGATCTTGTAATGTTTTTTGATGGTTATACTACCAAAGAGCTTCCATTCCTATGCATTTAACAGTGAATGGTAGTACTGGCAATGGGATTGGTCTTTATTTATTGCTGATACTTACCCTATTGAATAAGCAGAAGAGTTGCTCTGTATTTTCCCTCCAAATAAGTGGATGTTTTGGTTGTTACTCATCCCATTGAACAAATGGAAATACTGATTGATCTTACCCATTGAATTAATTGGACATTCTCTTTTCACTAACCATTGAAATAAGTGGATGTGCTTCTTTTGCTGGCCATTGAATTATGTGGAAGATTTTTTTTTTTTCATTTCCTGTATTGGCTGGCTTGCTGCCTAGTGCTTTCCATTCATTTGTTGCATTTAAGATTTTTTTAATACTCTGACCTTGCTCATGTTAATCAAAGTAATCTTGGTGTAATAATGGAGATCGCTCTGTATAAATTCTGTGTTCTCATTCAGTGATCTCTAGTGCAATATATATATATATATACACACACACACACAAATTTAATGAGTCACATCCCGTGTAGAGACTTGACTCTACGTGGCTTATGACTGCTCGTTAACATGTCATCAATTCATAATAAGAAGATTATTAATAGATTAATGATTCAGTCAGTCAGAATTATTAATGATTACTAATCACAATGATTAACTAGTAATCATAACAATATACCTCATGATCAAATCAATCCGACTGAAGCTACAACATTAACACACTCCCTCTTAGCTAGGGAGGATTGTTATAGAATTAACACACTGTGGTTTCAAGTAATACATAGAGATATCATCTCAATATGACATTCTTGGAAATGGTGTATTTAAGGATATCAACATATATCTGTCAATTAGATGTTATCTTTCGATATCATCAGAAGTATCATTCAACCAGGAATATCAACCATATGATACTCATCATATTTATATTTTCTTTGGTACGTGCACTAGCATCAAGTCTCATGGTGCCTAGAAAATATCTGCAAATTGTGTCTCCAATACTACGTCTTAGAGTATATACCATGCAAGGTCTTAGTACATTAACTTAAAACTTATCTATGAGATATGCTATATCATGATTGCTAGGGACATCAACCAAATGATATCCATCATGATAGCTGGTTAAGCTATTGTTAAGATCGTCACTTTACAATAACAACTATAATCAAAACATCAATGAAAGATTGTCACCTTTCATCATGTTTCTATAGAATCATGTATCACATGATATCCGCTACGAACCATATCAAAGGGTAGATCCACCATATCTGCTCCCGAGGGTTGGACAAGGGCTTTCACCTCAAACTTCTCTCATAGAGAACAATGCATTACAAGGAATTTCAACTCAAACTTTTCCCTTCTAGAGAAGAGCTCATTAAGAAGATATCAATTTGTTGAACTTTTCATCCAAGATTGCTTATGATAAATTGTCAGACTCCCTCTGAATCTGATATCAATCTTCTGACCTCCTCATTGAAGGTTGCCTCTGATGAAGTGGTAGACTCCCTCTGAATCTGATATCAACCTTCTAACCTCCTAGCAGCAAGTCGTGTCATGCTCCTTGGTTTTAACAAGTATCCATCTATCTAAGAATGTTATAGTCTAGATATCTTCATAAAGGCCTTCCAACCTACATACTATGAATCATAGTCCTCTGGCTGTTGTATTTTCCCAATCACTTGAGAAACCAACTCGACATGGTCTGCCCCTTGTAAACCAATATGATCAAAGATCCTTGATAGTGAATTTAAGAAAATCCTCTAGTTGCTCCCTCTCACTGGGAGAGCCCTCTTATCCTGAATTTTCTTTGTAATCCGTGATCTATCACTTATCTGTACTCTTGAAACATTCCTCGTTCTCCTTTAGTGGTCAGAAAGGGAGCACTCATTTCCTCAAAGAGATAATCGAGAAACATCTCACTTCTTAAATATACTAGTGTCATCGTCCTTGTCATCATCACTAGTTTCTAATGCTCGCTTATGGAAGAGATGATAGTAGGATTATGTGGAGAGCATCGGATAATAATACGATTTTCTAAACTCTAGTGTTATATCCACAAGGAATATTAGATGTGTTGCTTTGTAGAGTATGTGGTTCGATGATATTTGTAAAAATTTGGGAACTATTTGATGTCTTGCATTTCATAACCTTGCCAGTCATTCATCACCCATTTATCCACCTACAATAGTGTATGCTATTATGAAGGTTCCAACTGGAGAACAGATGTTTTCTGGAAATCACAAGGTATTTCCATGTTAAATTTAGGATAGTATTTTTAATTCTCATTTCTTGTCTTTTGGATTGCCACTAGACTGATTAAATTTCTGCTGGTCTAAACATAGATGATTTTGGTTCATTTACTTTTGTGATATAAATATCAAAATACTGAAGACCCCAGGTGCAATAGATGTTGGTAAGCTTACTGTCATCATCTCGAAAGCACTGTTAATTTCCATTGTACAATCCTGTCTTCCCAAACGAATTGTTGTCTTCTCCCAAACACTTAAAATCTCACAACTCCTTGTTTCTCTACAGCACGAGCTCTGTGAGCACCTCACAAAGTTTAAGATTCACCTCCGCTTGCCTCATTCCGAGATCTTCCCATAGTGAGCCTAGATCATGCTTTCAATACATCGTAAGATGGGATCCTTCTAGCTTGGCTTAATGAACATACCCTATCAAATCCTTGCAATGCAATTGTTTTGTACAATCAAGCTTATTTTCATCTCACAGACATGGTATAGTTCTTTATTTTATTCCATCTCCAACATACACGTCGTCCTATTCTCCAATGTTTGGAATCTGACCTCTAAGAAACATATTTCTCCCACCTAACTTGGCATTCACTGATATGCTCTCAGAACTTAGAAGTCCAATGTCTCAACCATATCAACCTTGCAGATTAAGCTACTTCTGATGATCAAATAGATCGAGGTTGACATCCACATAACTTGTCGCAGTCTATGAGCTTGTCAAAATAGCCCACCCAATGCTGATAGAGTGGCTTACCTAGTGCTGATGGAGTGGCTACTAATGTTGTTATCTCCAATTGAACAAATAGCCTTTGCGACCATTGCTGAGGATCGAGGGCCTGGCTGTAGATGACATAACTTCATTAAAGTTCTGTCTACAGAAGCCTCTGCTGCTATTTTTGATAATCTTGAATCAATTACTGAGGAATATGTCCAATGTCTGTGGCAGTCTTAGAGAAATCTTTAGCGGATATACCCACCCATTATGTAATTTATTACTTCAGAGTTACTCTGAATTTTTCCTTATTATTTCACACACGTCAGTTTATCTCCAGATTTGCACATACTCCATAGACTCTTTCTTTTTCAGACATTCCCTGCTTGTTCAAAACATGTACAACATCCTCAACATTTTATTAAAAGCTCATCTTTGCAACTTTTCAGTCAGTCTTCAATGATTCTCCATGCTCACTTTGAATGATTAAGTGTGCACACACACACACACACACACACACACATATATAGTGTTGGAGACATAAGTTGGGATTGGTTCCAACTTCCCATTGTCAGGTATGAGTAACCATTTTTTTAATTAACAATAAACATGAAAATTTTAAATAATTTTCAGTTACACCTATCTTTGAACCGACAATCATAAGATTAAATATTAGAAAGGCTCAATCACCATACAAACAGATTGTTGTGATAGCCATATCTCAAGACAACGTATTTGTTTAGTGACATGAAGACGACCTTGTCTGGTTGCCTTACAACCCTTGCATGCTTTCACCATTGTTCCCTGCACTTGTATTTTGTGGGTACTTGAATCAGACAAAATAATTAGATATCTAATAGGTATAGATGGAGTCTTCATTGGAACCCGATAGTGTCTCTTAGACGCTTCATAAAAACTTCCGACCTGTGGTGCAGTGGATATCGGCTTCATAGGGAACCAACTATTTCAACGGTATCTTTTTCTGATCATATATATTTTCAAGGCTCAGATAGCATCTTCATATAAATTTTATTGAACTCGAAAAAATGTCATGTTTATTGTCGATGCGGATAAACTTGTGTGTAGACAACTGCAGATTCACGCCGAAGGTTACGTTCTGAGAGACCCGACATGAGTAGATAAGAACCAACCTTTATCCTAATGTTCATATTCTTCGGTTAATGTTATTGTGCCTCTATACTGCAGATATGGAGTGGAAGTATCTTAGTGGAGACAGAGTTGGTGACGAGACGGGGAATTCTCATTCCATACACACTGCATCATCGTTGTTGAAAGATAGAACTCCTTCCATACACGCAACGACAAGTAATACTCCACTATCGAAGAGCAAAATTAGGAGAGAATGTCTAACATGATATAGAGTTTTCTATCTGAAGCCTATACGCTTGTCAATCTTTAGGGAAGACTAAGACATAGGTTGTGGTTGGTCTGCAAATAAACATATGCAACTAAGAGACCTGCAATTTCGCCAAAGTATTAGTGTGTCTGGGCTCATTGGAGAAGAAGGGATATCAATCTTCAACTAGATGTGCTTCAATATATGCTTTGTCATAGTTTTATATCTATACACAATTGAGATGCTTTTAAATAGTTCAACGAGTCCCTGCCAAGTTCGCAGAGAATTTGGACTGGCAGCTGTAGCACTACAATAGAAAGGTTCCTGTGGTCATATTGACTGTTTGCAAAGACTGCCAAAGAGGGCTTTGTCGAGCACAACAAGGGCATCATAATTATTTTAGTGGTTGGGCTACTTAAGAAGTTGCTTGCACAGTGTATTTGTTTCCTCGTGTCTGCCCTTTGACAGTTCATCCACTTTGGACTTGAGCATGCCACTATTCTTCTTCTATACCTCCATTACTGTACTTTTCTCCAGTAAGTCTGCATTTACTCAAGCTCTCTGTGCAAAAATTCCAGTGCTTCAATGGAAGTGTAAAGATGCAGTGATGATTGATCGTACTTGCTATTACAATCTAAACAATAAATCTGTGGTGAATAAGTCACGTCTGGTTGACATTTGTCGTCTCAACTCATTATGGATCCTGTAGAAGCCAAATCAAAGAAAAATTCGATGTTTCATAAAGGTATCACTATGTTGCTGGCTCCCGTACATAGTTATATTATCGCAACTGTCCCCTGTAACCTTTCAAACTATGCAGTTTCCTTCATTGTTAAGATCTCATAGGGAACCTGGCTCTAATACCGTGTTAAGGTAGGATCACTGCAATTGCAATGGTAATCAGAGTATTCTTGATGTACCAATGTAAATCGTCGAATTGTATGAATTCTGTGTGTTCTCATTCAGTGATCTCAAGTGCTATATATATATACTAAGTTGCCGGTTTAGGTTCGAGATTTGGGTTCAAAACTTGTTCAATTCTTTTGAGGTTGGATTCGGATTCGTTTTGGGTTCGTCTATATATATATATGTGTGTGTGTGTGTGTGGAAAATAAGTTCAACCACCATTACACTAATTTTAAAGCAACATAGCACAATACACCACCATATCTATGTTTCAGTTTGAAAACGATAATGTCAACATTAATAAGCAGCCATCAGGATCAAATATCATCAAAAATCATCAAGTGAGTTATCATCATTTTGCTGTTGCAAATTAGAATCACAAAAGGTAATGCTACAGGCCCGTTTAAGGCCAACGTTATGATTTTGTAAGCTTCACACGTTAATTGTCATACTCGATGATTCAAGACAGCAGCTTTGGGTCAGACTAGATGAAGCCAAGAAAGCAGTCTTTAGATCCAGATTTAACCACAGTAAAGATCTCTTGCAGTTTTGTCCAATCCATAGTTTTCTATACATGTTAGCCTATATGCACAACATACATTCCATAATAGATGTGTAACACTTTTGCACATCCTGATTCTTCTCAAGTAGCATTTAATTCAAATTAAATATGATTAGTAATTTGAGTTCAATCATGTGCTTGAGTCTAATTTGGCAGTAAAAACATTTTGAAAAAGTAAACAAAAAGGTGTTTTAAACCAATTTCTTTGAAATTCTATCTGGGTTCCTATGCTGGAATCCAAAATTGCTCAAAAGTCGTCTGAATTCTGCCAAGGTTCCTTTGAGAGATTTCTCAATGAAATTCAGTCTCCGTGGCAGACTTTTGACAGAATCTGACAAGGACCAGACTTTTGAGATAATTGTACCAGGAATTCTTAGGTCCAGGAGAGAATCTGGTAACGTAGTATATATATACATTAATGAATCACGTCCCATGTAGAGACATGACACTACATGGCTTGAGCCACGTAGTGTCATGTCGCTTACATGGGATATGACTGTTTGCTAACATGTCACCAATACATAACAAGCAGATTATTAATAGATTAATGATTCAATCAGTTAGAATTTGATCACTCATCAGAATGACTAACTATTAATCATAACTCGTAATAATGTATCTCATGATCAAATCAATCAAATTAATTTGACTGATGCTAAAAACATTAACAGCTCACCCTAGGAAGTGGATGAGGAACTAGATACCATAATTTGAAAACGATATGCATTGTATCTCATTTCAGTTGCAATAGTTTCAAAACAAAAAAAGAAAAGAAAGTGTTGGGCATTTATTTCAAATATATGGGTTTCTGTTATAGGGGGCCTCCCACACGACAAATATAATATAAACTTGCAACAGCTATAGAATAACAAAATCAGCCCATTAGCATAGTAAAAAATCTATTATATCATATCCTAAGTTACCAGATCCCTCTGTTTGGACCTGGATCCTGATTCCACTGTGAGCTCAATCCCTATTTTCCCCGGATCCTCCTTGATTCCAACAGGAATCCAGATGACCGGCCAGAATCCAGTTGAATGCAGAAATCCAAGGCTACGAGTGCTCAAAAATGGACCCCACATGCCAATTTTTAATTTCAATTTTAATCTGAAAAGCATCTAAACCCTAATTTCTATCAATAAAGCATGCATTTGGTTATCTGATGAAATATTCATTCATCTCTCAAGCATTTTTCCCCATTTTTACTTTGTTCTACAACTGTTGCATTTTTCTTCAAAGGTGAACACTACAGAGCACTAATATGGCTTATTATTTAAATTTTCATTGTGGAATCTTATTGATTTTATTTATTAATTCTATTGGCAATTATTGATTTACGAGTATCACACTTCTAACTCAATTTTGTTATTATATGTTTGAAGTATTGACCAATAATGAATGAACATTGAACATGTTACATGTATGAATCTCTCTCTCTCGCTATGTTTTATTTTCAAAGCCGTTTTGAATTTGTCATACTAAGCAATTTTGACCTGGATAGAGGGTGTTTAGTAATTTTTTTGAATATAAACAAGAAAAATATATGTTTTAGTTATTTATTTGCTGCTTATATAACTTATTTTGTCCTGAGATTCTTGCCAACATGGATTATATAAACTTTTATTAGGGGTCTTGTTTTGTGTGAAATTTTCCAGTGTTAATATTTTCTTCCACAGATTAAGTTAATCATTGGTGTACTATGAGATAATTGAATCTTTTTCTTTCTTTCACAGGCTGAGAGGTCCATGATATTATCAATGGAGTGAAACGGAAAAGGTTCAGTTTTGTGTATATTCAATTTTATTCGGCAACATGTGCTCAACGTTAAGAAACAAACAAAAGCTCTGTTTTGTTTGGGTTCTTGTGGGTGGATAAAGGAGTCAAAGGGTGGCCACAAATAGTCCAAAGCCTACTTTGGAAGCTAATGTTGGCTGCAAGCAAAGTTAACTTCTGGACTTAGTTGGGCTGCATACTGTTGCAGAGTGACCTTAAGTCTTAAGACATTCCAGATATTTTTACAGCTATCTTGGAATGAACATCCAGAGGCAGTATAGTTTTATGCGTCAGGTGTCACTTTAATTGAAGTACAGATAGGGGTAGGGTAGAGAAGCAGTTTCTTTTATGGAATCAAGTTAGAAATCAGATCTGTTAGTGTAGTATGTTTCTGAATAAAAAATGTTGCCGAGCAAAAACTTATCGAGGGAACAAGAACAAGGTAAATGGATATTGAACCTTATGTCTGTGTCTCTATAACCTTGACAATGAATGGATACTAAAGGCCTATTCTGTGCTAAGAGAAATAACACAATCAATAGTTATTTCAGATCATTTATATATTTTGTAAATATATGATCTTCAGTAGCTCCAAACAGCTTTCGCAGGAAATCCTTCGATTTCCTTTGTAAATATACGTTTAGATAATTTGCATATTCCATACTTCCATTTATTTATTCTGTATCATCTAGTCTTTCATTTCTGATCTGTGTGCAGTTTACATGCTATTTTCTTACGTTAATTTGATTCCCATGTATCTAATTGAAGCATTTAACCTCTATCGTAGGTGCACTATGAAAGTAAAAAATTCTCGTAAATGCTATTCCTTCAATATAAATATATAAAGTCACAATTTTTTTACAGTTTTTTTGAAATATTTGTATATTGTGATGTTATTATTCTCACTTCACTTGGTTTACATCTATGCTCCCTGGGGACGGGTCCAACGGCATTTTTGGACACATCCCCATACCAAGGATGTTCCACGAACATGAGGATGCCTTAAAAAAAACATTCCCTTACCATCCCTAACCAAATTTTGTTTTCTGTTTTTTTAAATCTCTAACATTAGAGAAACGTTGGAACTGTTTCCAAGACAACTGTGGGCATCATTGCCATCCCTTTATGCCCCCTTATAGTTAGTCGTTTTTTTAAAGTTCCAAAATGAATTAAACTTCTCATTTTTGTTCTTTTGTGCCATTTATTTGGGGGATTATTAATATAAAATGTGCAGAACAATACCGAGATTTCGACTCTTCTCTCAAGGTGGTGTTTTTATCCTGCGAGGATAGTTTTCTATCACTGGTTATGAACATTAAACATTTTTTTTCTCTGATTTGAAAATACATGGATTTTTTCTCAAATTTTTGTTCTTTTCGATTCTAAAAATCTGTTGAGATTTTGATTTTCTGAATTTTGGTTAACGGTGCATTTTGTAGGGAGGATTGCCGCATCCAAAAATTACCTTAGATTTCAACTCTCCTCTTAAGCTGTTGTTCCACAATTATAGTTTTCTATCACTATATATGTAAATTTTGGTTGTATTTGCAATTACAAAATTCTAGGCACTGAATAGTTAGTACCAAAAGTTTCAATCTTATTCAAGCAACTTCCGTTTTAATCTCAATCCAAATTTGAGAACTATTTTTTTTTGGTCAACTTTTACAATCCTAAGACCATAGTTGAAAAACCACTCGACAAGATTTGTCTCAATCCAAATTTAAGAAATAATTCTTTTTTATCAACTTTTACACTCCTAAGACCACAATTGAAAAACCCAAACTTGATAAAATTTGCGGAGCCTTGAAAATAATTAAGAAAAATTTGGCTGGTTTTTGGAAAAAATAATTGAACTTGAAAAACAACTTTTTAAATTTAATAAGAAATTGTCTTTTTCTTATTTCAAATTTCAATGAGAAGATGCTTCCAATGAGTTCATTAATGAGAACACAAAGGAAACAAGTTGTGTGTGTGTGTGTGTGTGTGTGTGTGTGTGTGTGTGTGTGTCTGTGCGTGCACGTGCGAAGGTGTGTGTGTGTAAGGTGGGTACAAAAGTCACTCATGTGGAATGCTGATGGCTGAAAGAAAAATATTGAATAGTTTCTACAAAGCATTTTTCTCTAACTATATCTACTAGCAAATAAGGAAGAGGAACTAGAGGGTCTAGTCCTGGAAATAGAAGCTTGCATTGGGCGTGATTGTGCCTCTTCACTCTGTATCTCTCTTGATGTGAGACATTTTCTCCATCTTGGATGTATATCGTGGCACTAACAATAGCTCCTCATCTGACCCCTCGCCCCCCTCCTCAATGTCTTGCCTCTCCAAATTAACCATGTCATCCTCTATAAACAATGGGGTCTACTCTTGTGTTGTCCTATCAAAGTTGGGATCTATATTGTCTAAATTAGTTGGAACGGGTGCTTCTTGTGCCTTTTCTATTTTCAACTTAAAATTATATTGCACATAAATAAGGTCATTAAAACATTTTGGGCTAACTTAATTTTCTTCTTTGTGTGGAGGGACTCAAAGAAGCTCCAATTACACTCGCAATGGAATGTGCTACAAAGGTGACACAAGTTTTTAACAACAAATTGCTTTAGATGGGGGCTTTGCCACACTAACTTTACCACTAGACATTTGCAAAACAAAATATTGATAAGTTGGAAAACAAAGAGGAGAAAAACATAATTTTATTGAATAGAAAAATTGTAAATGTTTTTACTCGGGGTTTAAGTGCCTTTTGCTCTCTTGCTAGCTCAAGAGAGAATAATTTACCCATTGATTTCACATACATTTTTTGTTTGGTCACAAGGCCTCTCTTATCAACACCAACTATCATTCAATAGATTTGTTGTTTGGTCACAAGGTCTCTCTTAGTAACACTAGTTATCATTCTTTGAATGCATACAAAGAGGTCACCCATGACCTCTCTGTAAGGATCTGAAAATGAATCATGATGTACATAAACAAGTGAAATCAAGTCTTAGTAAAATGTGAAGAATAATCATTGTACTTGTAAAAGGTGAGTGAGTATTTCATTGCATGAATGGGTTGGTGGAGCTTATTGTTCCATCTTCTATTAATAATTTCCCAAATGAAATCAAAATTGAGTTTACGACCCTTTAGTAATTTTTGATGGATTTACTAGCCCTAAACTTGGCCTCATAAAAGTATGTCATTAGAGTTCAATCATTATCAACCAGTGTAAAATGCTAACTTGGGGCTCAAACATCTATAATTGAAATATGAAAAAAACAAATTTGTTTAAAGAAAGATTAATTAATGAAGTTACATAAAAAGTTACAAATTAATAATGAGAGACTTGTCGAGAAAAATTTAAATTTTAAGTGTTGAAATTACCTTCACAGACTCAAAAGCCTTGCCCACCCCCAAAAATGGACAAAGACTATGCGTACCAACCTCTCCTATAGATTTTTTTGAATAAATTGAGTCAAGCCATGGTTGACTAACAAACAATTGTTTCAAGAAGACAATGATGTTTGTTCCAAGTTTTAAAGAAGACAATGATGCTTGTCCCATACAGTGACCTCTAATGATGGTTGTTTTTCGAGTTTCTAGGCACAAAATAATTGTCTATCCTTGATGTTGATGGCAGTGAAAAACCAGGCACTCTACTAGAGGAAGCATAAGTAGTAAAAGAGGATGCATTGTTTGTGGATGCATGGGCCATGAGGAGAGATCATGTTATGCTCTCAAGTGTTGCTTCTTCTTCTTCAATGTTTATAGGAGCACCTCGAGTTTCAATTATGATTGCCCTTAGGTAATCTTCCCATCTCCCTTCGCAAATTTTTCTCTTCCTCAACTACAAGTAGGGCATTAACAAATCTTTTTCTCTTCTATACTTCTGTCACATGGATTTGTATCATGCTTCATAATGCCTACAAGGTGGTATTTGAGATGGTTTATGCCTCCAAACATTACTCTCACATCTTATGCAAATCACCTTTCTAGGCTCATCTTGTGCTTCACAGGCATACCTCCATACCTTATCTCTACTTAGGTGTATATAAAAGAAGGGTATGGTGTTAGTCGCCACACTTCCTCAGAAGTTGTTATGTTGATTTAATGGTTAATTGATGCACTATATAGAAATTGAAAATACGGTATTTTAGAAAAAGAATTTAACAAAGAAACTATCTAATTTAGTTTCAATATTTTTGGACATATTCAAAGTTTAAAATAAAAAAACTAAACTAAATACTTCTAAACTAAAATAGTGTTGAATCTTCTTCTAATGATTCAAAATCATTGCTTATTACTTTAGGAATGATTTTGTATTCATTTAGACATAATGTTTTTGAAAAACATAAAAGTATACTTATCAAACCTACCTTGGAATGTGATTTTTCTTGAAAAATTAGTTAAAATGTCTTAAATCCACTTGAATTTGTATCCAATACTTTGCAAAGAACTAGCAAGGGCTAGGATGCTCACTTTTCTCCTCACTCTTCTCAAGTCGTTGAAAACAAGAAATGAAATCCAAATGTGCCATTTTTATCATTTTAATGTTGGTTGTGCAATGTGGGAAATTTTTTTGTCTAAGAGTTGCCAACTACTTGCTAAGCCTTTTTTTAAAAACTCTATGAGTTCAATCTATGATTTTTTCTCTGATTAACTCATTGTCTCAAAAAGCTCGACGATTAATTGTCAATTTTTCCATACAAAGCCATTGATTGTACAAATGTTTTGAAACTAGAAGATTCTGACATATCTAGTTTTTGTCATCTTGTCAAAGTTATCATATGAATATTTGAGCTTTTCTTATATTTATTAAATTTCTAAATATTTGTCCCATTTGAAATCCTCTAAAATAACCTCTAAAATATTCATCTTCTAAATCCAATCTCCCATTTTGAAGATTGCTTGCATCAATCTTCTTTTTAATGATTCAAGTATATAGATTTTTTGTGCAATTAAACGTGGCATCATATTTAGGCTTCAATAAATAGGTAAGTTAAATAGAAGAAAGAGTTTACTTTAAAAAAAAGTAATATAACAACCATTTTCTTTTCAATTTTATGCACCAAAAAACTATTGTCCATGCCACAAACTAGATTATTTGATATACTACACATTATTGATTGAAATAGTAAACGTTTCAAAACACATAAACAAAGAATAGTTCATGGTGCATATTAGCATGTCAAACTACCATTTGTCTATCTCATATATTTGATCTAAGATAATTTCAGTAGGCTTGAAATCCTCTAGAGAATTGTCCTAAGGCTCAAACCCTAAATCTCTTATCATCATTCGTGCTTTAGTCATTTCACCAATGTGATAACTTATTTAGGATTTTTCCAATTCTATTCTCTGTGTCTTAGTCCTAGTTAAAAATCTTTTTTTAAAGAAATTTCAAACCCTAATGTTAGTGTTCGAACTTGTCCAGCCTTGGTAAAAGAATTATTTAATGTTCCATTTAAGAGTTTCAAGCCTGACAAGTAGTTCTAGAACCTTTGTTAGAACATGACGCCTAAAATAATATTGTATTAAAAGTGAAATATAAGAGTCAAGGCAATTACATGGGCCTGTTGCAAAGGAATTGTTGGAACCTAACAAGAATCTGAACTTCTTGTTAGAGAGTTTCAAATCCCAGGAGTGGTTCAAGAACTAAGTCTACTCACTACTATGTTTTGAAAAATGACTTTTAAAAAGGCCTAAAGGACATATAGAGGGATCGTTTTAAGAAACAGTAGCAATGTAAGGTAGAGTCTGATATCAGTTCTAGAGCTCTTGTCAAAAATTGAATTCCCGTGTGGAACTATAATTTAACAGTAACACATTTGGGAAGCTAAAAGGTTATTGCATAATGCTAGTCCTAGGCTAGCTTCCAATCAAATGTCATTAACAATTGCTAGTAGCTCTCGACCGTAGATAATGTGTTAGACCCTTTATCGATAGACATTCAAATCTACAATCTAACATTCAACTTCCAACAATCATGGTAATTCCAAAGTAACTATGAAAATATAAATATTAATGCTTATTGAATTTTGTGGATCCATTGATTTTAGTGTTTCCAGTATTCTTCTAAGACTACATACACATTTAAAGGACATTCTCTATGCCCATTTATACTCTGCAAGAAACCTTTTTCTGACAAGGGGAACAATGTTTCCATATTTGTTGTAGAGTCATCTTGTCTATAGAGGTCCTTATTGAGCAACTCGATGGGTGCATTTATTGTGGTGTGTCCAAAAGTCAAATATACACATCATGATCAAATCTTTGATCTGATTTTCAGAATTGGATGTGCTCTACAGACAAACCCTAGTTTGGTTAAGGTTTTGTACTCCAATAATGTAATTTGAGTTCAAATAAAAGAAATATTGTAACATATTTTCCAAATCTTCTCATTTCTTTATAGAATTCCATGTTTTCTAATGTTTTTTGTAATTGGAAATATTGTATTACCTTTACATTAGTAAAATAATCTATTTTACCTTTTTCTAATTCAATTAATGTATTTTTTTGTTATTAGATTACGTGATTGTATTATTGACACTACTACATTTTGCACTAATTTCCAACAAGAGTTCATCACACCCACTAATGACTTGTCATCAGAATATCGACTAACAATATCGTCGATGAACAAGCATCAAAATTTTTGACACATTGTCCATCAGTCACACTTTTGACATCTTTAGACATAAAAATGCCATTACCATTATCATTGAAATATAATAAGGAAAGGGAAATTTATATTGGACATGTGTTGATAGGATGGTGTTGGACCACCAACAAAATGGGTTTGGCCAATTTCAACAAGGGTGTCATTGGGAGTATGGCATCTACGTTAGACACACTTTCGATTTTTGATGAGAGTGTCATCACGAGTATGACACTCTAGTTAGAAGTTCTATCAGAAATTGTCGTAGTTTTGTCAAAAATTTGATGACTTGTGAATAGTACTTTCGAGGATGCAAGACAGGGGCAATAAAATCACAATACATATGCATGGACAGTAGGCAGAGTTGAAAAACCACAATTTCCATCGCATGTTTGCATTTAAGTTAGACTTGTATAGGTTTTCTTAGGTTATAGGCCATTGTGGACGTCATTGAATCCTATTGGTGAGGGAATGCCCACAACAAGCCGACAAAACAAAACAACTAATAGACCAAAAGACTTCTAATCAAAATAGCTAATAACTTCCCTATTTCAAAACCAGCAAGGAGATCTAACCACGAATAATATTTTGAATTTCTTCAACATATACAACCTTTACCTCTGCATGTAAGAGTTGCTAAGAGAAAGTATATGCAAAAGTGATGAACTCATAGATTTATTGAAGCATTGATGGGAGCTTAACCCAACCCCAAATGTACTATTGATGATTTTTTAAGATTTCGATATATCACTATTATGTCTTTGGCTGGGCTATCTCCCGACAATGTTCCAAATTTTTTTTATGTGCTCGTGAATTGTGCATATACATTCTATAATCGACTCTTATATACAAGTGAAGGTTGTATATGATGAAGATATTCAAAAAAATTGGTAGTGGTCGGAACTTACTGGTGGTTTTTGAACAAGGAAACTCTTAGATAGTTTTTTAGAAGTCCTTTGGTCTTTTATGAAATGTCTACCTCTACTTGACTTTTTCATTATATTGTCAAATTCTTTTATGCTTGTTTTACGTTTATGTTTATGATTATTGGTACTTGGTTACTAAGTTTGATTAGATGTATTTCATACTCAGTTGATTAATGTGATGAGTTATTTAGTTATTCAGTTATTTCTTGTGTTTATGTTCATTATTTCGATGATGACATATATGTATGTTCAATTAGTGATTTCAATTATTTACATGATGTTAGTTAGACGAACTATTTTTATGTGGTTTCAATGGATACTTACCCCATTGTTGCATGTGTATGGTGTAAGTGTATGTTTTCTTTAGGTTTGACATTTTTAATGTGGTTGAGGACGGGAGTATGTGGTTTCTATGGATACTTACCTCATACTTGCATGTGTATGGTGTAAGTGTATGTTTTCTTTATGTTTGACGTTTCTGATGTGGTTGAGGAAGGGAGTCCTAGTCACCTGCTAGTTGGGATCTACACGATGCACCACTTTCCACATTGCTTGTTTAGTTTAGAATATCATTTTTGTACATGCGAAGATTTTATACAGATTGCAGGTGCTGGGTATCAACTTCCCTGAATTACTAGGATGAGCATACCTTATTGCAGTATTTCAATGGTATAAGTGGGGAGATAACTCTTTCAGTCTAAATCCTAAGCCCTAAGCCAATTGTCCTAGAAAGTAGGACAAGTATCTGAGTTAGTTCACCTTTCCAAATTTGTCAAGTGACATGAATTCATGACTGGCCCTAGAGTTTGATTATGTTCTCTAACTTTTAGTTGAGTTGTCGTATTTGGTTTTGAGGGTCTGTGGTGATTTTGTTATAATTAAATTAAATTAAAAGATAATTTAATGATTTAATTTAATAGAAATTTAATAAATAAAATTCAATATTTAATTATATATAATTAATTGAAGAATTAATAAATTTAACAAGTGTGGGCACTAGGGGAAAAGAATGGGGAAAAAAACCGTAGTATGACCCAAGACTGAAGTCCAGAAGGCATGAAAGAGGTCTCATGGGAACCAAAATTACAACAGATTATATAAAAAATATTGAATATCTCTTTTATAGCCCACATGACATCCCCAACAGGTTCGGGGAATAAAAAAAAGCTGTGGAAACTGCAAATTAGCACTAAGAAGTGTAGAAGTGGGGAGGTAGAGATCTTCAGAAGTTGTAAGAAGGAAGCACGCTTTGGCTATCCAATGGGAGGGAGTGAATTGTGTCCATAAAACATCCTGCAACCACATTTCGAGTCCAAGAAAAAGAGTGAGGGGGTAAGGGTTAGATTGAAAATAACTTACTCGCTGTAAAATAAAACAAAATAGTATAACCAAGAGATGGATAGGGGAAGTAGAAATTTTCCAAAAATAATTTCCCGTTTGCAGAGCTTTGAAGCTCGGACCTGTATAATGATCACATATAAAGCACAAAGACCATTAACAATAAAATTAGTGATATGCCATCGATATATCAAAAGTTCCAGTTAGAGAATTAACAATGGTCAAACAAAATGGGCCAAAATGTGTTGTAGCTTAACCATTCCCTTCCCTAGTTAAACTACATGCGCTAGGGCATTAAGCAACAATATACAGAATCAATGCTCATAATCAAAGATAAAAACACCCAAAAGTTCCCCATTTGGAGAAATGTTCATGAGCCACATTTTAACAGATTATAAAGTTGCTAATTTCAAAAAAGAATAGAAACAAAGCTCTTGTGCCGACCAAAATTGTGAGACTGAAGTATTTAGGGATTTTTATCAAGCTCTAAGTACATCCAAACAAGTCTACATACAAATATAAGTCACATTACTTATATATAAGGCCACTATATTTGGGAACATAATTAAGTGAGGTAGGATAGTGTTCCAAAAATATCTTAGTTTTGTCAACTCCATCCGCACCTATATTGGCCAATTTATCAGCATGGCCATTTCCTTCTCTATAGATGTGAGAAATTAATTTGAGGTCAAATTGATCTAAATAAAAAAGGGCTTTCTGAAGATGGGAGTTAAGTTTCCAATTTGGGGTTGCCTGCTGTCGGAGAGCGTTAAGGATAATTTGGGAATCCCCTTTAATGATGATGTTAGGGAGTTTGAGGTGAAGCCCCATTTTAAATCCTTCCATTAGACTTTCAATCTCAACATTGTTATTGGTTGAGGGCAGAAGAGGAAAAGCTCTACTAGCACATATATCCAAGTTAGAATTGTGGATAATAAAACCAGCTCTAGCCTTACTAGGGTTTGATGTTGAAGCACCATCGAAATTCAATTTATACCAATGTTTGGGGGGAGGTGTCCATTTGCAACTTTTCCTAATATCAAATTTTGATGTGATATTAGAATTATGAGAGGTAGGGATGCAGAGTCCATTCCAAACTTTTCGCATAATAGAATCCGAAAAAGTGAAGTGAGCTTCAGAAAAGGGAGTAGATCTTAAATATTTATTCATATTTTCAATGATACTAACTTCTATTTTGTTGCAAAGATTGAAATTTGAAATGTTCTTATCTCGGAAAATTAATCTATTCTGTTCCTTCCATACTTCCCAAATTAGGATAGAGGGTGACATTACCCAAAGACCACCATAAGTGAGTTGGCCATGATTTGAGGTGGTCAAAAATAGAGGCAGGAAATGTAGTTTTGAAGTTAAGTTTCTTACATAGCCAAAGCCATATGTGATGAGAATAAGGGCATTGTAGTAGCAGGTGGTCCACCAATTCCTCACATTGGTAACAAAGGTCACATTTTGAAGGACCTTCAAAACCAATTTTCCTCAACCATTCTGATGTTAAAATTTCATGTTAAAATGCAACCCAAAGGAATAAACCTACCTTGGAAAGGCATCTCCCAAAAAATTTCTAAAGGAATTTTTGAAGGAGACCAATTATTAGTCATAGATAGCATATTATAGCCTTCTTTGATGGTGAATTCACCAATTTTTGTGGCCACCCACCTGAGGATGTCAGGACAAGCATTTGGAAAGAACTGTCATTCCTTAAGTGTTCTGATTGCTTTATCATTCTCATCTATAGAAGATGCAAGAAAAGGAGACCAATTCCCTTCATTAATATCCAGAGGATTGGGGAACTCAATGTAATCTTTCATTTGACTACCTATTTCATTGGTCAATGATCTAACAATATGTTCAAGGATGATAGATGCAAGACTCAGATACTCTCTTGAAGAATCATCCCAAAATCTAATAGTCTGACAATTGCCCACTTCCCGACTCAAGTGTTAGGAGATGAGAGATTAATTATCCAATATAAAATTCCAAACTCTGGAGCCTTTTGTGGGGGAAGCAATTCTAAAAATACTGAATTTATGATTGGGTAACAGATATTTATGGTAGATGACTTGGGCCCATTTCCTATTGTGTTTTGTAAAATGTCTCCATATTAGTTTGGCACCAAAGGATTTACTTTGCCAAAGCAATTTTTTGATCCCTAAGCCCCCTTGGAACAAAGGCTTACAAATCTTATCCCAATTAATCATGGCCATTTTCTTTTGATCACTCTTTCCTTGCCAAAACAATTTTCTAAGATTCTTCTCAATCTCATTATTGATAGGATTGGTCAGGGGTATACAAGTCATTTGATAAGAGGGGATGTCCGAGAGAACAAATTTAATCATGGTAAGTCTCCCAACACTTGAAAGACATCTTGTTTTCCATGTATCCAATTTTGAATCTAGATTATCTATAATGTGATCCCAAGCTTTATTAACTTTAATATTCCTTTATCAAGGGGAATTCCCATATATCTGTACGTGAAGGTTCCTTTTTGAAAACCTAAAATATTACAAATTCTATTTTCCATGTGTGGTTCTATATTGATGAAAAATATTCAGATTTTTGATCATTTATGGATTATCCTGAAGCCTAGAATAAATGGTGAGCATATTTTTAATGTTAAAGGATTCCATTTATGAGCTAGCAACAAACATGATAGTGTCATCAACAAACTGCTGGTGAGTGATGTTGGGCAATCCATTTGTTATTTTGACACCTGTGAGTGATCCATTTGCTTGGGAATTTTTCAAAAGTCTACCCAAAGCTTCATCCATAATTATAAATAGGAAGGGAGAAATTGGATCCCCTTGTCTAAGCCCTCTTGAGGATCTGAAGAAATCAAACGGGGATCCATTAAGGAGAATGAAGAATTTAGGAGTAGAAATACAATTAAACATAAGGCTAATCCACTTTTTGGAAAAACCAAAGGCCTACATACATTTACAAAGAAATCTCCAGTCCTCTTTATCATATGCTTTGTGGATGTCGAGTTTAATGAGCATAGAAGGGTTTTTGTTGATTTGAACCAAGTGTATTAGTTCTTGGATTATAATTACTCCATCCATAATAGATCTTCCTAGAATAAATCCAGATTGCTCATCTGAGATAATACTCGGGATCACAGTCTTCAGTCTATTGGCAAGAGCTTTAGTAAGAACTTTATATATGCTGTTACATAAAGAAATTGGGAAAAAATCACCAAATTCTATAGCTCCTTTTTTGTTAGGAATAATGGTTAGGAAAGTATGATTGATTTTTGTGAGGATATGAATGGAATTTCTAGCTCCTTCTAAGGCTTGACAAAGATCGTGACCCAGAAAAAACCAACATTTTTTAAAGAAAAAGGCTTGGAATCCATTAGGGCTAAGAGATTTATCAAGATGAAGATCGAAAAGAGATTTCTTAATTTCTTCAAATGAGAAACTCTTGTTAAGGAGATTATTTGTATCTTTAGAAATTAGTCTGGGGATGTTACCTAAAAGATGTTGTTGTGCATTTAAATCAAAACTATCCCAGTTATTAAGGATATTTTTATAGAACAAGGTAACAACATCTTCAATTTCTTTAGGGGATTCTTTTAGAATACCATTTTCATTTTTTATCTAGGTTATTCTATTAATGATTTGTCTATTTTTAATACCTGAGTGGAAAAATTTGGTATTTCTATCACCTTTGTGAAGCCAGTGTTCTCTTGATTTTTGTTTCTAGAAGGTTTCAATCCTAACTAGTAAATCAACTTGTGTGAGAAGGTGTTTTTCAAGAAAATATGAATCATTATTCATACCATTCTTTAAGACAGATTCATTCAACTGATTAATATTGTTCTCTGTTTGTGTTAATTTAGTAAAAATATTATCAAAAGTATTCGAGTTTTGTTTCTTAATTCTAATTTTGAGATGTTTAAGTTTGAAGATGAAGCAAAATAGTTTAGACCCATTAAATTTTCTTTCATTCCACAAGTTTCAAGAAGAGAGAGAAAGGTGGGATCATGGAACCACATTTTCTCACATTTAAAAGGTACTCTTCTAAGTCTAGGTGCTTCAGCAACACATAATTTAATGGAGAAATGATCAGAACTAGATATCGAAAGAATTTCAGCATAGGAGTGATTGAGGGTAGTAAGATACAGTTGATATAAAATTTTGTCAAGACGTTCTGCAATAAAGCCACAACCTGATCTTCTATTGTTCCAAGTTGGTATCCCATTCTTGGTAGGGATATCAACCATTTCCATGTCAATAATCTAATTGTGAAAGGTCCTAGCCGCTGAGCTAAGAAATCTAACTCCTCCAATTTTCTCTTGTAAATTGGTAATGGCATTAAAATTGCCACCCATAAATATATGGTGACCTTGATATGAATTGATGAATATTAAGATCTCTTCCCAAGTCTTTTTTTTAATATATGCTATTGGACCGCAGATATTAATTATCACAAAGCATAAAGAAGATGAAAAGCTTTGAATTTTGGCACTCATCCAATTAGGGTGTGATTCTAATTGAGAGAGGGAAGTAGTTCTTGGGTTCCAGAGATATGCAAGTCCTCCAATAGGGGCAGTAACCAGTTGCCCCCAAACTTTCTAGATTCCTAACTTTTTGTACAACTTCTTGAAGCTTAATCTCTTGTAGTAGGATAATATCAGAGAAGAAGGATTTAAGGAAATGTTTTAGCAAGCTTTGCTTGTTTAGGGCATTGCACCCCTAATGTTCCAACAAGTGATCTTCATGAAGAGGGCGGAAGGTCCTACCCCTTCCTGTTCTGATAAAGAAATGTAAGTTTTTCCTAGTTTCCTACTTCACCAATCCTTCTTCTTAATTCCTTGTTGGATTTTCTTCCTCTCTTAAATTTGATTTTACCACAATTTGGTGAGGAGGGATTGTCTAAGGTAGCAACTAATCCTCCTTGCAAAGTAGTTACAATAGATAACTTATTTTGAGAGATCAAATTACATGTTGGGGGGGAGTGGGAGTTCTAATTCTCATAACTTCTGATTGTTCTGAAGTGAAACCCATTAATTCATAGGCTTTTTCAAGTTAGACAGGTATATCATCTGATGTAGGGAATGAAACAAAGGAATTTACATTTGTAAGCCTAATGGTAGAGTGATCAAGAATGTCAAATGTAGGTGTGGTGATTGTGGGTTGTGTGTGTTGAAGAGAGTCCATTATTTTCTCAAGCTCCTACCATCGTAATAATTCCTACTAGACTCCTTTGTGAGTATCAACTAGTTCCCCATATAAATCATTAAGCTGTAAAACTCTGGTCTGAAGTGCTTTGATAATGTCCTTGGCTTCTTTTTTGCTAGCAACATCCCATGAGGGATCGGATTTGAAACCTAAGACTTGTGAGGAAGGGAGAAGAGGTGAGGGGGAATTGCAAACAAGCTTACCTGGGGAGGAAAATGGAGTGATTTGCAAAGGACGAAGGGAATCCATGAGAGAAATATCAACAGGTAAACCTGTAAGACGTGAGGATTGAGGGGAGTCTAAGGTTTGAAGATTAGGGGAAGACATGTCTATTAAGGGTGGAAGAGAAAGGGAAGGAGGTTCTGATGTGATTTCCATCTGGGAGTTTAACAATTATGGATTTAAGCCCTAGTTTAGAGGGAGAATTCCTTAGATGGTGATTCAAGTCAGGAGAGCTCATTTGAGGAGGCATAGAAGAGTTGCGAGAAATAGGGCATAGGTTTAGGATCTTGGGGACATTTTTATAATTTTTTATTAATTTACCGTGTTGAATGGAGAAATCCCCCTTGAGTTTGGAGACATTAAAGGTATAATAAAAATTTGTAGAGTGAATGGAGATGTTGGAAGGATGTACTATAGGGTTTAATAAAATAAGGATTTTGTAGTCCAAACAAGGATCATCAAAAAATTCACACCCTAAAATGTGCCTAAGCAATTGCCCATTCCTGGAAAGCTTCTAAACATTTTAGGTTAACCATAATGGCACCAATATAAAACCAGATAGCTTTTCTTGACCAAATAACCTTATCTAGTTTGAAGGTTTGATGATAGGCAAAGAAGAAGAATGGGTATCCTTCAATTTTTTTCGCTTCTTCTAAAAGGAAATTAACCAATTCTAAAGAATCATAGAATAAAATGAAAAAACTAGAATGCAGGTTAAGAGAACTAATCAATACCTTGTTAAACGAAATTCTTTTCCACCAATCCCTCATGTCATCCACATTGCCACCTTCCCAGAATACCATGATCTTGTATTTGTAGGAGGGGGATACAAGACTAGGATAATCACAAACCTTAGTTTCTAGGGTAGAAGAATGTTTAAATTTCCTTAGCAGAATATAGTTTACTCCCATGGCGACTAAGGAAGAAGCTAAATTCTAGTTGTTGAGAAGGGAATGGATGAAATGCCATTAACACATCTAGGTATATCTTTGGTGACATGAATTTTCAGAGCTAAAGGCTTAGATTTCCTTAGCTTGGCCGCCCATCTCCTTCATACCTTAGAAGAAAGAGGAGGACTTACTCTCTAATTTCTCATTCTCAAAAAATGAAAAAAGATTCTGTGTCTAACGGCTTGGGAAATGACTCGATACCACACCTGCATAGGAGAATGGTTTCTAATTCCATAGGAGGGAGCAGAGAAGATGTAAATTAACATCCTCTATAAAAGGGAAATAATAGGGATGGTGTTGTTGACATCATAGTCATGTTTGTTATTAGTGACACACACTTATTCAGATTGTATCTACCGAGCATATTGTACAATTAACAGAGTTAACCAAGCATTTTAGTCTCTACTAGGTTTTACATTTGCTAACGAATCCAAAAAAAAGTATTTAGTTTGTGTTGAGTAGTTTCTACCATAATGGTGATCAGTAGTGTAAACTGAGCTTCATAATGTTTACAAAAGTTTCTCAGTGCAAATTGAGTTATGTAGTACTTATCGAGTTCTTAATTACAACAATGTGAATCTAGTGTTGACCGAGCAACTTAGTGTTAACCAAGTGATTCAGCTTATATGAAAGTCATAGTGATAGCATTTATCGAGCCATGCAATATGAATCAAGTGATTTAGTTTATATGCTGAGTTTCACAGTATTCATTGAGTCACTAGTGCAGACCAAGTTTAGTCTACTTGGAAAGTGATCAATATGGACCAAGCTTCTACATCTACCGAATGCATGATGATGTTGAGCATTGACTATGGATGCCAAGTATCAAAACCTCATCGAGCTTGTCTTCAAAACCCAAGTTCCTACAGTTTGAGCCAACTTTGTGCATTTTGTGTAAACTTGTATTGTAGCCAACTTTGTAATTTATAATTTGTATTGGTATATATAATGTATTGTATCACGTTTAATGTAATGTGTGAAAGTAATGTAACAAGAAGGAAAGAGAAGAATAGTGAAATTCAAGGCTACAAGCAGTATAAGGAGCAACAAAGATTTATCTATCACTGCAAGGTGATCATTACACTCAAAGGTATCTCATTCAACAAACCAAGTTGTAGATCAGAGATCAACCACTGTTTCATCCTAATAAGTGGATCGATTAAATCCTTTCAAAAGGTAGATTTAACAGTCTTTTGTAATCTCTTTACTGAGTGCATACTTTATTTTATGTTTGTAAATCCTTTTGCAAGTTGGACCTAGCAGTCCTTATAGATCCTAACATGGAAGATCATCAAAAGTGATCATTGTAAGCCTTAATAGGCCAAATTTATACTACAATACTAAAGCTTATGGGTATCATCCCCACCCCAATTTTACTTTCTATTTGGAAGGTTTCTGGGTCACCAAAATTGTGTGTCAAAATGTTTTGAATGCTTAATGTTTTCAGTTTCTCATGCATGCAATTAGATCAAAATACACATGAAGGTTTAATTGGTAAATAAAGAGTAAATTTTTTTTAGTTACTAATTCACCCCTCCCCTCATAGTAACTTAGCTTGTCATATACATTTCCAACAATTGGTATCAGAGATTTTGTGGTTCTAAAAAAAAAAGGTTTAACAACTTGAAAAAAGATCAAAGGCTATGGAGGTATTTAGACTTGACAAGGCTATTGACAATGCGAAGATGGATTTAAAAATGGCTATTGCACAACTCAAGAAAGCAAATGAACAACTCTCTCAATCTCTGAAAAGAAGAAAAGATCTTGTAATCTAGATGAATGGCCATCTCTACATTGAAGAAAGAATTGAAGACATCCATTCAGCAAGCAATCTAGATGAAGCCAATGAAGCAATCAAAGAACTATTAGAAAAGAATGGTTCACTTCAAGAAGAAGTAAGAAAACTAAGAAGAGAGCAAGAAATTCAGCCAGTAAGAGTATGTGAAGTTATGGAAGAGAAAAAAAATATAAAAGAAGAAATAAAAGGAAAGAATAATAAGATTCAACATTTATCCCTTCAGCAAGCAGACTTCATTAATCAGCTCACCAATGCAAATGAAGAAATCATGAATCTAAGATCAGAAAATTAAAGGTTGTTGAATGATTTAACATTGAAAAACAAACCAATGAGAGGATGATGAAATCTCAAGCAGACATGAATCAACTGAATGAGCAAAGTCATTTTAGATAAGAATTGGATAAACAGAAGAAGGTGAGTCATCCAAGCAAGGAGCTCAAAAGAATAAAAAACCTACTTGCGGCCACTATGAAGATTGGACATACATAAAATAAATGTTGAAGCAATGGGAAAGCAAAATTCAACAAAAAATTCTACAACTGCAATTAGCATGGTCATAAAGGTAATGAATGCAAAGAAAAAACTTAAATTTGAAGGCAAATGTCACAAATGCAAGAAACATAGTCACAAATCCTCATAATGCAAAACTAAGATATTAAACCCAACATAACAGATTGTAAAAGCTATATTTGGTTGGGACTATAACACCTAGTGTAGATGTCATTTATGTGGAGAATTCAGACACATTGGAATGAATTGTGTAAAACATCACATGAGGACAAGAGACACCACCAAAAGATGTTTTATCTATACAAAAATTGGTCATCTTGCTAAGAACTATATGAATACTGGAAGAATTGAAGATGAAAAGAAGAAAAAAGCTAATAACATCCGAAAGTAGATGAGACAACAATGGATTCCAAATTCTTATCAAAGGAGAATTGGATCTAGGATTCTAAAGAAGACATCTCACATCAATTCTAGTTAGCAGAATGAATGATCCAAATCAGCATTCAAGATGCAAAGGGAACACCAAGCAAAAGATGCAAGTCATTACTAAGTAAGGTCAGGTTACTATCCTTACTAAGCAAGGTCGGGAGCAACTAGGTTTTGTGTGGTTACCGAGTCATGAATGACTATCGAGCTTTCAATGCAAACAAAGTGGATGACAGTCTATCATTTGAGAAAATAATCATACTAAGCATTTATGGCAATCAAATTAAAGGCAAAATTTGATAAAAAATGATGAAATCAAAGTCATTTTTTAGCGCAAATTTTACAGAGCTATTTGTGCAAGGCGATTTCTGTGCATCTGACCAACCTAAGTGAATCACTTTTAAAGATTCTTGTGCATTCACAAAACCCTACCAAGAAAAATGGCATCCACTAGTAGCAAATTGAAGAAAGGATCTGACATGTTAGTTAGAGGCATGGAATGGAAGGCACCAGTTTTTAAGCTGAGTCTTGTCATTGTGAAAACCCTAGATCCAAGCGGGGCTCAATCACAAATTCCACTAAAGGTACTATTAATCAATGACATTCATTCACATTTTAAGTGTGCTATTCAAGATATTGAAACATTAGAAATGGATGAAAACTTGGAAAAGTTATGTGTGAATGGTGTGTTAAAACTTGAGCATCAACACCTTGAAGCAAAAGGTTTGACTCACATTTCACATATGCCAAAAAATCTCTAGATTAAATGGATAAGATTCATTCTTAGCCATGTGCATAATGGTCAATTATGGTTGGAACAAGCTATTTTGATAACCAATAAGATGATCCATAGGATCACTGGTCTTCCTATGTTTGCAAAAGCAAAAACAACCAAAACCCTAAGTTGGGTCAAAATTGAGAAGAAAACCCTTGCCAAGTGGGATGGAAGGGGAATGAAGATCAATTGTGTTACAGACATGGAATTGAAATTTGAGATACATGCCATTGCTCACAAGATTTACAATTGAATTAGACTCAACAATGTGTCATGCGAAGTAGTGAATTTAGCATACAAAGTGGTCAAGAATAACCTGTCACTTGACCTTGCCGAGTTGATGCTAAACCAATTGAACAAGAACATGGAGAGCATAAGAACTTCAAAGAAAAATCCTTGTAATTTCAGTTCACTTTTAACTTGTCTATTTTTCTATGTAAACAATTTCTTTCCATCTAAAGGTATAGTTGTATGGAGGAAGGATGTACATGTGCTTTATCATTTTAATGAATATATATATAGCTAAAATGGGAGAAAACTATGTAAGTATCATGGACAATTATTTTGATGCATTCAAAGATAAGATGAATAATAGATTCAAGATACTGAAGAAACTAGTTGATTATTACAAAGATGATGTTTATTTCATGGTTGATAGTGACAAAGTATATATTTAGGTAGTTAGATTGAGGATTGTATGGGTTAAATCTCTACATTATGAGGTAAACATAGATGAAACTAAGGACATCATTGAGGCATTGATAAATGAGCCTATTGACCCCAAAGCTTCTTATTTTGGCACTTAAAATGAAGCAAAGGCTAGAATTGAATTGGAAATCAAACTCCCTTAAGCAGTCAACAAAGGGAAGAAGAGAATTGCCAAACTGAAAATCAATTCCACTCTTCTATTGACTGAAGGAAAAGAAGAAGACATAGAGGAAGATGAAGAAGAAGGCGAAGAGAAATCAGAGGAAGAAGAGCCATTAAAGAAGAAAAGCAAGGTAATTATTACCAAGCCTAGCAAACCATCTATTGTTTCATTTTACTAGGAGAATATCAAGAAAGAAACTTGACAAAGAAGGAGGAGATGTGATATTTAGAAGACCTCCACCCACCTTCCAAGAAATTCTAAAAGAAATAGACTCACAAGCCAACATAAAAAATGTCAAGGCACTAAAGTATGAGACTAGGACTGCAGAGAAAGAAAAGTAGATAGAAGACATGATAATGTCTAAAATAGGTAAGTGAAAATATTCCCTAGATTAGCTTGTTTAGCAGATTCCTAATGAACTAATGGAGAAGATCAAGCTAATATGGGAGAATGCCATGAAAACTACAAGAGATATATATGAATAGACCCTGAGGCAACTTATGCCGAGCTTAAGTGATAAGGAAGTGAAAGAGTCTCTGAAGAAGAATGAAGAAAAACTTACCTTGAGATTCAACACTTGTCTTATACTGATGAATGGCATTGAACATGTACTGAAGAATGCTACAAACACATGGGAGAACATTTATCTTCTTCACAAGCTAAGTGATTTTGTAGTTCATGTCAATGACAAGGATGATGATGAGAAAGAAAAGGATGGAGAAATTGATGATGAAGAAGTAACTCATTTTGACAATATAGATAATAAGGAAGAGGAACAGGGATAGGAAGCTATTGAGGAAGACTTACTAGGAATTCAGAACATAGAAGAGACCTACCCAAAGAAAATTATTGTAGTGGTCATAGCCTCACTTCCTCATTCTCCAAGTCAAACATTGAAAACATCAAGCCCAAAGAAAGCTACTACAGGATTGATTCTGTCAAACACTGAAAGCACAAGCACTCAATCAATTTTTGCACTGTCTAGCTTAGTACTTCGTTGACAGAAGAACTCCATCTACTGAGTAGATTGCACCTCCCTCTACATTATTTTTGGTTACATCAGTTATTTCAACAATCAATTCCTAACATGCAAACAATAAGTGCAAAGATAGCTGAGACCAAGCCTCAATCAAGCACTAATTTTTTTAGTAAAGGAAAAGAGAAGGAAAAAGAAATTGATCTTGATGAGGAGATTGTTATTGCTAATTGGGACATCTCAAATCTTAATCCTGATCAAATGTAAACATTTGGAGAACTTTTGCAAAAGAAAGCTAAGCACCAAAGGCTTAGAGAAGAAAGGAATAAGGAATTCCAAATAATTGAAGATGCTAAGAACATTTCAACTGAGGCACTAAATATAAAGGATGACACTTCTCAACCAATTTTGATTCAGTTAGCAGAGGCAGTCCATAAATTCAATGAAGATTTGAGTAGACAAGACAAATTTTTGCAGAGAGCTAAGAAAACATTTGAGAATAAAGTTTTGGAACTTATTGCGTAAAAGATTTCTATTCATCAAGTAGAGCTATTTACTATTCTAGGCTCATTGGAGACCTCCTACAACAATGTAATTACACTATTCAATAAAATCTGTAATACATCAAGTTTTACTAAGAAAATAAGAGACAATTTGTTAAAAATTGATGAAGATCTGCAAGCAAGTGCACATCAACTACAACTTGACTCGAGTTGCAACTCTGTCCACTATTCAAAGATCATATTCCTAATTGATATACATGCATAATTGCTAAGAGAAGAAGCTAGAATAAGAGCTACATTGGTAGACATTCAGGGCATGATTCTTCTGAACATGGATGCATTACAGAAATACATTGCTAATGCTAAAACACTCATCCATGATAATAACTTCTCAATTGTAGGTCAAATGATAGAACTATTAGCAGAAGTACAGATTGCATTGCACACATGCAAGGTGTTGCAATTGAATTGGGACAAGAAAATAACGCTAATCCTAAAGGTACATTTAGATTTCTTGTCACATTTTGGCATTACTATATAACATATAGCATACATCTTTGGCATTAATGTCAAAAAGGGGGAGAAGATGTATATTGTATAGAAGATGTATACATAAAAAGGGAGAGAATATATATATATATATATATATATATATATATATATATATGTATGAAAAATGTAAAGTAAATTATATATATGTATGGGGGAGCATTATATGTACAATTACTCATAAATACATCTACAAAAACAATTTTGAAATATCTCAAAGTAAGAGTACTCTATCGAGTTGGAGACACAAGGTGATGAATAAACACTATTCTTGAAATTCAATTTTGGCTAATAAGTGTTTTTGTCACTAATGCCAAAGGGGGAGATTGTTGACATTACAATCATGTTTGTTATTAGTGATATACACTTATTTAGATTTTAAGTATCTACCGAGCATATTGTACAGTTAATAGAGTTAACCAAGCATTTCAGTCTCTACCGAGTTCTACAATTACTACCAAATTCAAAAGATAGTATTCGGTTTACACCGAGCAGTTTCTACCATAATGGTGATCAACATTGTAAACTGAGCTTCATAAGGTTTATCAAGTTTCTCAGTGCAAACTGAGTTATGCAATGCTTACCAAGTTTGCAATTACAACAATTTGAATCCAGTGTTGACCAAGCCACTCAGTGTTAACCAAGTGATTTAGTTTATACCAAACTCATAGTGATAGCATTTATTGAGCCATGCAGTATGAATCAGGTGATTCAGTTTATATGTCGAGTTTCATATTATTCACTGAGTCACTAGTGTAGACCAAGTTCAGACTACTTGGAAACTGATCAATATGGATTGACCTTCTACATCTACCAAATGCATGATGATGTCAAGCATTGACTGTGAATGTTGAGTATCATAACCTCACCGAGCTAGTCTTCAGAATTTGAGTTCTTGCAGTTTGGGCCGACTTTGTGTATTTTGTGTAAACTTGTATTGTAGCCAAATTTATAATTTATAATTTGGATTGGTATATATATATATATATATATATATATATATATATATATATATATATATATATATAATGTACTGTATCACATCCAATGTAATATGTGAAAGTAATGTAACAAGCAGAAAAGAGAAGAAAAGTGAAATTCAAGGCTGTAAGTAGTATAAGGAGCAACAAAGATTTATCTATCACTACAAGGTGATCATTACACTCAAAGGTATTTCATTCAAAAAACCAAGTTGCAAATCAAAGATTAGCCACTGTTTCATCCTAATAGGTGGATGAGTTAAATCCTTTCACAAGGTAGACGTAACAGTCTTTTGTAAATCTCTTTACCAAGTGCATACTTTAATGTATGTTTGTAAATCCTTTTGCAAGGTGGATCTAGTAGTCCTTATAGCTCCTAACAGGGAAGATCATCAAAAGTGATCATTGTAAGCCTTAACAGGCCAACTTTATACTATAGTACTAAAGCTTATAAGTATCATCCCCACACTAGTTTTACTTTCTATTTGGAAGGTTTCTGGGTCACCAAAATTATATCAAAATATTCTGAATGCTTAATGTTTTCAGTTTCTCATGCATGCAATTAGATTAGAATACACATGAAGGTTTAATTGGTAAATAAAGAGTAAAATTTTCTTAGTTATTGATTCACCTCTCCCCTCTCAATAACTTAGCCTATCATACATATTTTCAACAGGTGCGAACGGGGAGAGGAACTGAAACCATTCGACGGTTTGAAACCCTAACTAAATTAAAATGTAGAAATTACAACAACATTTTTATCCAAAATTGATTAGACTTCACATTATTTTTACATCACACATTTATTTACAAAAACGTCTTGTGAATTAATTAAATAAAAAAGTTCGATTTGAAGATAAGGTTATAGTCTATTTTTCAATGTGATAATGTTTATTTAAATTAATAATAATATATTTAGAAGTTCATTTTTAAATAGATGCTAAATATTATTATTACTTAAGTTAATAAATATTATATTAAAAACATCTCGAATATTAATTAAAGAGAGAGCTAATTAATCTAATAGATATATTTTAAATTGCAAAACGCGTGCATGAAAATGTAAAAGATAATAAAATATTAAAAGTAATTGATCAATGAGTTTCTTGGTGTGATTGCACAACCAGAGCCCCAAATTTAGGGGATAACTCTTTGTCAAAGATCTAGAGCTCATCGTTGTAGGAACCAGAGTTTTGGAAAAGTATTTTCAGAGGGAGAAGCTTTTAAGAAGGAAGGGGTTTCTTTCACGTGCTTCGTATGTTTGTGTGTTTTAGTGTTGCATCTAAGCATCATATCCAATTAGGGTCTCGTGGTTTAATTATACAATGAATTTCCATTCTTTGAATTCTTGTCTTCTTCGTGTCTGGATAAATCTATTTTCAGAAGTCTTCTAGGTTGAAACCCTTGTTTTCATATTTATTATTCTTCATTTTTGAGAATCTTCAGTAAGAAATTTTATGATTGAAAACCTTGTGTGTGGATTTGGTTGTTCATCATTCTCAGAAAACATCTGTATACAAATTGGAAATTAGAAAACCCTCTTGTTAAAATTCATTGCTCTCTATACTTGAATACATCTAAGAAAGAGTTAAATTGAAACCTTTGTTTGAAATATTTCCATATTTTGTAATTGGATGTTGGAATCAAGTTGTGGGTTTGAAAAGAAAACAAATTTTATTTAATAGATTTTAACTGTTTGATATGGATTTCTCTATCAGATTCCTATTGGAAATTTAAAAAAAAAAAAAAATACAATAAAATAAAAATAAAATTATATATATATATATATGTATATATATATATATGTATGTATATATATATATATATATGTATATATATATATATATGTATGTATATATATATATATATATATGTATGTATATATATATATATATGTATGTATATATATATATATATGTATGTATATATATATATATATATATAAAATTACTTTGTAATTATATTATTAAATATGTTAAATGAATTGTGTGTGGGGGGGTTTGGTTTTATTCTAAAATAATAATAAAAAATTTAAATATGTTTGGGTGGGCGGGGGTCACTAACCCCCAGCCCCCTTTTAATTTCCTCCAGCTTCTCTGTCGTCTGTGGTAGTACCGTTGATGTGCAATAGATACTGCTATAACAACAAAAATACTTTGTACTGCTACTGCAATAAGAACCTTCTATGATAGTGCTACCACTAGGCCGACGAGCCTTTAAATAAACATTAGTATTCTTTTTTAAATTTATTTTATTTTATGTATTTTTTAAAAAATATTTTATTTATTAAAATTTTTAAATTAATAAATAAATAAATATATATATATATATATTTAATGTATTTTAAATTATTAAATTAAAAATAAATTTATAAATATTTTAATATATAATGTTTTAAATTGTTATTAATTAATTAAATTATTATTAGACTTAAGGTGTAATAATATTAATTAATTAATCAATTATGTTATTATGAGTTTAGTGTTTATTATGTCAGTTTTAAATGACACACTTGGGGATGGTTTTCTATTTTAAAACTAATTAGGTTATTTGTGAATTAATTATTTCAAATCTGATAATGATTTAATTAAATAATTATTGTTTTTTCAATTGTGAAAGATTGGTAAACTCAGGTTTTGCTTGATAGTTTATCACTAGGGTAATTTTATGATTCAAAAACCTTAGTGATTATTATACTTTGAAAAGATAGAAACTAGACTTTGATTGTAATCGACAACTTTAGTGAATCTATGACCTAAAATAAAATGAAAATTGAAACCCTAGTTTTGAACATCGAATCTTGTGTTTGTTTGATAACGAATTGAACTATGAAAACTATGTTTAAACAACTTTATATGATTTGTTGAATCAAAACCTGGATTGAGATAAAAAACATTATGAATTGATATACTTGATAACGAAACTAAAAACTTGAAAAACTGTAAGTGAAAATGGAATTGTTGTGTTTTCAAAACCTAATATATTGTGAAAGTAACTTTAGTATGCACTCTTTTTATGATGTGTGATTTTATTGTTGGGTGTCGGATTGGCTTAGCTTTACCAAATTATGATGTTTACCACAGGCTCAAGAATTCTATTTTGTGATGTCATGATGATGTTTTGATCACGATCTTTTATACTCAACCATGGTAATGTGTCTTCTATAATATATGAGGTGTTTTGATCTATTGATTGTTATTGCTTTCCAGTGTTCTTGTGTGAAACCGAGGTGAATGGTGTGACCTTTCTCATATAACCTTTGAGTCTTTGATCAATTATTTTTGGATTTCTTTAAAAAAACTTGTATAGGACTGAGGTGTTTGTATGATTTGTTCTTGGTGATGTCATGTTATGACATGGATTGGTATATGCGTACTTGATTTTGGGATCAGTCCTATTATGATGATCGTATTGGTAGAATCCGTGATTATGATCAGTAATTTTTAGTACTTTCCAATTGTTTGTTTAAGAATTGATGTATGGCATGTGGTCTTTTATGATCTTCTGATTTTGCTGATCTTAGGGTAGGTTATTTGTATGTCATGTTGGTAAGTGGATTGCAATGGGGTTCGGAGTCCTAAAGAGGCTACTTGGGTAATCCATTATAGGTTATTTTGATAAGTGATAACATTTTATTAAATGGGTTTAAAATGAATTAACAAGATATTGGTGCTACATAAAGTCACTAGGGGGCTAGAGGATTAAAAGACTAGCCAATTAACCTTAGAGTTGATTTGTTAGTATGCCTTGTTAGTACAAAAGGATACTAGTGTCACATAGAGTCACTAGGAGGCTGAAGGATTAAAAGACTAGTTGGGTACCTTAGATTTGGCTCATGCAATAACACTTGCCAACATGCATAATAGATTTCCTATGTGTCAGTGTTGCCTCTGGGATTAGTTAATACTTGTGTCTTAGTTCCCTTGAGATATTTTTCTTTTAGGTGATTCTTTGAACTTAGTTGTTGTTTTTGACTTGTAAACTTGTTATCCTATTTGGGACTTGATTTTATCTCCTTAGCGTGGTGGGAGTGGACCTTTTTGGGTTTCATGAGGTTAGGTGGTAGTTCTTTTTCTTATACCATTGAGATCCAACCGTCAGATGTCACTACTAGATGTGTTTTTGCAGATGTTCCTTTCTATCTATTCCTATATTTCTATGATGGATGGTTATACTTAGTCTATAGTAGTTGATTTCATATATCTTACAAGATGATGTAATTTATTTCATGATGTATATTATTTCAGCCTTTCATACCATGTGACTTGTGCAGTGGATGATTGTACATTCTATTTATTGCCAAATGGCATCATATATAATTATTATTTAAATGGATTCATACTTGTATATATTATTTGATGTGGATTTGTTATATATTGGATTTAGTGTTAATTAAAATTGAATGCGATTCAACGTCATGGGACTCTTAAGAGTTGTAACCTATTTATGTGTTGATGTATGAGTGTATGTTAATTGTTTCTACTATTCTATAACTTTTTTTTTTGTATTTTTATCTTTTAAAAAAAAATTGTTTGTCAAAATTAGTAAAACTTTGGGTTAACTTCTTTTGGGTCACATGGCGGGGTGTTACATTTTAGCTATTTCAATTTTCTTGCTTGTTGGGGGCATTACCCTTGCCTATATAGGAGTTAGAGTTACAATGTTCACCACAGTCTATAACTTAAAATAACTATAGACATCTCTAACAAACATGCAAATATTTGCTGGAAATTATGTTTTAAAGCTTCGTTCGTCATCCATGCTTATGGATTAAGGTTTCAATTATCCTTGATTTTCTTCCTCAAAATTATCGTGTGTGTGTGTGTGTGTGTGTGGGTGATACTGGAAGAAAAATCACTAGAGCAAGACCACTATTGATCTTTGATATTGAAATAGGGTCACCTCTTGCATTGCTTGAAACCAAGAGATTGAGCTAGTAAACATATGGAATTAGCATTCATAACGATTATATTTACATAGTTCCTGTAATCAAGTCCACATAATACATACCTCTTTTAGAAAATATGTTTCTTTTGAACAAAACAATGGAAAATCTCAGAAAGAATGGTTCTCCTCCTCTTGCCACTATCTTAATATATAGAATGGTGTAGTGATTCATAGAGATTGTGTTACAAGACCCTATAATCAATAAGAATTAAGCATAAAAATAATAAGAAAAAAAAGAATTAAATTAAAAAAATCTTATCAAAAGATACAGTCCTATTAGACTTTAAACAACCCAAATAGACAACCTCAAAAGAGGTTGAGAATAGAAGAAATAGAAAAACACACATCAAAATGTTGCTTCCATCAATCCCCCACAAAAGAAGCATCAACCAAGAACACCTTAAAAAATAAAAGAAACCTCCTATCATCCTTATTAATAGGCCCAATCAATTTGTCTTGATCTTCAACAATATAAAATCATATGCAATCAACAAAGATTCCAACTCTTAAGACAATCCCTAAAATAGACCAACCAAAATACCCATCGATTCCTGATAGCATCCCACAACCACCTTGGAGGACTAGCTAGGTAGCCACATCTTCTATCATGTTAAACTATATACAATGATAGGAGAATAAAAATTACTAGCCTATCTATAAAATCGTTGAACATAACTTTGAAAAAAGAGGGAGATCCATTAAAACACCATTTATCATGGAATTTTCCATGAACTTTACAATAGTTTTGATTCCATACACCACACGTTATAAAAAGTTATCTTTTGTCTTCTTTGATGACCAATGTATATTGTATAAAAAGGCTAATGTAGAGAAAATATGTAGGTATAAAAAGATAGTCCTAAATTCTAATATATACCAAATTGTGAACCAATAGGTTCATATTCTCCACTGTTAAAGCTACCTCATCCATGATTCAATGCACAAACATTGAAGTAGTGATTTGAAATGTAATTATTAAACCAACTCAACTAAACAAATTTTTATTTATTTAATGATATACAAATTTTCTTAACAACATTTTTAAGTGTTTTAGAAGGTACAAAAGGAAATAAACTACCTAAGATTTAAGTCATATGATAGCATTACTCCACATGTGGTGGAGTTAATAATGTTAATGGGATCCATTTTTAGTAAAGAATTTTTTTGCGGGATCAATTTTACATCATTTAGCAAAAATTTGTAATTTGTAGTGCATTCCAATGCTATAAAAAGGCATCAGTCATTTTTGGGTTATTCATTTTATTTATTGACAAAAAGAGGTAAATCATGTTGTTTTGTGAATTGTTTTTTAATTTTAATGAATTGGATGAGCATGTGAAGTGTAGGAATGCCCTAATGGAGATTTGTAGAAGTGTGTCTTCCATAGGAGGGGAAGGGGGCACACATTATATATATATTTTTAATGTGACTTCCATAGTGAGTGGTACAATTAAAATAAAGTCATTGGGTGAATAATACAAACCAAGCCACAACAATCCGCCAACTTACTTTGCCTACTTTGATTGCCCTAGTTAATTCAATGCTTTAGTATAACACAACTGTAAAATCACATAGCACCAATACTCCATTAGGTTGACACTCATTTTAGTGCCTCAAAGAACTATTTGAATGGTTGTTAAATGTGTAATGATGGGTCACCATTACTATAACAAATCCATGATAGTAAGCTAGCAATAAGGCCTTCAAATGCTAGTGATGGAAGATCAAAGTTTAGTATCTAAATCACACAATGAGGTGATTAAGGGCATGATAGAAAGTAGTTGTTAAGTTGGCAACTTTTTGTCAATGTGACAACCTTCCTTAGTCCATGGATATTGCCAACAAGTCGATGATAATTTGTCAACAAGCACAAACTATCGGTTTGGAAGAAGTTAATAGTTATTGTACCTCAAAAAAAAGGTGGTTGTTTATTAAAATGAGAAACAAGGAGGTGGTCAACATTTGTTTTTAACATTTATTGGTGGACTATGAGCCAGGAAAAAGACAAATATCAAACTTGAAAAGGATGTACGTAAATGAAATTAATTTTTAAACTTCAATTTGATAAACTTACAAAGAGAACCACAAAATTAGAAGAAACTATTGTGGAGAATTCTCATTTCTAGTGTTTGAAAATTATAGTTACAACTTACAAGCGGTAAAGTTACATACCTTTGATTCTGTATGCACAAAAAAAGGATGCAAATAATTAATTGACTAGGATAGTGCAAATGTTGAAGCCAAAAAAATTGCTATTCTATGATAGTTAACCACACAATGATCAATTTCATTAAATGATAAATTAAGAAAGTTTGAAATGCATAACAAGAAAAATAAATTTAGGACTCAAGTTACAGATAAATTGTAAATAAAAGCCAACAAAATAATCCTTAGATTAGTGTCTCCAAAGCACATCCTACCAAATAATTTAAATGTTGAAACTATGCATAAATGTCAAAAATGCTTATAAAAAAGTAAAATTGGAAAGCACACAACTTCATTGAAAACTTAAAATAGGTTAACATCTAACAAAGAGATGTAAAATATCAATAATGAGGAGATAAGAATACCTTAACTGACAAGGTTCCATGGAAAAAGAGTTGTCAAAACAAAGAGTAGGTAAGAAGATATACAAAATCAAGTTTCTATTAATCTTTCATCCTATCAAACAATATTACATATTCCTTTTCTAAATGGAAAATTGTCAAATGATGATTTTCTTCTTCTACAAGTACCATACCAATATAAACATAATCAATAAACAACTGATTTTTACCAACTCTAGATTATCATATTCATGAGCTATTTTTTATATATAAATTATTGGGTTTTCTTGTAAATCCTAGACAAGTCTATCACTCAGTGGGAAATAACCACTAGAATTGGTTGTTTGGCCTTTTGAACTCCTCTTTGACTTATTTCTCTACCAATTTTACCTGAGGTACAAATGTTGTCCCAATTAACCTCCTTTAACCTTTTTGCTACAACTCAACTTGAGCTATGAACCTTGTTCCAATATACAACTCATGGTTTATTTGATTTCTTACATGCTCAAATTCAATGTTCTAATTCTACTTCTATAGCTTTAAATGCAATCTATATTATCATAAAAATAAATATAATCAAGTTGCAAAAAGTAAAATAAGAATAAATTAAAGATTTCTTTGTCATCAATTAGAAATTTTTAGCACACAACAGTGAGTGTAAATAAACAAGAAGTATTCAATAGTTGTAATCCACTTTTGTTTTCATTAACACGAATATTTTCTAGTTAAGTCAAGTATATTTATTCTCAAAAAAAAAAAATTCCTTGGACATTCCATCTTACTTAATTCAGTTTAAGTATCACTAATGTTAATTTTCACTAGATGTACATTTTCAACTTGAATGTTGGGAGATTCTATACTCTTTGTCACATATGATGCAAGCCCTCTATTTTACATTTTGAAATCACACTATATTTTTACATCCAACCTTTTTGTACTTGGAGAGAACATTTGACTGGGATAGGGAACATGCAACTAGCATGAAGGATATGCAATCAGTTAAGTTGAAGAATGTGATCAAACTTGAAGATGAATCATAGTTGATATGATCCATGATGAGGAGAAATGGTGGAAAATTATCTTGGAAGGCAAGATGATGTTTAAATGATGTTGGGAGAGGGTAGGTACAATGTAAAGGTGGAGTAAGGTGGATATGTGATGTGGAATGATCCTTTTTAGGATCTTGTGACTATTGGCAGGTCTATTGTTAAAACATTCCTCGAAACTAGTGAGTAATAATAAGAGATTTTGATCTAGATGTGATTAGAGTTTGAGAAGGTGATTGAATTGTAAAGAATAGAGGATCCTAGGAGATTGACCATTAATAGGTCTAAGAATGAGAATGGTTGAATCTAGTTTATTAAGCTTTTCTTTATTTCAAGAATAGTTTACTATTCTCTACTTAATAGGGCCAACCACATAAAGAAGGAAGCTCAATTCCCCCTCACCCCCTCCCCATACATAACTCTAAATTCCCAATTAACATATAACATTAATTCATTCTTTTATCCATTAATAAGATATAGTTCATCCACTCTTTATCACATGAAGTAAACATTTAAACATATTTTTAACATCCAAATATAACATATAATATTCATTGATTATTTCATTAGTAATAAAATATATCATTCATTTATTAACACATCACATGAGCATTAAACAATAAAATTCATTAACATTGACACATAAAAGATTCTAATGTCCTTATTGTTTGCTTAGTCTGAGGACAAGCCTACTCTTGCAAAGGGGGTTTTTTGCAAAAAGAAAGAAATGGTTTAAATTCATAAGAAATTTTAATTATTGTTACAATTATTTTATTAATTGAAGGAATGTGACTTTGTCTCTCTTTAGCCAAGGGACCAACATCATCTTCTAGATAATTTTGTCTTCCCTCAAACTCATCTATTTGAACACTCTTTAGAGTTCAAATAAAAATTGTTATGATAAAAAAAATTAATTGCAATTAATTTTGTTTAAATAAATTAAGGACTGATCGCATACCACTACATTTCATTCATGTCATTGATCTTCTTCTTCATCCAACTCATCATCATAATCATCATCATCATCATCATTGTTATCGTCATCACAATCACTATTACCATCACCACCACCACCACCAACATCATCATCATCATCATCATCATCAACATCATTGCCATCATAATTATCATCATCATCATCATCTTCTTCTTCTTCTTCTTCTTCTTCATGAAGATCTCCATCGAGATCATCATTGACAAACTATCGACCATGATCATCATCTACATCATCTTCTACTTGTTTAGTATCTTCTTCTTCTATCACATTTTACTTTACCAACCTTCCTCTTGGATCATGTCTAACAAAAAAATACAAACTTGATTTATGTGGAATCTTTGAGTAAAATCCCTACTCACATTGGCTCAGAAGAACATAGAGCTCATCACCAACTGGCTCAAATGACCTTGTATTAACCATTGTAAATCCATTATCATGTCCAATGCTATTTCTATCAAGATCATGTTCATTGAGCCTTCACCTATATCATTTGATGACAATGAGAACCATTTTGAAGGAATTGAACTCACACTTAAGTGTATCATCCAAAATTCCATAGTATCAATTTTGAGCCTCTCGGGGATGTATGTCATTTCTAGATGAAATATTAGTCACCTCAAAGACTGTAATTTTCCCAAAATCACAAGTTTTCTTCATGTCATCCAAAATTTCGATGTAAAATTAATAGGCATTACACCGCATAGTCTTGTGGTGTTTATCCTACAATAATATGGAAAACGTGTAAGAAAAAATTGCATTATTCCTTGATAAACATACATGTGACTAATAAATTTATACGTATCTCATGACCTCTTAAGCCATATGCTAAATAAATTTCCTTTTGCGTAAGATTGGAGTATCCTTTATGATAAGCTTCTATAATCAATGAAAATGCACCTTCCCATGTTACTATACAAACTGGGGGTGTTCGTAAGAAAATTTCCCCTTTCATCCAAACACACCTATGCGGTGGTATTTGCACAAAGGGGGGTGTTTGTGCAAACACTCCCTTTTTTGAATTTTGGTGATGAGATTCATTTTCGTCATCATACTTTAGAGAATTTGTGGAGTTCAGGCCTTGGAGTGAATCTAGCAATGTTCAATGCTTGCATCAATGTCTCATTAATAGTTTTGACCTTGTTTCATCATCTTGCATACCAGGTATGCAGTACTCTTCTTTTCTTTGTGGTTTTTCATTAAATTATCTATTTTTAATATATTTTTGTTAGTTTTATGTATTTTGTAATTACTTTGTATTTTTTCATACATCTTAGTTAATTTTATGTTTTTAGTAGTTTTTAAAATATTTTGTTAGATAATTTTACACATTAATTGTGAGAAAATGTTATAAAATGTTTTAAATTTTTAAAAATAACTTGAGTTAGAATAATTAAGCTAGAAAATTGTAGTTAGAAAAGCCACTTATAAAATATAGTTGACAATACTAGTAAGAAAAATAAAACTAAAAAACCCTAGTTACAATTTTTTATATAAAACCCTAGTTAGAAAAATAAATTATAAAACCCTAGCTAAAAAATAAATTAAAACACATTTTTGAAATGTTTGTTAAAATATATATTTTTAATTTTTTAGTTAGATATATCTTGAAATTTTAGTCCAAAAAGGTGTAGAAAATTTGTAATGTACATGTATTTATAGTTAGGTAGTTAAATGTTTGAAGTTGTTTCTTACATATTAAAATTTTATATATGTCTATTTAAGGCTTTTTCTATATGTTTTTACAAACACATAGAGTTAAAGTAATGTTTGAAAATCTTAGATAGTAATTTTATAAAATCTTATTTGGAGAACCCTAGTTAAAAAATGTTACAAACTCCTAGTTAGAAAATGATGTAGGGGAGGTACTAGTAGAATAAACTCAAATTAAATCTAGTAACTCCTTGCCAAGAGTAACAAACAAAAGAATAACAATAAAACATAGCCAGGGATTGATATAACAACCAGATGTGAGATAATTCAATAGTGTAACTGTTTCACTTGACATGTATAGTAGTTGGCGAGCTCAAGGAGCCCTTTCATTACAATGGAATCAATTCTTCAAATGATAAACTTCACTCTTTGTTTCCATATCTCTATTCCTTCTCTCTATCTATTTCCTACTTCTTGTCTACCTATCTATACCTCTACATGCCTCTAAGAATAACTCTAGAGACTCAATATATAACCAACAAGACCACAAGTTGGCCATTTAGACAATTTATTATTATTATAGGTCATTCCTTGGAAGAGACAACTAACATGTAAGAAAATGAACACAAACTCCCACATGTGCTTAAAAATGTGTACAAACAAGACCTAGGAAGCAACTCCTAAGTGTGCAAAATGCCACGTTAATGTACAAAACTATGTGAGCATTAAATCCACATGCTATGCTCTATAATAGCCCAAACATGTAACTCAAGAAAGATGGAGATATCTCCCATGTGCCAATAAATCAAGATGTGTGCACTTAGGAAGATGATGTACTTTAGGTCCTCTTTAAGATTACAAGTGTGCCTAGGGAAGGAATGTGAGAAATAATGGTTAATTAACAAATAATAGACTGATATATAAAATAAGAAATGTTTTTGATTGATGCAATATTTCTCAATGACCCAAGACGCTCGTACATTAGACACATGGGGTAAGAAGAGAACTGATGTCCAAATCAGGAATCAAGAATATTTTAACTTGAATCATAAAGATCCAATTCAACTTGTGATATGTACGAACTATCTTCCATTGATTTATCCTTCCATTGAACAAGGTATTCCATGTCATCTTTTCCTCTAGCACTCTTTCTTATTTTTGTGTTTAAAATCTATTCAATGCCTTCCTCTTTCTTCTTTGATAATTTGGATTATCAGTTAATTCATTTTCAGGCTCATAGTACTCAAAGATATATGAATGTTGAATAAAGGTGAAATCACCATATCTTCTGGTAATTCCACTTCAAAAGAATTTCCACTATCAAACTTCCTCAGATTTCTAAAATTCTCTATATGTTCTAATTGGAAATATACTCTTCTTCAAATGAACTATTACTTGATCACCTTCTTCAAAAAAATTATGTATCCTCTTTTGATCAGCTCACTACTTATATTTCTTATTACTATTCTACAAGGTATCCTTTACATCATCATACAAATATTTTATGAAACTCACAAAATATTCAGCATCAACATTGATATTTTCCTCTTTAATCAAGTCTCTTAATTGTATAGTTCCTCTAGGTTGGAATCCATTCTTGATCTCAAAAGGTTTCTTCTTAGTACTTATGTTCACATAGTTTTTATATGAAAATTTAGCCTATGCTAAGACCAGATCCCAATCGGTAGGCTTTTTTCCAACCAAACATCTCAACAAATTACCCAAGTTTCTATACACAACTTCAGTTGGTTCATCAATTTAAGGGTGAAACATAGAACTAAACTTAAGCTCAGTATTCAATTTCTTACAAAGTATTTTCCAAAATTATCCAGTAAGCTTGGTACCCCTATCTGAAATAATTATCTTTGGTAACCATGCAACCACATCATCTCTTTGAAAAATAGTTCTTCTATATGTACCTTATTAGATGCTTCATTGCAAGCTATGAAATGTATAATTTTTGAAATTTTTTACACTATCACAAAGATATAATCAAAATTTCTCTAATTTCTAGGAAAGCAAATTATAAAATTCATTCTTATATCTTGCCAAGGTCTGCTAGGAATAGGAAAAAGTGAACATAATCCCAAACTCTGATTAGTTGCTTTGGCTACTTGAAAAACTCCACAACTTCTTGCATATTTCTAAACATCTTTATACATCTATGGCCAATATAATCTTTCAACAATTGACTTCATTATCTTGTCAATTCCAAAGTGTCCAACAAGTCCACAACTATGCTTCTCCTTAACGATATTACTTCTCATAGATCATCTAGGTACAAAGTTGAATTCCTTTAAACAAAATATCATCCATAATGAAATAATCAATCCATTTATCTTGTTTAGTTGTCAAATGATACTTACAAGCTCTATATGGCTTTATAAAATTAGGGCTAGTTTCATACAAAGTCTTCAAATAATCAAAAACCAATCACTTCAACCTTCATTCCTATCACCAAACTCCTTCTCCTACTCAAAGAATTAAATTTTTTTTTTGACTCTCCACTTCTATGTTTCAATACAAAGGTCAAATTTTGCAAATATTCTACCCATTTCATATGTCTTTGATTCAACTTGTTCAAACTTCCAATGTATTGCAAAGATTTACTATATACATATACAAGAAAAATTCCTTAGGCATCAAACAATGTCTCCACTTCTTCAATGCTTGAACAATAACATAGAATTCTTGATCATAGACTATGTATTTCCTTTTAGTGACATTCAATTTCTCACTAAATAAAGCTATAGGTCTTCCTTCTTGAATCAAAACAACTCCAATTGCATTCCCACTAGTGCCACCATCTACTTGAAAACCCTTAGTGAAATAGGCAAACAAAGTGTAGGCAACTCAAAATTTTTTTTTTTAATGTTTCAAAATTTTTATTTTCTCATTGTGTCCACTTAAAATCCATTTTATCTCCTCTCATAGTCCTTGTTATAACATTACACACTGAACTGAAATTTCTAATAAAATTTTGATAAAAACTTGCTAATTCATGAAATGGTCTAACATCTCGAGTGGTCTTAGGTGTAGGCCAATAAAGTATAGCTTGTTACTTTTCAAGATCTATCTTCAAACCTTTAGTTGAAATAAAAAAACTAAGGTATACTAGATCCTCCTTAATAAAAAAACATTTCTTCAAGTTAATCAATAACTTCAATTCTTTCGATCTCTGCAATACATGTCTGATATGATCAAGATGTTCATCTTTAGTCTTACTGAAAATCAATATTTCATCAAGATATATAATCACAAATTTACCTAATATTTTCTTCAAAACTTTATTCATTAACCTCATGAAAGTACTAAGTACATTAGTCAAACCAAGATGCATAACCAACTATTCATGAAAACCTTCATTATTCTTAAAAGAAGTCTTCCATTCATCCCTTTCTTGGATCCTAATTTGATGATATCCACTTTTCAAATCAATCTTGGCAAAGTATCTATCCCAACTCAAACAATCAATGATGTCATCAATTCTAGGTAAAGGAAATATATACTCCAATGTTATCTTGTTTATAGCTCTAGAATCAATTTGCATTCTCTATTTTCCATTCATCTTAGTTACCACTATAGCGAGTACATCACAAGGACTCAAAATTTCTCTAATAAATCATTTTTAAAACTAGCTTCATGTATAAAATCTATACAGTGACTAAGACTTCTCACAGGAGGTAATCCATCAGGTACATCTTTGTTGGAAATAGAGATGGAGTAACTGAGAGGGAGGGGTGAATCAGTTACCACAAAAATAAATCCACAGATCCTTAGATGTCTTAAAATATAGCTGCTGACAATCTCACAAATAAATCTGAAACTTGATAGATGTTCTGACAATTTATTTAGCATTTAAAGTGATAACATGCATGCATAAATAAATAACATGAACACAAGAGACACCAGATTTAACGTGGAAACCCAATTTGGGAAAAACCACCAAGTAACTAGTTACCAATTTTCACTCTTCTGAAGTGAGCCGTATTAGGAGCCAACCCTGTTAAAGGTTACAAAACACACTGTTAGGTGTGACCCTATTAGAGGATTTGATCACCTTGTTAGAAGTGGCCTTGTCAGAGGTCTTTAAAACAATTCAACTGAATTGTCACCTTGTTAGAGGATTTACAAAATGGCTGTCAAACCAACTCTATTAAGAGATTTTGAATCACTATTACAATGATTAGAAAGCAACAATGAAGTGATCTGAAATATATGTAACTTATCTTTGCTGAATACAGATCTTTGTTCTGCTTCACTAGATCCTCACTAATCGAATGCAACTTTGCAGCTTCATAGGGGTATCTAATCCTTCCTCAACATTCACTCATATATTTGTTTATTCATACATTCACACTTTTATGCATCCACACACTTTTTTTTTTTTTTTTGAATTCACAACTTGACCTTTCATATATACCTTACAGATTGTCAAGTTGGATCAATTACAAGTTACAACAACTGAAAAACATAAATCAGTTGGCTGCATAAAACAATTAAACTTAATTCTTTAGATCAATAAAATTCTTCACTGCCCGACCCAGCTTGGTGACCACTGCTCAGAATGGTTTCCCCAATTTTAACCAAATGGAGCCTGGTAAACACTGCAAACCTTGCAACTTCCTTCGGAGATCGAGTTAACTTGGTAAATACTGACCATCCTTTGTTTACTGAGTGAGCTTAGTAAAAGCTAATTTTTCTTTTCTTACCGAGTGAGCTCGGTAAAAGCTAACTTTCCTTTGCTTATCGAGTGAGCTCAGTAAAAGCTAACTTTTCTTCGCTTATTGAGTGAGCTCAGTAAAAGCTAACTTTCCTTCGCTTACTGAGTGAGCTTGATAAAAGCTAATTTTTCTTCTCTTACCGAGTGAGCTTGGTAAAAGCTAAGTTATTGTGTAATGTTTAGGAATGCTCGGTAGTCACTATAAATTGCTTTGCTAACCATCTGAGCTCGGTAGACTCTGTTTGATAGTTGATATGACATTTGTGTAACATCAAAGACAATACACAATTAACAATTGTATCCAACAATCTCCCTCTTTGGCATTGATGGAAACACAACATGTCATAGCAAAAATGAAATTTGAAAACAAGTCTTTCACTTATATGGAAACACAATATGTCAATATAACAATTCTCCCTCTAAGATAGAAAACTCTCCCTCTTACAGTAATCTCCTTCTGTGAAGAAATTGCATAGAAAACTTTCTTGAACAAATTTCAGAGAGATATGATTGTAATAAACTCTCCCTCTTTGACAACATATGCCAAAGACAACTCAAACTCAAATGAATTTTAGTGTACCTTTAGTACTGATTCATATGCAATGTTTCCTGGTTATGCTACATCAACTGATAGATCTTCAATCTGGTATGAGTTGATGCATCACTAAAACTTTATTTTAGTGAACTTCAGATAGGGGAGTGACCCCTAACTTACCTCTTAGATAAAAGAATGCATCCTTAGGTAATGGTTTTGTGAATATGTCAGAAATTTGGTCCTTTGTATGAATATATTCCAATCTAATCTCCTTATCTTGCACCAATTCTCTAACAAAATGATATTTTATTGCAATATGCTTGGTTTTGGAATGCATCACTGGATTCTTAGATATGTTGATTGCACTTGTATTATCACAGAACATAACAACTGGTTCTTTGATTTCCATCTTCATGCCTTCCAACAACTGTTTAAACCAAACAATGTTAGAACAATTTACTACTGCAGCAACATACTCTGCCTCTACTGTTGATTGAGATGTACAATTCTGCTTTTTGCTTGTCCAAGAAACCAACCTTTTTCCAAGAAAGAATGCACCTCCACTTGTACTTTTTCTATCATCAAGGTTTCTTGCCCAATCAGCAACAGTAAATACTTTCAAATCCAAATTTCCTCCAAACTTATACCATAAACCATACTCTTCAGTTCCTTTCAAATATCTCATTATTCTTTTGATTGCCATCAAGTGATTTTCTCTTGGTTTTGCTAAAAATCTTGCTACAATACCAACTGCAAGGGCAATATCTGGTCTAGTATGAACTACATACTACAACTTTCCAATCATAGATCTATACAATGTTTGATCTACTTCTTTTGATTCATCTTCCCTGGTAAGTTTTAATCCGGTACACATAGGAGTCCCAACTGGTTTACAATCTTCCATTCCAAAATTTTTCAATATCTCCTTGATGTACTTTGATTGAGTAATGTAGATACCATTTTTATTCTGTTGAATTTGAAGACCAACAAAGAATTTGATCTCACCAAACATAGACATTTCAAATTCCTTGTTCATTTGTTCTGAGAATTCTTTGCACAGATCATCATTCCCTATGAAAATAGTATCATCTACAAATATTTCTGCCAAGACAATCTTATTATCTGGTCCTTCTTTAATATACAAGCTACTATTATCATTAGTTTTTTGAAAACCAATCTGAATAAGATATTTATGCAATCTTTCATACCATGCTCTAGGGGCTTGTTTCAGACCATACAATGCCTTGTGTAATTTGCAGATCATGTTCTTCTTATCTGAATTAACAAAAGCTTCAAGTTGTTCAATGTAAACCTCTTCATCTAGTATACCATTGAGGAATGCTGATTTGACATTCATTTGATAAACTTTGAATCCCTTGTGAGCAGCATATGCTAGTAAGGTTCTGACTCCTTCCAATCTTGCAATAGGAGCAAAAGTTTCTCCATAGTCTATTCCTTCTTCTTGAGCATATCCTTTGCATACTAGTCTAGCTTTGTTTCTTGATACCTTACCATCTTCATCCAACTTGTTTCTGAATACCCACTTAGTTCCAATCACATTTTTGTCTTTAGGTCTGGGTACAAGAGTCCATGTCTTGTTTTTCTCTATTTTCTCTATTTCTTCATTCATAGCTTCAATCCAGCTATCATTTTCCAATGCATCTTTGATATTCCTAAGTTCAAAATCAACAAGTAAACAAGTACCTTTCAGCTTATTTCTTGTCATGGTTCCTTCAGATTTATCTCCAATGATCTGATCTGCTGAATGATGTCTCCTAACATACTTAGCTAATACAGGTTCCTTGCCTTTTGAATGAATTTCATTATTATCTTTTTGCATTTCAACTTCAGGCTTTGTCTATTCTGGCTCGGTAGATATTTTCTGGGTAGATGTTTTCTTGGTAAATACTTGCTCAATAGATACTGAATTTAACTCGATTTGTTGTGGCTCAGTTTGAACTTCCTGTAACTTGGTTACAGATGAATCGAGAGTAGAAGTTTCCTGATTCTCTGATGTAACTGGTACTGTATCAAGTTCACTGAAGACAAACCTTTTATAATCTTCTGATTCCCTTTTACTTTCTTCTTCAGTCCTTTCTACAAACTCATCAACTTTCACATGTGCACTTTCTATGACTTTGTGAGTAGACAAGTTCAAACATCTATATGCCTTACTTGTGCATGAGTATCCAAAGAATATACCTTCATCACCTTTTACATCAAATTTTCCTTTTCTAGATTCTTTCAAAATGTAACATTTACTTCCAAATACTTTAAGATAACTTACATTAGGTTTATAGCCATACCATAACTCATAGGGGGTTTTGAATGAGTCTTTCTTTGACTGTACTTGATTTAAGGTATAGACTGCAGTGCTGATTGCTTCCTTCTAGTATTTGATAGCAATGCTCTTTTCAATCATTAAAGTTCTTGCACAATCCATGATGGATCTATTTCTTCTTTTAGCTATTCCATTTTGCTGGGGTGTTCCAGGGGCTGATACCTATCTTTTGATTCCTCTTTCAATGCAAAAGTTATTGAATTCATGTGAAATGAATTCTCCACCTCTGTCTGACCTCAAGCATTTTAATCTTTTCCCTGTTTCCTTTTCTACTCTGGCTAAATACCATTTGAACTTTTCAAATGCTTCTGATTTATTTCTTAAATACATGGCTGTCATCATTCTTGAGTAATCATCAACAAAAATAATGAAGAACTTTTCTCTAGTATGGCTTTCAATTCCAATGGGTCCACATAAATCAGTATGCACAATTTCTAATATGTCTTCAGACTGATAATTTTTACTTTTAAAACTAGTCTTTCCCATCTTTCCAATTTGACAATTTTTGCGTAGACCAACCTCAGGTTTTTTTATGTTGGGAATGCCTTTTACTTTCTTGAATTTTCTTATCTTTACCAGATTATCAAAGTTTACATGACACAACCTTTTATGCCATAACTAGCTTTCTTCAACTTGAGCAATGAAACATGAACATTCACCTAGTTCAAGATAGAACAAGTTACCTTTAGTTTGAGTACCTGATCCAATCAGCTTTCCTTTTCCATCCAGCAGTCTTTTTTTACCATGTATGAATTCTACTTTGATTCCATTATTGAGTAGTTGTGCCACACTTAATAGATTATGCTTTAGTCCTTCTACCCAATAGGCATTATCACATATAAGTTCTTTGGTTAGAGGGATTCTTCCTCTTCCTTTTATACAACAAGGTTCATTGTTACCAAATCTTACACTGCCACCATCATACTCTTCAAAGTATTCAAACTTAGTTCTGTCGCCAGTCATGTGATGAGAACAACCACTATCTATGATCCATGTATCATTTTTGCTCATATGAGAAATGAGTGCCATTTTTTCATCATTATCAAATTCATCTTTTACAGCAATATAGATAATCTCATCTTCTTCTTCATCATTAGAATCATTAGAATCTTTAGCCATAAAACATGTTTTCTTACCTTTGTCCTTGAATTATTTGAAATCTTTCTTGCCATTCCATTTTTTATCTTTCTTTTCATCTTTATTCTGCTTGTTTGAACATCTAGCAGCAATATGACCAACTTCTTCACATGAAAAAAAGATTAGGGGTACTTTACCTTTGTATTTTCCTCTGCCTCTAGAATATTTCCTTGCTAGAAGGGCTTCAATTACTTCAAGATCACTATCTAAACTTTGGTTTGATTCATCTTCACTTTCTGACTGAGATTTCTTTTTGCCTTTCCCCTTGAGTGAAAGTTTGGCTTCAAATGCTGATTCAATGTTCTTGGAAGCTGGAACATAGTTATCAAAGTTGTCCAGTTCAAATGTAGCCAATCTTCCAACTATAGCCTCTAGATTTATCTTATGATTTGCTTCACATCTTCTTTCCTGAATTGCAGAAACTTTGATTGCATAAATGGGAAGTAGAGTTTTGAGAACTTTACTTATAACTGTCTCTTCACTGATATCTCCTCCAAAAGCTTTGATTGCACTGACACATGCTTTAACTCTTTCAACATATTTTGCAATGTTTTCATCCTCTCTCATCCTCATTTGATCAAATTGTCCTCTCAAACTTTCTGCTTTGGCTCTTCTAACATTATCATCTCCTCCATAGATCTCTTTCAGCTTTTCCCACATTTTAAAGGCAGATTTGCAGTCCTTGATATCATCAAATTCTTCATAACTCAGAGCAGATGCTATATCTATCATCACAATGTTGTGAGTCTTCTTTTTAGCAATATCATTGACAGATAGTGTACCAGCTAGTTGTACATATTTTTCATCAAGGTACTTCAGTCCTGTACAACCAATGGATGCTAGGTGAAGTCTCATCAGTCCTTGCCATGCTGAGAAGTTATTTCTGTTAAGTCTTGGGATTTTCCTTCTGTAAGACATCTTGATCTTTGGTTTAGATCCTTGAAATCTTATCCTGCAAGCACCAAAAGCTCTAATATCAATTGTTGGAAATAGAGATGGAGTAACTGAGAGGGGAGGGGTGAATCAATTACCACAAAAATAAATTCACAGATCCTTAGATGTCTTAAAATATAACTGCTGACAATCTCACAAATACATTTGAAACTTGATAGATGTTCTGATAACTTATTTAGCATTTAAAGTGATAACATGCATGCATAAAGAAATAACATGAACACAAGAGACACCAGATTTAACGTGGAAACCCAATTTGAGAAAAACTACCAAGTAACTAGTTACCAATTTTCACTCTTCTGAAGTGAGCCCTGTTAGGAGCCAACCCTGTTAAAGGTTACAAAACACACTGTTAGGTGTGACCTTGTTAGAGGATTTGATCACCTTGTTAGAAGTGGCCTTGTCAGAGGTCTTTAAAACAATTCAACTGAATTGTCACCTTGTTAGAGGATTTACAAAATGGCTGTCAAACCAACTCTGTTAAGAGATTTTGGATCACTTTTACAATGATTAGAAAGCAACAATGAAGTGATCTGAAATATATGCAACTTATCTTTGTTGAATACAGATCTCTATTCTGCTTCACTAGATCCTCACTAATCGAATGCAACTTTGCAGCTTCATAGGGATATCTGATTCTTCCTCAACATTCACGCATATATTTGCTTATTCATACATTCACACTTTTATGCATCCACACTTTTTTTTTTGAATTCACAACTTGATCTTTCATATATACCTTATAGATTGTCAAGTTGGCTCAATTAGAAGTTACAACAGCTGAAAAACATAAATCAGTCAGCTGCATAAAATAATTAAACTTAATTCTTTAGAACAATAAAATTCTTCACTGCCCGACCTAGCTCGGTGACCACTGTTCAGAATGGTTTCCCCAGTGTTAACCAAATGGAGCTTGGTAAACACTGCAAACCTTGCAACTTCCTTCAGAGACCGAATTAACTCGGTAAATACTGACCATCCTTTGTTTACCAAGTTAGCTCGGTAAAAGCTAATTTTTCTTTGCTTACTGAGTGAGCTCAGTAAAAGATAACTTTCCTTTGCTTATCGAGTGAGCTTGGTAAAAGATAACTTTTCTTTGCTTAGCGAGTGAGCTCGATAAAAGCTAACTTTCCTTTGCTTACTGAGTGAGCTCACTAAAAGCTAATTTTTCTTCGCTTACCAAGTGAGCTCGGTAAAAGCTAACTTATTGTGTAATGTTCAGGAATGCTCGGTAGTCACTATAAATTGCTTTGCTAACCATCTAAGCTCGGTAGACTCTGTCTGATGGCTGATATGACATTTGTGTAACATCAAAGAAAATACACAATTAACAATTGTATCCAACAATCTTCAGATATAACATCTTGAAATTCATCCAACAAAAATATTATCTTAGGTGCATGCTGAAGTTCATCTTGTTTCCCAATTTTATTAGGAATCAAAGCAAGACAAATTTTATGTTCCTTCACACCTTTAGAAATTTGATTTCCATTTACCAAAAAAAGTATTATTATAGTACAATGGTTCTCATCAAGTTTCTCAATCGAAGGAAACAAAATCTTCTTTCTCCCATTTTCCCAAATAGTGTATTGATTCAATCTACCATCATGAAATGCTTGACTATCATATTTCCAATGTCTACCCAAAAAAATGTGACAACAATACATAGGCATAATATCACACAAGACTTTATCATAACATCTACCAATTTTGAATTGCATAGGGAATTGTTTACTTACCAAAAATTTATGCTTATCCTAGATCAAAGCAACATAATAGGGTTTCAGATGTCTTGACCTCTACAACTTCAATTTGGTTACCAACTCTTTTGAAGCCAAATTATCTTAATTACTACTGTCAATGATCACTTTGAAATAGGTTCCATCAATTTTGCATCTAGTTTTAAATAGAGCTCTCATCAAAATAGGTCCTTCATTAGACTTTTCATTCCAAAAGAATCTTCTTATAAAAAGCTCTATGTACTTCTCCACATTTAAAATAAGTACCATTCATCCAAGATGTTTCATCCCTTTTACCATTATTACTATTCCTAAAGTAACTAGTATAGATACCTCTAGTATAATTACCTCTTTTGTTATCATTTTTATCTTTCCAATTTTATTTTCCTTTTCCTTTCATTATGCCTTCAAGTCTACTACTTTATCCATAGGTTCTTCCTCTATTTATTTAAAATCTACCACCTCTTTCTTAATGTTCTTGTTCATGTTTCTTGTTCAATTTCTCCTTATCTTTCAAGGCATATTGATCTATGCTTCTTCCACACTATCCAACTTGACAAAATTGATTTCATCCTAAACTACACTCCTCAAACTATTAAGGTATCTTTCCAATTTCTTAATTTCATCATCCACATATCTAGATCTAATGTCCAACATATAGAATTCCTTAGTATATTCCTTCATAGCCAAGTCGCTTTGTCTTAAATTTTGCATTTTCCTCAAAAAATTAACTTGGTAATTTGTAGTAAGAAACTTCTTCTTTAGCTTTCTCAACATCTTCTTCCAAATTTTGATCTTTTTCTTTCCTCTCTTTTGTCTATCAGTTTGTATATGTTCCCACCAAAGGGAGGCACATCCTCTCAGCTTTGTAACATTTATCTTCATTTTCTTAACCTCAGGAGTTCTTTCATACTCAAAGTATTTTTCCATTTCAGAGATCCAATCAAGAAAGGTATTTGTATCCAATCTTCCAGCATAGAAAGGAACTTCAACAATAGTTCTAGTGTTTTCCCTAGTCAAGACTATCAAAAGAATTTCTTCATCATCATCTACCTATAGAGAAGGGTTAGGGTTTTGTGTTTCTTCTTCTTCTTCTTCTTCATCACTCACATCTTCAAGGTGTACTCTTCTCTAGTATCTCTCTACAACTTCAAGTCTAGTTGAATCTATCTCAACAGATCCATGATGTCATTGTTTGCATAACCTCTATCTTGAACCATGTTGACCAAGGTTTTCTCAAGAATTGTAATCCTCTGCAAGTTAAAAGTTAGATCTCCAATTCACTACCATACAACTAATCCAATTCACGGTTCTCCATGATCCCAAGCTTACAAGGAAAGAAAAATATTCACTCTGATACCACCTAATGCAGGGGTGGTACTAGTGGAGTAAACTCAACTTAAACCTACTAGCTCCCTTCCAAGAGTAACATGTAGAAGCATAACAATAGAACAAAATTAGGGATATATATAACAAATAGATGAGAGATAATTCAATAGTGTAATTATCTCACTACACATGTATAGAAGTCGACGAGCTTAGGAACCCTTTCAGTACAGTGGAATCAAGTCTTCGTATGATACACTATCACTCTTTGTTTCTAAATCTCTAGTCCTTCTCTCTACAACCTTATTTTCTTCAAATTGTCAAAATAACATATATAATATAATCATTTTTATCGTGGACATGATTGCATAACTGCCAATTTTTGTGCTTTCCAACCCCTTTTTATTCTAGTATATAAATATATTGCAAATAGGATCCAAGTTATTAATGGCCAAGTTTCTTTTGGATACCAGGTCCAATAAGATTCCCTTTCTTCATTGGCCTATACTACCCCAGAAAGTATACCTATAGTTAAAAGAGAAAATCCTAGACCAATACTACGATAACTTAATTGATCTAATTGGTTAGTAAAGACCCATTTACAATAATTTCTAAGTGAAAGGTAAAATGTCTATTTCAATTCTTTTTTTCTTAGTCGTGTGAATTACTAATTTTTATTGAAGAAAAAATAATTTTTCACATTCACATTAAGAAAAATATTTTGATTTATTTGGGACATAATGACCAATAAAGATATGGATGATAGGGATCCACATAAAAGAGGCTTGGCCCATGACCCAACTACTTGTCGTATTTGGGTTGGTATTACTACTGCTCTTAGGAGTTAGTTCTTTGGCTTGGACGAGGCATTTAGTTCATGTGGCTATTCCTGAATCAATAGGAGAGCACATAAGGTGGGATAATTTTTTAGATGTAGTACCACATCCCCAAGGGTAGGAACCACTTTTTACAGGTTAGTAAAATCTTTATGCTCAAAATCCTAATTCCAACAATCATTTATTTGGTACCACTAAAGGCGCGGGAACTGCTATTCTAACTCTTATCATGGGATTCTATCCATAAACTCAAAGTTTGTGGATAACTGATATTGCACATCATAATTTAGCTATTGCATTTGTGTTTTTCATTACTAGTCATATGTATAGAACCCCTCAAATTGGCAAAATTGATGTCTCCTTGCGTCATGGATTCCAAGCATTCATGAACTAAATGATTACTTTATTCTTATTGGTAAAACTCCTTGGGGATCCATATAATCCGATTGATGGTTAAAAAATAACCACCATCAAACAAAATATTGTTGGTATTGCCTCAATTGATATTCCAAAAATAATTGATTCAGTTCTAATAACTCCTCCTCGTAGTAAATGAAGATTTGATACATTTATCAATACTAAAAAGTTGCCTACCACATATTGAGAAAAACAATTTCCTTTTCTTTTATGTAACAAAGGGATCTACTTGAAAAAAGAATGCAACTACTATGATGAATTTGGATTAACTACCAAAGGCTTTACTATGCAAGATCTAGCAAAACTTACTGATGAAATATTTCTAATTAGTATGAGCCAAAATACTTCATCTATATACAATAATATAATTGGAGTAGCTTTGTATAGATCAAATTGGGGTCCTTGCAATTATAATTTGAAGTTCAGTGAATTTTTTCAAGGACTTATAAGATATGAAAAGTCATTATACAAAATAAACTAATGTATTTAAAAAATTCTCTAAGGCTTACTCTAGATTTTGAGAGTTGAAGGGAAAACTATTCGCATCAATGGTATTTACAACCTTCAATTGCCAAAACAATTGTGAAATAATTCACTATATTCTATCATATTTTGGGTTGATTGGTTGGATCAATAGCGCAAGATTGCTAGTTTTTATTGGAATCAAATAGAGAGAACTAGAGTCCTTTTGATCTTTTCATTGAAAATGATTTCATTCTAGCTTGAGTCTCATACAAGGTCTTCTGGAAGAACTTCCATCATTGACAATATATTGGGTGTGTGGAACTTATCAATTCCATTCATACCCATCCTGGAACATTTTGAATGGGATTCTATTTCTAGAATTAGCATGGTCATTAATATAAAAATCAAGATCCTAATTATATTAGCTAAAGGCTATCTATTCTAATTTATTTCTACCATGGAAAGATGGACCTTTCCTAGATAAGAATGGACCAATTATTAGATCTTGGGTGGAAATTTCTTTTACCTATTGCTTTGGGTAATATTTTACTTTCCTACTTCTTGTCTACCTATCTATACCTATGTCTTCCTCTAAGAACAAGTCTAGAGACTCAATATATAGCCAACAAGACCACAAATTGGCCTACTAGGAAATTTATTATAATTATAGGTCCTTCCTTGGAAGAGACAACTACCATATAAGGAAACAAACACAAACTCCCTTTGTGCTTAAAGACATGTATAAACAAGCCTTAGGAATCAGTTCCTAAGTGTGCAAGATGTCATGTCAATATATAGAATGACACAAACAAAAAATCCACATGCTACACTTAGTAACAACCCATAAATGCAACCCAAGAAAGATGAGAATATCTCCTACGTGCCATTGAATCAAGATGTGCACGCTTAGGAAGATGATATACTTTAGGTCCTCTTTAAGATTCCAAGTGCACATAAAGAAATGATGTAAGCAACAATAACTACTAACAAACAATAAACTGATTAAAAAAACAAGAAATGTTTTTGGTTGATGCAAGATTACCCATTGACCCAAGATACTCATGCATCAAAAAATAAGATAACTACAAAATTCTAGATACAAAATTCTAGCTAGAAAATCCTAACAAGATTTGAACCTAGTTACAAAATGTTTATTGTTAAAACTACACACGTATATTTTAAATGTTTAATTATTTAGATTTATTTTTATATGTTGTAGACGTTTTCATTTTACATGTCATAACATTATCTTAGTCATCTTAACATATTATCTTAGAATTTATTATGATTTGTAAGACACATTATGACATAAAACCTTTTTAAGAACCATTACCAAGACTTTTTACATGAAAATGACCCATTATGACATAAAATGAGCTTTAAGAACCCTTTGTAGGACCTCTTAAAACACATAAGACCACTTAGATCCATTAAAATATATTATGATATATTAATGATTAATACCGACTAAGACATAATAGGGTTCCTTTGGACAACTTATGACATATATAAGGCCTTAAGGAATTCTAGGACCCTTATCCATCCCTTATAACATGTTAACATCCCCCTACGACCCCTACAACCCATCAATTTATATTAGCATGTACTAAGACCAATTGGTATATCTTAGGTTTCTTTTATACATACAAGGACCCATTGTAGAACTCAAGTACCCCTAAGAGAAACTAGGATCCTTTTGACCACTTATGACACCTATGACCCCTTAAGGAATTATAGAAACCTCATCAATCCCTTATGACATGTTAAATACCCTCGAGCCCATTAATGTATCTTAGTATGTGCTACAACCTATTGATTTATCTTAGGTTTCATTGATACATATGAGGACCCATTGCAACACTAAGTACTTTTAAGACATACTTGGATCCCTCTAGACCACTTATGCCACCTACAATCCCTTAATCCATTCTAGGACCCTTATCTATCCCTTATGACATTTTAAGACACCCTAGGACCCTAGTGCATCTTAGCATTTTGTAGGACCCATTATAATACTCATGTACCCTTAAGACATACTAGGATCCCTTTGGACCACTTATGATACCTTTGACCCCTTAAGACATTATAGGGCCCTTATCTATCCCTTACAACATGTTAAGACCCCAAGAACCCCTACGACCCTACATTAATGTATCTTAACATGTTCTGGAAATTATTTATGTATCTTAGGTCTCATGCATCCTAAGGGCCTTTATCCATCACTTACAACATGTTAAGATCCCCTAAGAAACCCTCAGACCCTAAGACCCATTAATGTGTACTTGTAAATTAAAAATACATAATTTAGATTTAAATATTGGTTTCCATTTTACACGCACTTGTGATTTGTACTAAAGTACTCAATTTTTAACATTTATTTCACATCACCCTTAGTTGGCCACATATGATAGAGATAATGTACCTCAGGATGTACATTAGGATGATGCCCCTTAGGTTCAAGGTCAAGGTTAGGGTTAAGGTTAGGATTGGGCCAAGATTAGGGTTGTGGACTAAATATTATTACACCGCCTATTTATCCTTGCACTCCTAATTTAGCCACTATATCTTAGTTTTCTATAGAAAATATGGATCAACCTAAATATTTCATTCAAAGGTCTGAGTAGGGGTTGCATAGAGATATTTTTACTAGTATTTTGAAGAGTCTTGATGACCTCACAGTGCATATCAGATCACATTCATCATTTTCACCATGGGTTGTTGACAAGAATTTTGGAGAGTTAAGAGATGAGGTCTCAAGTGATGTATCCTTAGAGTAGGTTTAGAGCTTGATCTATAAGGATTCCATCAAATGAGAGGTCTTCCCATATTATGAGGGGAAGAAAAGTGTGAGGGCATATCAAGTGACTTAATGTGTGATTCCATAGATTGCATGTATGATATACCCTCAATTTATTAGAACACATGGTCGTTATCTTAATTTAATGACTAGATTCCATTTTATTTTTTCCAATCTTTAAGTTTAGTTCTCCCTAGGGTTCAATATCAACTATTTCGATCTTTAAGGATATTTTGGTTAGGGGCACAATAGAGTTGTTGATCATATTTAGTGTCGTAGGGTTGATCAAGCTTCACCTTTTCATTGACAATTGGTGGGTTAGAGGACTCCAATAGTCGTACTAGTGATTCCTTCTACTATGGATAGCGTTATCATTTCTTCTCAAATGGGATTGGTTGACAAGATATGAGAGATTGCATTTACAACCAAAAAAATTACTCTTGACATACTAGGAAAATATATTATAACTAGACCCATTCGATTGAGATCGTCTTTTGAGTCATCATCTAGTACCACAACAACACTAAGAGATGAGACCTATAGAGTTACAAGTCTTCATGTTCTTGGAGATATACATTGGCTTACTAGATATTAGGGCCACATGGATATGACACATTATGCTCTATATGATTCGACATTTACTAAAGTGTGTACATGTATAATATTTTTGTAGGCACAATTAGCAAAGCATACTACTTCCAATGTCATCTTAGACTATGGTTCAAGGAACATATTCAATAGATGTGGCACCTACTAGTGTTGGGAGGATATATTTGGTGGATGTGAAACCTAATAGTGCTTAGGTGACTTTTGAATAAAATTTTAAATCTAAATGTGTATATTTTAAATAGTTTGTATATATAAAAAATGTTGCACTAAATTTGCAAGGGTTAAATAGTACTTTATAGCTAGAGGATGCTCACAAGTCTCAATCAAAGGGAAACTTTGTTTGTATGTTTCTAGATGAATCTCTAGTTTAGGATATGATATTTTTAGTTTATCATAGATCTTACCAAGACATATGTTTATGATTAGACATTTATGTTTCTAGGATGTTTTACATTCATATATCAGATTTAAATGTATGTATTAGATTCATAATTTGACAATATATTCAACTCTCTAGTTTAGGATATGTGTATTGATGTCACTTCAAAACCTAATAAATATAAACATTTAAACTAATTAAATGAAGCCAACTACATCCTATAGGTATTGATTTTACCATTCTAACCTTGAATTTTTTTTTTTTCATTATCATTTTTTTAATGTTGAACTAAATGACAATTACTCTTTAAAAATGTATATTTTTCATATAAACCACTTTTCAAAGAAGGAGGATAGTGGACTCAAATCAATTCATTTAAAAAAAATACAGTTAGAAACTATAAAGGAAATGATAAAAATCACTAGTTTACTTGTCATCTTCAAATTATTTATAGTTTTGTAACAATATGCATTTAAAAGTGATTTGTTTTCTTATAAAATATTTGTTTAATTGTCAAAGTTGGCCAAAAAGTGGGAACCAATATTATGGGACTGGGTTTGGTTTACAAATTTAAAAATCTTTTTCCTTATCTACTTTACATACATGATTAGAATTTTTGTGATAAGAGCTTAAATCATTGTGACTTTTTTCTCTTTAGAGGAAAGTAATTTAGTGTTTGACTATAGAATATGGATGTAGTGATAATAAGGTGTCTACGAAATCATGGTATGCCAAACTATGGTGTTAAGTGAAAATAAAATTTCAAGAAAATAAGGTTAGGAAACTTGACGTAGAAATTTGAACAAGTTATCAATCTTATGTCAAAAAAATGTAAGATGAGAATATTTAGTAAATTGAATGTAATTTCAAAGATACTAGTTATTTTTTGAAAAAAAAAAATTTGTTTGGTGAAAAATTAAAATTCCATTGCAACAAGTAGATAATGATAAAATTCCTCTTTTACACTTCTTACCCAAAAACCATGAACAAGGAGGATAATGAATATAGAAAGGGTGTCATATTTTATCTTACAACAAATATAGGTAACTATTGTCACATAAGACAAGATGTAACTCCACCCCAAAGCACCAATATTCATTCTAACAATAACTAATGACTAGGATACACCTTTATCACTTAAACACAATACTAAAAAGACTCTAACATAATTTAGTGATAAAAAAGCACAGACTAACACCATCATAAGGAACACAAGGGATGTTTGAACTAGATTTGTCACTGTGGAGAGAGAAATAATTGAGTGCAAGAGGAGAAAGTGATGTGGATTTTTTTGAGTAGAGACCTGTTTTAAGAAAGATAAATGCCACAATCCCATATCTAACACCATCAATTGTAGTAGGGAACTCAATTTTAGTCAAAAATACTTGTTGAATCAAGGGCTAGGTTTGTAGACGAGATGAGAGAAACATTTTAGTCCTAGAGCTACACTCCACTTATTTCCCTTCTATGAAGGTTGTGATCTTGTTTTCATTTCTTTTAATTTTATAGATGAAAATTTCAAAATAGCTCATTTACATGCCTATCATTACAAGAAATTATAAAGAATTTTATCTAAATTTTTAGAAGACATAACATTTAACTTATCTTCCTTAGTTTTTTTTTGACACTTTAAACAATATTTGTTGTCCATATGTATTTGAGGAGGGGAATGGACACTTCTTTTTTTATATTTTTATCTCAGGCATGTGAACATGTTTGTCTACATCCTTCAATCTTGAAAGTGGCATGGGCCCCTTAAATGGATATGAAGTCTACTTATATACTTCATGAATGCATTATCTATCAGTTAACCCTTACTTATTTAAGCTTCCCTTCTACAAAATTTGTTTGCACTCTTGTCATTTTGAACATCCTTCTACAATATTTTTTTGTTGTTGTTCCATAATCATATATGCCTCACTCATGCATATTTTTGTTCTTCATTATATAAGCACCCCTTTATTTTCACTATCTTATTTTCTAAGTTTGAAACTTGTTATCATAACTCTTACTTTCCTTATTTAGGAATATTTTAACTTTCAAAAGCCTTATTGACTTGGTGTTGTTTAGATTATTCTTCTTTCCTTTCTCAGTCATTCATTACTAGCATACTAATATATCTAATAATTATATAATTTTAATTCATTAAATCTTTGATATCATTACAAATAATATGATCTTAACATTATCATTGTAAGTACTAAAACCATTTCAAAACTTTAATATTCTATATTCATAAAAATGAACATTATTCAAACCTTTTTAAAAAACTTATTAAAACTAAAAAATATTTTCAACTAATAAAAGAAAATTATATGAATGAAATGTCAAATTTAATAATTATACATATTTTCAATTCCCCTCAAAATACAAAATAGATCATTCAAGTATACATGACCATAATGTCATTAAGTATATAATGAAATAAGATAAATAATGCTATGACTACAATCTAAAAAATCCATTGACATAAAAAATATCATCTAAATATTATGGACTAATCATGAAACATTTGGGCTCTCTTGGATCAACTAATATATGAAGTTCACCCTTTTCTCATGACTACCTTCTACATTAATAAAATAATTATACTCGTATACCATTATTTAATCTTAGATAATAAAATAGAAAATGGTGTCTAAGATAATAAACACACTTTGGATTAACCTTTGTTTTTTTTTTTTTTTTGACAAAATCTAATTCCATGGCTTCTCAATACGGACATGTGATTGGGTCAATGGTGTCACATTTCTTTGAAAAATAATAATGAATCTAGCATAATTCAATATCAGTTATTCAAATACTTGAACTATGTGTAATGTTGATAAATACATTTTTTTATACTATGATTTCCTATAGCTAAATAACTTACAATTAAGTTGAAGCTCAATTCAATTTAACAATCTTGATTTTGAATATGAACATATGTATGGCTCTAGGTCATATGAATATATTGAAAGACACAATTAATATAGGAAAAAAAAAATTTAATCATGAATATTGATTAATAACAAGTGAATTATTCAATGATTGATGTGGATATTGAGCCACATCAATTTATTCAAAAATACAATTTATATAGAAAAAATAAATGTCAACAACCAATACTAATTAATAATAATTGAACTATTTAATATTAGGTATTGATCTTTTACATAGATATAAATATATATTTAAACCACGTATATATATTAAACAACACAATTGATATGGAAAAAAAAAAATTTAGCTACTTATGTTGATTTATTATACTAAACTATTAAAATTTGTTTTGAATATAGACTACGACCCCCTACTTATATCATATGCATAAATAAAACATTTCTTGGAGATGACTCCATACATGTAGCTAGCCACTAACAAGATAAAAATCAAATTACAAATTACATAAGTTATTGAATATTAACTATTGAAAATTAGTAAGAAGTTAACTATAAAACAATCAATGAAATTAAGTCATTCTTAAAACATTAAACATGAAAAAAAAGTCAATATTGACTATGTAACACTTTAAATCTAAAAATCAAATCTTAATGTGTGGTCTTCAAGTGGACCAATAAATGAACTACACAAAAATTCAATCCTCCATTGAACTCTTAGAAAGCCAGTAATAGCTTTAGCACAGTTTATATATGCGAGAGCTTCTAAACTACAAAATAAATTTATTCTGGTCATGCCATCATAGTCACCGAGCAAAGAGAAAATTATAATGCTCGCTTAGATCCTCTTTTCTCACAATAATCCCTTCTCCTTGCAGGACTTAATAGCACCATCAAACATGTGCTCCATGGTGTATTTGAATTGGAAGCCCATATCAGTCAATTTCTTAGAAGAGAACACCACTGGTTTCAGCGATTCATCTACACCTTTAAATCTGTTTATCACACAATCAAAAGTTGTAGATAAATGTAGTGGACCATGATAATGAACTCTAATCATATCAAATAGTTTATATTCAATCACTTACTTGGTGAGTACATTGTACTCTGGGTACTTTTTGGCAAGCATCTTTGCAATTTCCACTATGGTGGTGTTCTCAGAAGAGCAAATGTACCTCCCTTTGGCCTCTGGATGCTCATACAAAAATATGTGAGCCATGCATAAGTCATCTAAGTGAATCAGCTGAGCCTGCTTTATGATGTGGTAATGAGATTCAGTTTCTGCATAGGCAGGAATTCGATGGGATTTAAAAAGTATGGGTGTTTTCTTTTAAATTATATTAATAAGTGAGTCTCGTAAATAATTTGGGTGATTTGAAATGTGGGTAATTTGAAATGAACTGCTCAACAAATCAATACATTTAAATGGGTCATCTTGAATCACATTAGAGATGGATTTTTACGTACCAAATTCCTAATAAATCATCTAACCATCTCAAATCACATTATTAAATACATCTTACAAATCATCTAAACAAATCTATCCTTACAATATGCTAAAACTTAACCAAATTAATATAATCTGTACATATGCTAAACAGATATTTGATCTCCTTGAAAAGACTTGTAAGTTACTTGAGAGGAGTGAAAGTGCAGTGATCATGCTGGGAGGCATTGTTTGCATAATGAATGGCCCCACCACCAGAGTGGGAATGATGCTGATCATATCCACATTTTTCTCCTCTGCAAAATCCCATGCAGCCTTTTCTGCCAGTGTCTTTGACACAAAGTACATCTGTAATAGTAGATGGTATTAAACAGTAAGGAAAAGTAAAGTAAATGCTAATGACAAATATCAAAGAGAACTTTAATGTTATATTTGAGTGTTTCTGGATTAGATTGTGTATGTAGTTTTTGTATCTAGAATTACATTTAGTGCTCCATCATCAGCATGAGAGAGTCTACAAATAAGATAGAAAAGTAGATGCAAAAACTACATACACAATCTAATCCAAAAGAACTCAAATATTTTCATAAATTGTAAAAATTTAATAACTTTAATTTCAATATTGTTTTCCTCTTCAACTCTCTACTTCAGTGGAGAAAAGTTTGAACCAGTTTAAGGTGTAAAGGGATTTACTTACCCAACCAGTCATCTTTACTCTTCTACAAAAATCAATGTTGCTCCAACTCTTCTCCTCAAACACCATTTCTGGATCATAATGCTCTTGTAAGTCCACAGTTCCCGCTGATGAGGTGAAAACAACACGCCTTATAGACTTGGCTTTAGCACATGCTCTCAGCACATTCAGAACCCCATTAATACACGGCTTTATCACCTCATTCTGATACACATCCACTATAGTCATATCATTAATAATTATATCAGAGTCATATGGTCTCTCAACCTTGTCTATATGATGTTAAACCAATGTTTTGAAACATTCTCACATGATTTTCGATAAACAAAATTAATGAACAATATAAGATTAGTAAGTGATATTTTTCATAGTAAGTTGGCTGTGTCATAATTTTGATTAAGTAAAAACAGATTTTATCGGACCCAAAATCTTTTACATAAAATCAAAAGTCTAGAGATAAACGAGAAAAGTAAACAGCAAAGAAAAGCAGCACAGGACAATATGAGACAGACCTCCAAAAAGAACACCCATGAGGTCACCCAAGACAAAGCTGGAAAAGACAGCAAAAGAACAGCAAAAAAACAACAACCGACCAGCTAAGAAGCCTTTATCAGGTCAACAACCTGATCCACCAGAATATGCATATTTTCAGCAACGGCCTTCACCTCGTCCTTTTTACTCACATCCTCATTCTTCTTAGAATGAGCTCCGGTGTGTTTGCTGGGGCCCTGATTCTCTGCCACCGGAGGGGAGTCCTACCCTTTGTCATGCTCAAGCCGCTTCAAGAGGTTACCCACATTATCAGCCATCTGTATGAACAACTTTTTCAAATTGCCCAGCTTAGCATCCATTTTAGACACCTTCCCCTGAATACCACTAATCGCTTTATCTAGCACCCTGTGTTTGGCCTCGAGCTGTGGTATCTTATGCATGTGGTTGGTTGTGTCATAGTTATAATAATTCAACTATGTAGTTTTTGAGTCAAACTTATTTATAGACTCATGTTTCATGACTGGTTCACAAGAATCTAACTTTCATTACGATTAGTGGTATTCTTTATGATTAAATGTGTTTCAGTTGGAGCAGACAGCTTAAACATCACACTCTAAGGCATAATTCCTAAGCTAAAAGTGTTAAATAGTCAAAATTGACTTACTTTTTCCAAACTTAATTTTTACTTAAAAGTGGCCGAATGAAAAATATAATATGACTTAAATACAATGAATTCAAAATATACTATTTAATCTCATGCAATATGAATCCATTTATTTGACTTTAAAACTAAAATGTTAAATCCTTCACAATATATTCAGAAGATAAACAAGCAACTTACCTCAGGATCAGCAGATTCAAAATCCATAGGAGTAGCCATGTGGAAAACACCTTCACAGCCATCAATGGGAGCATCAAAGCTGCCTTCATCATCCAAATCAGATTTCCAAAGACTCAATCTTTCCTTGGCACCAGGAAGGTCCAGAAGGTGTTTGGTCTTTATTGGGTTTGCTATACCACACATTTAAATATTTAATAAATAAATAATGTTAACAGTTAAAACAACATCTTAAATAATTCTTAAAATAATTAATCTATAGTCCTTAGCATCAGCATTGAGAACACATGGATAATACAAAACATTAAAACTAAAATTATAGCACACAATGATCAAAATAGAACAATTTTATTGTTGATCATGAAAAGAAAACATACTTGGATCTCTTACAGTTGCTCTAACAGTATACCCTTGTTCTAGCAACCTCATAATCATCCATGATCCCACATATCCAGTTGCACCTGTAACACAAACTGGACCTTTCATCTGCTTACCCACATTTTCACTTCCTTGTAAGTTTTTGCTAACTAGCTGAGGCATTTCAATTTATGAGAATTCAAACAAGAAGAGTATTACGACCGGCTGAGTGAATGCTCAAGGTTTTTTCTTCCCATTTTATAAACTCTAAAATTGAACCAAACATGCTCAACTGTTAAATTTTGAAGGGAAGATGAAGGCAAGATTTCAGCGGTAGATTATAAGACTGGCTGGTAGAGTAAAGCTTCTGGAGGGAGTTTAAGTAGAGCATGTGAAAAAGTAAATGAAGTGCAGAAGAAATGATCCAGAAATGGTAGCCTTTTATTGCTTGTTACGTACGAATGTCATAGCTTTATATGGTTTTCCTCCCCCTCTATTATTTGGTGGTTTCCCTATAAATATGGCCATGCCTATGGAGCTGCTTGGTAAAATTAAAGCGAGCTTTGCTCGGGTAGTGAGTCTATAGACACAATATCAACCCAAGAGAAATGTTAAGAAATCATAGAAGTAATGTCCACCTAATCTAATAAATGAGTTTTTTAAATTAAATTTTAATAATGTTTGCTTATGCATTTGACTTTTTACTTCTCATCACCTACATAGCTTCACTTCTATTAAGGATGGTTGTCATAAAGTATATACCATTTTCTTTTAAATAAATATATGATTGTATTCAATAATAATTAATATATTAAATTATTATTTATAATTTTATAATAATATACAAATAACAAATTTTAAAATTAATAAAAGATATTTTTAAAAAAGAATAGAAGAAGTTCAAACATAAAAAAATATGAATATCTTAATAAAAGAGGATAATATTAAAAGGAATTTCTATTACAAGACTTAATAATAATAAAATATGAAATGTTCACTTTATTTTTCTTATGACAATATTTAAATAGATATACTCTTTTCAAAAATATATAAGAAGTGAGAGCCTACAACACAATAATATAATGGTAACTTGTGAGGCTCTCATGTGGGAGGTCTTGAGTTCAAGTCTACTCTAGCTTAACAAGTAGCCTTTCTAAGTTTAATTTTCCAGTAAGCGAAATTTTCTTTTCTATTAAATCGTCCCCTTAACAAGATTTTTTGTTTAACATGGCCAAAATTGAACCCAAGTGGAATAAGTTGATATTACTTGTTTAACAAGGTGGAACCACGAAGAGAATTGTCAACATGGCTGAAAACTAATACATCCAATGAACTCTTAATTATTCATACAAAATGTCATGGAAATATCTCAACAATTTGATCCCTTGACAACAACCACCTACTAATACAGACCCACACCACAGACTATACTCTTGAATAGCCATTATAAAAAATAACTCCATTTCTAATATAAACCCACTCCATAGACTATACTCTTGAATAGCCATTATAAAAAATAACTCCATTTCTAACTACCTTATAGACCAATGAGACTAATTCATCTTCCAACTGGAGTAAATCAAGAGCATTTGAAAGAAACATGGACAAAATTCAGTAAGGATAAATGAGATGACAAGTTAATAGAGATAATGTATCCTCACCAATGACCACTTGCACATTCCTACAACAATCATTGTAATTCATATGGAATAGTTGGTTTAAATCTACATTAGAAATATCATTGGTTAATGCCCTCTGAGAATGAGATAACCAAACAAACACCTGGAAGATGAGAGGAGAATAGTCCATTTTATGATGGTGCACCTCACAAAAACATAAACCAATTCTACAAAGGTCATTTTTGAAGCTTGTTGAAACCTATCCAAAAAGCATGTGAATGAGATGGAAAATTGGAGCTGAAATAATGAAAAATAAAAATAAAAGTGGTGCTCCTTACAAGTTATGAGATGTAGAATGAAGAGCCCATGTATTTTGTGCAACCTAACCTAAATTGGCCTAAAGTGGAACAAATTATATCATCTCCCATCTACACTCAGTTTCATAGAGGGAACATGTCATTTATGTCAAATTGTATAGGGTAATTTTTGTTCTCAAGGAAGAGGAAGAGAAAGAGTGTGTTGAACTTCATAATATTTTTATGGAAGTGGACAAAACCCTTGCACCTAGAGTTGCTTAATTCTCTAGTTTAGCATGCATGAAACCTTTTGTAATTAGTGGTTTTGAAATTAAATTTGGAGTGATGAGGTCCTTTCTTCATATTGGTTACATTTTTGTTGGTAATAGATTGTCCTTTTGATTTAACCCTCAAACACCCAAATTTGTGGACAACATCTAATTACAATAGTTGGAAAGTTATTTTGAAATGACTAACTTCCCTCTGAATCCCTAAGTACAACTCCCTATTGCATTGTGATTTGCAATGAATTATTTTTACTTCTAAATCTAAAATGGGGTGTGTTCTTAACCCAAGAATAGGAGAGGTAAACTAAGCTAGGCCTAAATAGGAACTAACTTAGGCAAGAGTTGATATTTTAAGATTGGTTAAGTCTATGAATTCACACATCTTACGCAAACATAAGGATTAATGATTCAATAATTCATGCTAACTAAAACTAAATTGATATCAGCAGGAAACTAACCACAGAGATTTAAAGACTGACTTGAAAGAAAACACAAAAGGGATTTCTCTTGAACCTATGATAACAATACTATGATCTTCAGTTTGTTGCTTCGAAATAGGGGAGTGAAACTTTGCTCATTCCTTGATTAAATTCAGATGAAAGAGAAAACATAAAACTAACATAAAGCAGAATGGAACATAAAATAATTGACACAAAATACCATTCAATTATCTCTGCAATATCTTGTATTTCACACCAAAAATTAGTTGAGCTTTTATTAATCTTTCAATCTAGTACATATAGGATTCCTAGATGATTATTACAAAAGGAACTTAAATCGGTTCATTTCCTCAGAAATGAGAAATGGCAAGGAGCCAATTTGTCCATTACAATCATTACATCAAAATATGAAAGGGGTAAAATATGAATCACTTCACCTTCTTTCCCTTTTCTAACCTTTCCTTATAGGCCTTGGTAGCAACAATGATTGGAATTAATTCTTCATGCCTATGAACATGTACATTAGTGTATCTTAAGAGCTACTTAGAATGCTCTCTGGCTAAATCTTTGACAACATTTAACTAATCCTATATCTCCTCCATGGTCATGTGTACACACGTACCAAGTTTTTGGAGCTTGAAAACTCTGTTATGATGATCAAAAGATATCCCTATCAAACCATCCATGTAATTGGAGATGTTCTCTTGCATGATGGCTACTCCAATGATTCCCTTTCCTTGTCCACTAGTTTGAGAATCTATATGTAGACCTCTTAAGAGTTCATAGCCTCTGTCTTGATCTTTTTTCACTTTGGCTTTTGCTTCTTTAAGTCCTTTCTCTATCATTAGGATAATCTTAGACTTGAATTGCATGCTTTGAAGCTACTCAAATAAAGGCTCATCTCCCTTAGGCAAGATCTTTGCTTCCACAGCCTCCTTAACCTTCGTATGGATAATCATCTTCAGTAAGGAGACACAATCTTCACTCTTAACTTTCTCTGCTACCAGGGTATCTCTATTTGTTGAAATGTTGTCCTTCTTTGTTTCAAGCCTTAGTATTGCATTGCCAATTTGTTCTATAACAATGAGTCCCTCTAACTTGAGTTTGCCACTCCACTCTCCACCAATTTTCCCAAAATGTTTATCTTCTTAGAGCTAAGAGATGAGTGCTTGGACATTGGTAGCAATAGGATCACTAGTGATTGACATTTTGGAGATGCTTGCCAATGGGGTGATCAACTACTTGATGAAGCCATTAAGTTCATAGATTTCTGCCTTCATTTTGACTTTTGATAATATAAGACTTTCAAGTTGTCCCTCTATTACATCAGTCGTTGACTTCCATAAGCCCACATTGGTGTCATCTCTGACCTCCCCGAGATCCACAGAATGTAGGGAAAAATCATCCATAGACATATCTTCAATTCTTCCTTCTTTAGTGGGCTTGGCAATTTCCATCGTCAGATGCCTTGTTTTAGGATCTTGTCCAAGAATGGACAAGGTCTTCTATTTTTTTGACTTTTCTTAGTGCTAATCTAGAGTGGATAGCCAAAGATAAAGTCTCTTTGTTAGGAGCTCCTTCATCTCTCCCCTTTCTTTTTTTGTCCAAAGTTGATGCAGGAAGTTCAAAGAGTCATAACTTTTGACTCAGATCTGGATATTCTTAGATTTTTCTAGATTATTTGCAAAATCTATAGTTGAGGTGGATTCCAACTTAGCTTGCTCTGTTGGGGCTGTTTTGAGTTATTTTTTGAGACCCAAAAATTCCATCTTGACCTCTGAATTTAGTTTTAAGATATCTTAGGTGTTTTTTTTGTTTTTTCTACTTTGTAATAACTTTGAAATTTATTTCTAAATTTTGGAGATTAGTTGGCAATTCGCCTTTTTGCTGTAAAGGGTAGATATAGGAAACTTCAGATTTGCTTTTAGAGGTTTTTTAGAAGTTACCAAAAATGGAATTTTTTTTAGTTGTCAAAATTTGCTTGATTTGGAAATTTTCTGTTTTCTCTTTTGAGAGTTTGTTGTTAATTAATTGAGTTAGAGATCCATGTAGAAGTAGTTTTCAATAATGAACAATCCAGAGTTTGAATCTATATTGAGTTCTATCACGAGTTATTCAATTTTCTATGAATTAAGATCAGAGTGCTACATCATTTGGTATCAAAACCACAAGATAGCTGGGAGAGGAAGAGGAAAAGGAGGCATTGCCCAATTTCAAAGAATCATACTAGACTTGCAAAGGTAGATTGAGGAGCTTACTAAAATAGTTGATAATCAAAGAACACAAAATGATAATGTATTGGAGGAAGAAACAGAAAGAGGAAGCAATGATGAAACAGAGGGAAATGTAGAAGATGAAGCTGAAGAGTTAGCATGAATGAGCTATAAAGATAAAGTCCTAAGGGCTTTAGAAGGAAAGAATGATGGTATCAAAATTTAAGTCTTAGGCTATGCTGGTAGCCTTAAAGTAGAAGAATTGATAGATTGGTTAAATGAGATGAGTAAATTTTTTGATTGGAAGCCTATGATAGAGGAAAAGAAGATGAAGTTTGCATGCATGAAGTTGAAAGGTCATGCCATGATCTAGTGTGATCATCTCCAAAAAGAGTGGGTGAAGAAAAAAAGGAGAAGATCAAGACATGGAGTAAGATGGAAAAGAAATTGAGGGAAATCTTTTTTCCTATAGATTATTCTCAAACTGTCTTTCATAGGTTCCAAAATCTGAAGTAGAATCTATCTTCTGTGCAAGGATACATAAATGAATTCTATAAGCTATCCATGCATATAAAACATCAAGAAGATGATGAGCAGATGATAGCTAGATATATAAATGGTTTAAAATTCACCATCCAAGATGAGTTGAGCATGCACCATGTCAATAGTATGGAAGAGGCCTATCAGTTGGCTCTAAAGGCTAAAGAGAAATAGAATAGACAATATAACCAAAGGAATAGAGGAGGACAAAGATGCACGTCAAACCCTTTTCAAGGAAGTTCCAATTATGGTCAAGGAGACTCATCCTCAGGATTTGATAAAGCAATAGATACCCAACAAGAACCTCAAAACCTAGAAAGAGGAAAGGGTTTTCAAAGAGGATGAGGTTATGGTAGTAGAAGAGGATGGGAAAATCAAAGAAGGCCTTTTGTTTGTTTCAGATGTAGAGAGGAAGGACACAAGTCTTTCAAATGCTCAAACTATAACATGCCAAAAAGAATGCAAGGAAAACAAACCAAAGTGAACCTGATGCAAGCAGAAGAAGAGGAGAAAAATATCTCACTAGATGTAGGGGAAAATCTCATGATGAGGAGATCAATGATCATCTTAGAGAAGGATGAAACTCCTGCAAATAACTCTGACAATTCATGGCTATGAATCAACATCTTTAGAACTAGGTGCACTCTAGGTGGAAAGGTATGTCAAGTTATTATTGATGGGGGTAGTTGAGAGAATATGGTGTCTAGAGTGTTGGAGTTGAGGAAAGCCAACTTTGAAGACGCCAAGATCACCTGCATGCGAAACCTGTCAAAGAGAAGCCATAGAAGGGAAGAGCATGGAGCACAGGCAAAAACCCTAAACGGACATGAGAGCCATCATAATGCAAACACAAGAAGAAATGTATTTACAATAAGAAATGATGTTATGATTTGATTGTTAAAATACAATGAGAGAGAGCCCGAATATAAAGAGCTCATGGAAGCTTGTAGAACAAGCTGGAAGGTGGTAGAAGATAAGTGTGACAACTAGAAGGGAACAAACTCCCGTGTTGTCAACAACTAACCACTACATGCATTAAATATGAAATATTAAATAAATGCATGACCTAAGTAAGCTTAAGCAATAGAATAAATAATTAATAATTAATTATTTACTCTAACACCCCCCCTTAAGTGCAACTTAGGGAAATGCCTTAAGCTCACAAAACAAAGATGAAATGCATAATGGGTCCCGGCAACGAGGCCATTTTAGGTACAAATGATACAAAATCAAAATAGCATCATAGAGTTAGTCTCCAAGAAGAATGCAACCTTTGTAAGCGAGGAAAGAGAGAAAACCACATGGGAAAAACCCTCCCCCAAAAAGAGGTAAGAACCTAGTGAAGAACGGAAGAAGTCTCCAACTAGGGAAATTGTCCCCTAAAACAGGAACAGAGAGTGATCATGAAGAAGCAGCATCACTGAAGCATGAAGAAGTCGCAAATTTGCCAAACTACTGATCTGAAGAAACCTCCATGGAAGAAGAAGGCACGAACTGAGCATGTCTATATGGTAGATGATCCATCTCACCGAAATGCATAGGTAGCCAGCCACTGCAATCGCCTTGTACATAGGATCAACCACTGAATACATAGTTCACACTATCGAACCATCGAACCATGGATGCATTAGAACACAGCATAACCCCCCCTTAATGCAGACAGGGTGTGATGACAGGCAACTGAGAAGGTGAGCCAAAATCTCCTGCAAACGAACCAAGAATGAGGAGAGAGGGAAAGAGGTACAGACACCGATAAAGACACGGTCTAACTGACTCTGCATGGGCTAATGTCGTGGAAGGGACACTCACTTGACAAAGGGAGAATGCCTAAAACAGCAAACAAATAATCCCCCCCATGGTGCTTTATGAAATAGTGCATGCACAGCTGACTCAAAACAACGTTCATGACTCCCAGAATAAAAAAGTGACACTTTATCTCAGTGCGAAACAAAAAAGTGCTTCAAAAGGATAGCTACAATGATCAAAAAAGAAAAAGAGCTGAATCAAAAGAAAGTACAGCCAAAAAGAAAGCAAACCATGCCAGGAAAACGATCCTCGGGCCTAAAATACTCAAAATATCCACCATAGAGCAAAAAACACCAAAACTATGATAGAAAGAGAAGAGGTCAAGAATGAAGAAAAAGGACTACATTTCTAAAAAGAACACAACACCAGCTTTCCAGAAATATAAAGTTTTCAAAAAACTGACATGGGGTGTAAAAGATATGCATGCCGGAGTCAAAAATAGGACTTCGGACTTCAACAGAAAAAACAAGCAATAAAAATGCATCAAAACCAAAAAATACCTGACCAAAATCTCCGTCTTGGAACCAGCTTTCCGACGCTTCTTTCGGATTGGAAAAATACCTCAGTATGCAAGAGTTATGGCCAAAAAAACCACAAGTAGGTCCAAAAGCAATCGGGAGAGGTGCATGCAAGGGTTGATGTAGCGCTGACGTCAGCAAGTCAGCCGATTAAATTTGATAGTTTGGTGGCCGTCGCAACAAAAAAAAAGTGCCACGTGGCAGTCTGACGTGGCAGGGGTGATGTGGTGGGTCCACGTGGCAAGGTGCCACGTGGCGCCCAGGCCACGTGTCACCCCCGCAGTGGCTGAAAAAGTGCTGCTGACGTACCCGTTGACTGGGCTGGTAATAGAGGTCAAACCGGGCGGTGGCGCTGCAGACAGGAGGCACTGTCGGAAACTGGACTGCCGGCGAGAAACTGGACACCCGCAGCGGCGGAAATAGCCTGCGGCGGAGGCTGGACAACGGCGGAGCAAATACAGAGCCGCCGGTGGGGGCGACCGAGGAGATGAGGAGTCGGCACAGGTGTGGCGCGGGCGGCCCTGCGGTGGCCGCTGGGCGGTGCCGCGGTGGAGCGGCCCAGCGCCCTTTTTTTTAAATTTTTTTAAATCGCCGTGCGCCCGTACGATCCGTACGACAGACCTGGAGGCTTCAAAAAATCTCCAAAAATGCCCTGTCTCCAAAAACGACAAGTTTTATATGAATCCTGACTGCAAACGGCCTTATGGATCCAATGGTGATGTCCGTTTGGTCTCAAAGTGCTCTGAAAAATTGCTGATCCCCTAATTTGAAGAAAAATTCCACAAACAAATTAGGGTTTGTGACTTCAAATCACGGCTTCAAAATTTCTTCAACGAAGCTGCAGCAGGAAGGCTCTGATACCATGTTGGAGTTGAGGAAAGCCAACTCCGAAGATGCCAAGATCACCTACATGCGAAACCTGTCAAAGAGAAGCCATAGAAGGGAAGAGCATGGAGCACGGGCAAAAACCCTAAACGGACATGAGAGCCATCATAATGCAAACACAAGAAGAAAAGTATTTACAATAAGAAATGATGTTATGATTTGATTGTTAAAATACAATGAGAGAGAGCCCGAATATAAAGAGCTCATGGAAGCTTGTAGAACAAGCTGGAAGGTGGTAGAAGATAAGTGTGACAACTAGAAGGGAACAAACTCCCGTGTTGTCAACAACTAACCACTACATGCATTAAATATGAAATATTAAATAAATGCATGACCTAAGTAAGCTTAAGCAATAGAATAAATAATTAATAATTAATTATTTACTCTAACATAGAGAAATGGTAGAGAAACTAGGTTTACAATGTGAAAAGCACCCTCATCCCTATCGTATTGTTGGAAATGATTAAAGAGATCATGAATGAAGAATAATGGAACTGGTAAAGAATGTTTTCAATCATTATTTTGTCATTGATGTCAAACTTGCTACTTGTAGGAATGACAATCACTTTAGTTATCCAAATACTATCAATTGGTTGATTAACAAGGAGGTGGCAATCAATAAGATGTAACTAGAACACCTAGAGAAAGGTTGAAGTTATGATGTTGTAATGAAGTACAAGGATCAGCTAAGCCATTGATGAAATAGTGTATTGATGACATATTCTAAGACACAGAGAATGGACACACTTAAACACATCAAAGATGTAAGGTTTAGCGAAGTCATTTGTAAAGCCTAACTAAGTTCATAAGAGAGTGCCGAGCAAGCTAGTTAGTGCCGAACAGATTCTTAGTTGAAGCCGAGCAAGTTTGCCTTTAGAGTGTGCCGAGTGATCTTCAAGTGTCGAGTAAATATCAAGTGCCGAGTGATCTTCAAGTGCCGAGCGAAGATCAAGTGCCGAGTGAAGATCAGGTGCCAAGCGAAGATCAGATGCTGAGTAGAATACAGGAGCTGAGTAATACAGAAGGTGCCAAGCATCAGTAAACCAATAGCGCTGAGGTGCTGCATTATTTTGAGAGTCAAAAATTTGCCTGATGTGAGCCGACAAGGTTGTTATCTAGAATTCTGTGAATCAAATAGAAGATAAGAATGATGAGTTGGTGGCATAGAATTGTATGTAAAATGTCTTCTAGATGAAGATGAGATATGGGACATATACATTGTATCGTACCTAATCTATTGAAACCATAAAGTTGGAGAGGGAGAATCGAGTGGGAAAGGTATTCCAAATTTCTATTTAAGGAGCCATAAGGTCACGAAACAAGTGGTTGGTCAAGCATGAAAGCATGAAGTGCTGAAGAAGGTGCTAAGGAGGAAGAAAGCATAGAAAATCTATTTTGATAGATGACCATAAGGATGATTGCATTGGTATAATGAGCAAGAAGACTTAAGGAAGACAAGCTGTCAAGAGTCGTAGTGATTAAAGCCAAGCAAAGGATTGAACTAAAGAGTGATCTGTAATCTGCAAGATATGTTGTAAGTTGTATCAGATCAAAAGTCATTATTGTTACTCTCTAACAATTGTAACAGTTAGTCTAAATCCTATGAACTTAGGTTGGTTTAATAGCCATGTTATAAATCCTTTAATAGGGTGACATTCTAAGTGAATGTTCCAAAGTCTTTTGACCAGACCCATTCCTAACAGTATGGTAAAATCCTCTAACAAGGTCACATTTAACAATGTGTTGTAAGCCTTTAACAGAGCATCACTTTAGAAGAGTGAGAATTGAGTAGCATGTTACTGGTGGTTTTTCCCAAATTGAGTTTCCATGTAAATCATTGTGTCATGTGTTAATCTTGCATGTTTTATTCCTACATGTTGATTTGTTGTAACTTGCTAAGATGGATGTTTTAAGCTTGGATGGATGAATAGTTCAATGGGCTCACTATAATTTGTGAAAAAGTACTATTAGGGAATTTAGACCTTGGATAACTGATTCACCCCCCCCCCCCCCCCCCCTCTCAGTTATTCTAAAGAATTCTAACAATTGGTATTAGAGCCTTGCTGCTAATTTAGTTTAAAGGAACTAGAAGCAAAAATGATCACAATGCCTAAGAGAGAAGTTCCCAAACTCAACAAAGAAAAATTTGTTGCATGGCAAAGCTTGATGAAGCTACATCTTGGATCCATAGGATATTATGTCCAAAATTCAATTGTTACTGAACATGTTGATCCAACTGGTACTCTTATTGCAGAAGATTTGAAAAACAAACAAGAACACAATCAGACAATGTTGGAAATTGCTTTTGCACTCAACTATGCTGAATTCGATGATATCAAAGGATGTGACACTGCATTCAAGATGTGGAAAGCCTTATCATACATTTATAGAGGAGATTAGAATGTCCAAAGAGAAAAAAGAGAAAGCCTCAGAGGAAAGTTCAATGACATGAAAATGGAAGAAAGTGAGAATGTTGCTCAGTATGCCTCTAGAATAAAGGAAGTGGTAAGTGCAATAAGATGTTTGAGTGGTCAATTGGATGAAGATACTATTAATAGTAAGTTCTTAATAACATTTCTCCCTATATATGCTATTAGAGTATCTGCTATACAAGAGATAAGATGTATACTAGGAAACAATCTAAGTTTTGAAGGAATAGTGGGTAGACTCACTGCATTTGAGTTATCTAACTTTGACAATTACAGACCTGAGAATGTTGAATCTTCTTTCAAGGCCAAGCTATCATTGAAAGATGCTAAACAGGTGAAACCAAAGAAGGGAAGAAAGATGAAATATGTATCCAGTGACAGTAGCACTGATGAGGAAGATGTGGAACAATTAGAAGCATTACTAGTAAGAAGATTTCACAGAGGCGAAGGAAAATTCAAAGGTAAGCTGCCTATCATTTTTTTATATTGCAATGAAGGAGGACATATTGCTGCAAGGTGTACATAGAAAAAGGAATACAAGGAATGTAACAAGTACAAATACAAAAGAGAAGATGATAAGAAAGATTACAAAGACAAAGGCAAGAAGTGCTATATTGCTGAAGAGGATTTTTATGATAATGATGATGAAGTTTTCTACATAGCCATGAAGGACCAATCTGATGAAGAAGAGCCTACAACACTGGTAACATGTATGAACAAGAATGACAGATGGATCATAGACAGTGGATTCTCACATCACATGACAGGAGACAAAAGTAAGTTTGTTAACCTTACTCAGTATGATGGAAATAGTGTTAGATTTGGAAATGATGCTCCATGTCAAATCAAAGGAAAAGGCTCCATTAACTTATAGAGAAAATTTCATGTGACAATGCATACTAAGTTGAAGGGCTAAACTACAATTTTCTAAGTGTCTCACAGTTAGGCAATGTAAGATGCAAAGTAGAATTTGGAAACAAAACTGCAAAAATCTATGATACTGATGGTAAATTGATAGGAAAAGGAGATCAAACAAGAAGTAATCTATTTTACCTTGATATGGAAAATACTTCTTGTCTTGTTACAAAATTTGATGATGTGTGGTTATGACATAGAAGGCTATGTCATGTCAACTTTGATAATCTGGTCAATATCAATAAAATAAAGAAAGTCAGAGGTTTACCTAAACTGAAGAAACCTGACAATATCATGTGCAAACAATGTCAGCTAGGAAAGATGACCAAGTCAAGTTTCAAGAGTAAAAACTATACATATAAAGAAGTACTTGAGTTAGTCCATACTGACTTATGTGGTCCAATAAAAGTACAAAGCTACAAAGGAGATAAATATATAATGTTTTTTGTTGATGACTATTCCATAATGATGACTATCATGTTCTTAAAGAAAAAATTTGATGCTTTTAAAATGTTTAAGTGGTATGTGGCTAGAGTTGAAAAGGAAACATGAAAGAGTTTGAAATGCCTAAGATCAGATAGAGGTGGTGAATTCACATCAAATAAATTTGAGATATTTTGCAAAGACAAAGGAATTAAGAGACAAACATTAGCCCCTAGAACTCCCTCACAAAATGGAATTGCTGAGAGAAGAAATAGATCTGTGATTGACTGTGCTAGAACACTAATGATGGAAAAGACTATTGCTCTAAAATATTGGAGAGAAGCTATAAGTGTGGCTGTTCATACACTTAACCCAGTACAAGTCGAGAAAGGTACAAGTGCAATACCTTTTGAATTATGGTATGGTCACTCACTCGATGTAAAGTATTTCAAAGTATTTGGCTGCAAATTTTTTATCCTTAAAGATGCTAGAAATGGAAAATTTGATGCAAAAAGTGATGAAGGTATATTCCTTGGTTACTCCACTAGAAGTAAAGCTTATAAGTGTTTAAATACTTATATTAACAAAATTGTGGAAAGTGCAAATGTAAACTTTGATGAGCATACAAAAGTCCAAGTTGAAGAACCAAAGAGAATGGATGAATACATAACCTTTGTATATTCTTATGAAGGAATGCCTGTTGAAGAGATTATTGTCAATCAAATTGGGATTCAATAGCAAGTTTCAATTTTAGCCAAATCACAACTAGTGAATGCCGAGTTGCATTCAGAAGCCGAGTTGCAAAATGAAGAAAATGCACATTCTGGCTCTGAAGCCAGTACACATGAAAGAGATGTAGAACTACTTGACAATGAAGTACATAGTGACCCTGAATCTGAAAGATCAAACATGAAAATAAGGATAGAACCAAGATTATCCAAATATGTGAGCAGACATCACCTAGTTGAACAGATAATTGGTGACAAAGATGCAAGACCAATGAAAAGGAATAGACTAAGAAATGGATCATGTCTATTAAGAAAAATTGAACTTAAGACAGTGTTTGGTGTGTTGCAAGATGGTGACTGGTATAAAGCTATGGAAGAAGAGATTGATCAAATAAAGAAGAACAAAACCTAGAGTTTAGTTCCCAGACCAGCTGAGAAGAATGTAATTGGCACTAAGTGGGTATTCAGAAACAAGCTAGATGAGAATGGTGAGATTACTAGAAACAAAGCTAGACTAGTATGTAAGGGTTATGCTCAAGAAGAAGGATTAGACTATGGGGAAACATTTTCCCCTGTTGCGAGAATGGAAGGAGTAAGAACTTTACTTGCATATGCTGCATATAAAGGTTTTAAAATCTATCAAATGGATTTAAAGTCTATTTTTCTGAATGGTATATTGGAAGAGGAAGTCTATATTGAACAACTAGAGGGACTTGTTGATGAGAACAATAGGGATATGGTTTTTAAACTACATAAAACACTCTATCGTCTGAAACAAGCACCTAGAGCATGGTATGAGAGACGTCACAAGTATCTAGTGCAAATAGGATTTGAAAGAACTGATGATAACAGTAACATGTACATCAAATCAGAAGAAGGTAAGGATATTATTATATTTGAAATCTTTGCGGATGACATAGTGTTTGGAGGAAAGGAAGAGCTTTGCAAAATTTTTGCTGACGAAATGAAACATGAGTTTGAGATGTCAATGTTTGGAGAGATCAAATTTTTTGTTGGTTTGCAAGTACATCAACTAAAACATGGTATATTTATGACACAATAAAAATACATCAAAGAGATACTTAAAATGTTTGGATTGGAAGACTCCAAACTAGTCAGCACACCAATGGTAATAGGACATAAACTATCCAAAAATGATGTATCAGCTGAAGTTAATCAAAAAATGTACAGATCCATGATTGGAAAACTACAATATGTTGTACATAACAGACTAGACATAGCATTAGCAGTTGAAATAGTGGCTAGATTCTCTGCTAATCCTAAAGAGAATAATCTCATAGCAGTAAAAAGAATAATGAGATATCTTAAAGGAACTGATGATTTTGGCCTATATTATAAAAAGAATGAAAAGTTTGAGCTCAATGCATACACAGATGTAGATTTGGGAGGAAACATTGATGATAGAAAAAGCACAAGTGGAGGAGCATTATTTTTAGGTAAAGACTAGTTACATGGACTAGCGAGAAGCAAACATGCACATCCTAGTCCACTACAGAATCAAAATATGTGGCAACAACAATCAATTGCACAAACATTGTGTGGTTCACACATTTATTGAAAAGAATGAAAGAAGAGGTAACCAAACCTGTGATATTGTATTGTGATAATATAAGTGCTATAAACATATCCAAGAATCCAGTAATGCATGCAAAAACCAAGCATATTGCAATCAAATATCACTATGTCAGAGAATTGGTAGAAGACAAACAAGTGAAGATGGAGTACATTCACACAAAGGAACAAACTGTAGATATCTTCACCAAACCATTGCCCAAGGATGCTTATGAATATCTAAGAGGTAAGTTGGGGGTAATGCCCCTAACTCAAGCAGTTTAAAGCAACAAAGAAGCTACCCTGGATCCACAAGAACAAATCAATGAAATATCAGAAGAATGATGCAGAGGATGACAACAAAAGTAGGAACTCCAAATTAGTCACAAGCATGGTGATAGAGGGAGAAAACATGAGATGCATTAAACTTATATTTTGCATGTTAAAGATGTTACATCTTTGGCATTTATGTCAAAGAGGGAGATATATGCAAAAAATTGATCAATACAAAGCAAGAGGGAGATATATATGAAAGAGAGAGATATATGCGATTAGTAGTATATTGAGATCAGTAGTATATATATGAAAGAGAGAGATATATGAGATTAGTAGTAAGGATGTAACAGTAAAAAAGGGAGAAGCAAAAAGTAGCAGAAAATATATGTAATTTTGGTGGTAGCTAAGTTGATCAATTGATCATTTTGGTTTTCCATCAATGCCAAAGAGGGAGATTGTTGGAAATGATTGAAGAGATTATGAATGAAGAATAATGGAACTGGTAAAGAATTTTTTCAATCATTTTTTTTCATTGATGTGAAACTTGCTACTTGCAGGAATGACAATCACTTTAGTGATCCAAATACTATCAATTAGTTGATTGACAAGGAGGTGGCAATCAATAAGATGTAACTAGAACATCTAGAGAAAGGTTGGAGTTATGATGTTGTAATGAAGTACAAGGATCAGCTAGGCCATTGATGAAATAGTCTATTGATGATATATTCTAAGACACAAAGAATGGACACACTTAAATGCATCAAAGATGTAAGGTTTAGCGAAGTCGTTTGTAAAGTCTAACTAAGTTCATAAGAGAGTGCCGAGCAAGCTAGTTAGTGCCGAATAGATCCTTAGTTGAAGCCGAGCAAGTTCACCTTTAAAGTGTGCCAAGCGATCTTCAAAGTGCCGAGTGATCTTCAAGTGCCGAGTAAATATCAAGTGCCAAGTGATCTTCAAGTGCCGAGCGAAGATTAGGTGTCGAGAAAAGATCAGGTGCCGAGCGAAGATCAGATGTTGAGCAGAATACAAGAGCCGAGTAATAAAGAAGGTGCCAAGCATCAGTAAACCAATAGTACTGAGGTACTACATTATTTTGGGAGTCAAAGATTTGCCAGAGTTGAGCCAACAAGGTTGTTATCTAGAATTCTGCGAATCAAATAAAAGATAAGAATGATGAGCTGGTGGCACAGAACTGTATGTAAAAAATTTTCTAGATGAAGCTGAGATATGGGATAGATACATTATATCCCACCTAATCTATTGAAACCCTAAAGTTGGAGAGGGAGAATCGAGCAGGAAAGGTATTCCAGATTTCTATTTAAGGAGTCATAAGGTCACGAAACAAGTGGTTGGGCAAGCATGAAAGCATGAAGTGCTGAAGAAGGTGCTAAGGAGGAAGAAAGAATAGAAAATATATTTCGATAGATGACCACAAGGATGATTGCATTGGTATAATGAGAAAGAAGACTCAAGGAAGAAAAGCTATTAAGAGCCATAGTGATTAAAGACAAGCAAAGGATTGAACTGAAGAGTGATCTGTAATCTGCAAGATATGTTGTAAGTTGTATCAGATCAAAAGTCATTATTTTTACTCTCTAACAATTGTAACAGTTAGTCTAAATCCTATGGACTTAGGTTGGTTTAATAGCCATGTTATAAATCCTTTAACAGGGTAACATTCCAAGTGAATGTTCCAAAGTCCTTTGACCAGGCGCATTCCTAACAGTATGGTAAAATCCTCTAACAAGGTTACATTTAATAGTGTGTTGTAAGCCTTTAACAGGGTAGGCCTTTAACAAGGCATCACTTCAGAAGAGTGAGAATTGAGTAGCATGTTACTGGTGGTTTTTCCCAAATTGGGTTTCCACATAAATCATTGTGTCATGTGTTAATCTTGCATGTTTTATTCTTGCATGTTGATTTGTTGTAATTTGCTAAGATGGATGTTTTAAGCTTGGATGGATGAATAGTTCAATGGGCTCACTATAATTTGTCAAAAAGTACTATTAGGGCATTTAGACCATGGATAACTGATTCAACCCCCCCTTCCCCCCCTCTCAGTTATTCTAAAGAATTCCAACACGTATTACATGGTTTAAGAAAGGAAATGAAGTCACTATTGATAAAAGATGTTTAGTAAGGTTTACCATAAAAAAAGATTTATAAGGATGAGATATGGTGTGATGTTATCCTTATGGATGCTTGTCATATATTATTTGGGAGATCATGATAGTATGACATGAAGGTCGCACATGATGGAAAGAAGAATACATACACATTTTGGAAGGATGGCTCAAAATTGGTTCTATTACCACCTAAGGATGAAAGGAAGAGTGAGGCTATGTTGCTTGCAAAAGAAGTTGCCAAGGAAATGAAGGTAACATGGTGTTGTTATGCCCTGGTAGTGAAAAGGAAAGAAGACCAGGAGAACCCAATACCTTCTAATGAAATGAAGGTATTAGAAGAATTTTATGATGTTGTGCCTGATGAATTACCAAATGGTATAGCACCAAAGAGGGATATCCAACACCACATTGATCTTATCCCTGGAGCCACCCTACCTAATCAAGCAACCTACCAAATGAATCCAACCCAACATTCAGAGCTAAATAAATAGGTCATAGAACTCTTGCAAAAGGGTTTGGTTAGAGAAAGCATGAAGCCCATGTGTAGTAACAACATTGCTGACTCTTGAAAAAGATGGTACATGGAGGATGTGCACTAACAATACATAAATTAATAAGATTACCATTAAGTACCAATTTCCTATTCCTCGTATCGAGGATATGATAGATGAATTGGCAGGTGTTGAGTACTTCAGAAAGATTGATCTTTGAAGTGGTTATCTCCAGATTTGTATTCGAGAAGGGGATGAATGGAAGACAACTTTCAAAATAAAGGATGGTTTTTATGAATGGACAGTTATGCCATTCAAACTTTCTAAAACACCAAGCACATTCATGCGATTGATGATTGTTGTACTAAGACCTTATATTAATAATTTTGTGGTTGTTTATTTTGATGACATCTTGATTTTTAGAAAGAACAGAGAAGAACATGTACAATGCCTAAAAGTTATCTTGGCTATACTAAGATCAGAGAGACTGTATGCAAACTTAAAAAAGTGCAGATTCATGCAAACCAACTTAACCTTTTTAGGATTTGTCATTTCTGGAGATGGTATCCAAATGGACCTAAAGAAGGTCAGAGTGATTCTCGAATGACCTACTCCTACAAACATAATAGAGGTAAGGAGTTTCCATGGATTAAACACTTTCTATCAAAAGTTTATCAAGATTTTTGGTAGCATTGTAGCACCTATAATAGATTGCACAAAGGGAAGGGATTTTTCCTTGACAACACATGTAGAAGAAAGTTTCAAGTTTTTGAAGAAGAAGGTAACTATAATTCCTATACTTGCACTTCCAAATTTTGACAAAGTTTTTGAAGTAGAGTGTGATGCCTCCCATATTGGAATAGGTGCTATTCTTAGTTAGGTAGGTAAACTTGTAGCCTTTTTTAGTGAGAAACTCAATGATACAAGGAAAAATTACTCCACCTATGATATGTAATTCTATGCCATTGTTCAAGCATTACACCATTGGAGACAATACTTAGCACCACAAGAGTTTGTACTATTTACTAATCACCTTGTTCTGAAATACATCAACACCCAAAAGAATTTGAATACATGGCATGCCAAATGGGTCTCTTTCTTACAAGGATACACCTTTATTTTGAAGCATAAATCTGGGAGACAAAATCAAGTTTTTGATGCCTTGAGCAGGCATACTTCTTTATTAACCACAACGACAACCAAAGTCATTGGATTTGTTACTATTTAAAAACTATATGTTTTTGCCAATGATTTTTGGGAAATTGTGGAACAATTGAATGGTTCAAGCATTGCTAGGATGTCTCATGTCAAAGGTGATTATTTTCTATAGGATGGTTACCTCTTAAAGGGAAGACAACTATGAATACCAGCTAGCTCTATGCAAGAAAACATTATTCAAGAATTCCATAGTAGAGGGATGGCTGGACACTTCGAAAAGGACAACACAATACACTTGGTGACAAATAATTTTTATTGGCCAAAGATCAAGAGAGACATTACTAAGTATGTGGCAAGGTGCAGAATCTATCAAATGGCTAAGGGACATTCATAGAATTCATGTTTATACATTTCATTGCTAGTTCCCATTGAACCATGGACTAACTTGAGTATGTATTTTGTATTGGGTCTTTCACACACTCAATGAGGTAATGACTCTATTTTTGTTGTTATTGATTGGTTTTTGAAAATGGCTCACTTTATTGCTTATAAAAAGACTAATGATGCCACTAGGATCATCGAATTGTTCTTCTCAGAAGTTGTTCACTTACATGGTCTACCCAAAACCATTACTTTTGATCTTGATACCAAGTTCTTGAGTAATTTCTAGAGGACTTAATGGAAGAAATTGGGAACCAAGTTACAGTTTAGCAATGCCTACCACCATCAAATGAATGGACAGATGGAGGTAGTCAATTGGAGTTTGGGGAATCTATTATGATGCATTGTTGGTGAGAAGCCCAAATAGTGAGACTTGGCATTAACCCAAGTAGAATTTTCTTATAATAGTTCTATTAATAGGTCAGGGAAATCTCCTTTCCAAATTATTTATGGTAGAAATCCTTTATTGTTTTAGATCCCATGTGTCTACCATTGGGTGATAGGATTAGTGATGATGTTGTGGCCTTTGTTGAACACCTTCAACAACTCCAACAAGATGTCCAACACAAGTTACAACTCAATAATGACAGCTACAAGATTCTTGCAGATGCTACTAGAAGACACCAAACATTTACTGAATGTGACTTGGTCATGATTTATTTATGCCATGAGAAATTTCCTACTGGCACATATCACAAATTGAAATTCAAAAAGATTGGGCCTTGCAAAATCCTTAAGAAAATTAATGATAATGCCTATGAAGTTAGCTTACCTGACAATCTAGACATCTCTCTTGTGTTTAATGTTGTTGATTTGCATAAATTTCATGGAAATGTTCTAGAGGTAGCTGATGGATAGGAAGTTGAGTGGAAACATCACATTCCAAATAAGAAATGGGATACCATGCATAAATTCTTGATAAACAATCTACTTTTACAAGGCACAATCAATACAACTGCTATTTAGTACAGTGGGATGGCTTACCAGACACTGAAAACACATGGCTGGAAGTGCTATAGTTAGATCCTTCCAAGTTGTACCACTTCACCAATTGTCACTTCCAGGAGCAGTGTTTCTTTCAAGAAGGGGAGAATGATGTAAGGAATTCAGAGAGTCATAACTTTTGACTCGAATCTGGGTTTTCTTAGATTTTTCTAGGTTTTTTTCAAAATCCATAGTTGAGGTGGATTCCAACTCAGTTTTCTCTATTGGGGCCATTTTGATTTATTTTTCAAGACCCAAAAATTTCATCTTGACCTCTAAATTTTAATTTAAAGATATCTTAGGTGTTTTTTTGTTTTTTCTGCTTTGTAATAACTTTGAAATTTCTTTCTAAATTTTAGATATTAGTTGGAAATTCACCTTTTTGATTTAAAGGGTAGATATAGGAAACTTTGGATTTTCTTTCAAAGGTTTTTTAGAAGTTACCAAAAATGGCATATTTTTCCAATTGTCAAAATCTGCCAAATTTGGAAATTTCATGTTTTCTCTTCTGAGAGTCTGTTGTTATTTAATTGAGTTAGAGATCTATGTAGAAGCAATTTTTAGTAATGAACAATTCAGAGTTTGAATCTATATTGAGTTCTGTAATGAGTTATTAATTTTTTTGTGAATTAAGATCTATGTGCTACATCAAAGGTGTCCTCCAACCATGAATCTATGCCGATCACCTTGGAAGCAGTCCCAAGAGCACCTATACTAAACATCTTTCTCTTGACTAGGGTAAGTTTTTTTTTGGTCGAAGAGAAAGGATTCTTCGGGGCCTATGAGATGAGCTTTGAAGAATTTGGGCCCTTCTCTACCTCTAAAGTCTTCTTTGTTGCCTCATCAAATTTAGTCAACTCACTCTCACTGCTTCCACCATCTCTAAGATCTACTACTTGTACTTGGGGACTAATTAGAAGGAGTAGTACAACACTTACAAATGGGACTACTATGAGGTGAGAGGGCAAGAGTGACTGCATTATCTTTTAATTCTTCTGACTTCTTCTTCTCAACCTTTGCTAGAGTTCCAATCACTGGAAGGGAGCCATCCTAACAAGTTCTAGCTAGGGGAATGCTTTTGTTAGGAGTTTGATTGCCTCCATCTGATGGGTAAGATGGACCTTGGGTAATGGCCAAGGTTGCACTTGATGTGACACCCTGGGAGGAAGAAGCCACTGCAACCTTTAGGGAAGCTTGAGTGGGTGTGTTTTTGCTCTAACGCCTTCTAGCTGTTGTCTATTTAACTCATTTTCTAGTCCTTTTATAGATTCAAGCCATCATTATATCTAGCTCTTCCTTAGAATCTTCATAAGGTTCTGATCTTATTGGGGTGCCTCTTAGCTTGGTCAAGTAAGTATTGCTATACATGTTTTGGCCATCATCCTCTACTCCTTCCACATCAATATTGACTTTGTACATTTTCACCTAATTGACTATTAGTCTAGTGAAGGCACAATCATGTCTCTCAAACTTGTTCTTGCAATCGGCCCAATAGTCCTTAATGGTGGCAATGTGCTTGATTACACTTCCAATTTGCAAAACATCCCTTGCATACCCATTTAGTTTAAACATGGGCCTCAAGACTTCATATATTTCCAATTTATACTTCATTTCAAACACCTTCAACATGTTCTTGGCATCTAAATGTGTGTCATAGCTAAAAGCCCCCACTTTCATGGGGAACTCATACCCTTTCTTCTTTAGACTCCCACTCAACACGTTCACTTGAATGGCCTTCTGCACGATCTAAATCAACATGATCATATCACTGGGATATCTTGGTAGCTTCAAGGGGAAACCATCGAAAGTTGCAAGATGCAAATAAGACAAGGATGAGAATTGGATGAAATAACTCCCAAATTGGCTGATGGTTGCATGGCTTCGAGAGTGTTCTCCTTTCTAGACATCCCTATAGCTCCTTGTAAATCCTCATAGTGAATGCATCATTAACTTTTACATACTTTGCATGGCTATTTTCCAACTATAAGCATGGATAAAACTTATAAGATTTCACATCATTAGGAAAATTTTCCACTCTTTGGAAGCCTGGCTATAGTTGTAATATGACCGACATATAGATGAGGAAAGAGGACATATAGAATGTATTGTAAAATTTTGCTTACCTCATGAGCCTAGTTAATATATTGGGTGTTAGAGAAAATGACTTGTGCTAAAAACAAATATGCTAAAAAGAAATATTGCTCAATGAAATTCAAAGCTTCTACCTTACCTTTCAATCTATGTAGGAGGACCAAGATATCAATGAACTCAAGTTTGAGGTTTTGCCCCAAACAAGGTCTTAGGAACCTTACTCTTGGAACTCTATGGTTTTTGGAACCATGTCAGCATGATTTATTTCCTCCATATCATCTTCTTTGTAGAGAACTTAGAAATGACTCCTCTGAAGGTCAAGTTTGAGAATTTCTCTCATTCTAGTACTCGTAGGCAATTCACCATAGTTTGCGTATTGATTGAAATCAACACTGTGTTATCTGACAGTACAATCTACCTTGTCTCTGGGTTGTAATGGTGTATACATTCATAGATCAACTCTGGGGCCTAAACTGTAACTAGAAAACTAGCTACCTTGACCAACCCACATCCTCAAAGCTTCTTAGTGATGAGATGAATCTACTCAGACTTCACTCTCTTTTGAAAATCCTCCATGTCATAGAAATGAAGAGAGGTATCTGTGAAATTATGCAATTGGGATTTGATTCCATTCAACTCGTCGAAACCCCCAAATCTGTTGCCATGGCCTTGAAAATGAGATTTGAATTAAGAAGGTGAAAGGAATGGCTAATGCAATAGATACTAGCTTTTTAAAAAAGTTATGCGCATTAATAGAATAGTAGTTCAAAGAAAAAGTGGTAGTTATTCAACTATTTATGTTTCCATATATATATATATATATAGGAGCCTCAATTCATCTATTGATCTTTAGAATTCATGCCACATGAATGAATTGAAGGAGATATCCATTGAAATAGAAATGCGATGGTTTAACAAATATCTAGCAGTCTTTTCACTATTCCATTGGCTCAACGGTAACTTTCTATCTCCCCATAACTTACTTTCCCATTTTCCTTTAAGTTTCAAGAAGTTACTAATAGAGTACTCTGTGAGAAAATATCCACTAAGTTTAATTCTGATCATTAACTCTTTTTTGTAATGGTTAGATTCTTTCTATTATCATTCTAAGACATTTTATGCACAAATTGTGGGTCCAACTTGATCATCGGCTTGATTTTCTTTGGAATTTAGGAAATTGTCTTCATGGGTTGAAAACCTACTGAGGAGAAGACACTTTTTGTTTCTTTGCCAATATTTCCTTTCTTAAATGAAATTTAGACCATTGTCCTTTTTGGGATTAGAAATGTCTAAGTGAGGTGGAAAGATTCTATAGGCGCCCACTTATTGTTTCTTTTCACTCTAAACTGCCTTTTCGAAAAACTAACTTCATGGGTTGAAAACCCATTGAGGAGAATTTCATTTTGAGTTTTTTGGCGAGGATGATTATGAGAGCCATGATGGATCTTAACATTTTTTGAAGTCATAATCACAAAGTGAGCATTGATTCACCACAGGATACCTTGCTATTTTCATGTTTTCGATCCATGTGTCTCATTTAGTGCCTTTTGCAAGAAATCATCTTCATGGGTTGGAAACCAACTGAGGAGAAGTTGATTTCTAATTTTTTGCAAGCTTTTGTTTCTATTGAAAATGTGATAGACCGAAAGTGGATATAACTTGTAATTGATCATTGAATGAGTAACATGAATCTCCATTAGATCAGGCACTAACGTACCCATAAGATTACTTCGACAAAAAGAAAAACCATTCGACTGAGAAATGGGGAGAGGGGGAAAAGGATAAACTCGATGGAGACTCATTCCACCTAAGAAGGATTAGATCTAGACTTAATCACAACTAAGAACTCACTTATCTCACTATAACACAAGGATTCACTTTTGCTAATCGACTAGAGAATTAATAGTGAGGCAACAATTTTAAGACTATTATTTTTGGGAATGAATAGTTTTCTTTTGTATACATATGCCTCTTGAAAGTTGGCTAAGGGGATAAGTTTAGGTTGAAAAGTAATTAAATTTTGTGTCATTTTATTTTAAGCACATTTGAACATAAATATATATCAAAAGGACACATTTTCTATACTCTTTGTGTACTATGAATTATAATTTGAGTTATGGTAGTTGTCTCATGGCGCTTGTCTATTTAATTTGATTCCCATGTTTTTTCTTTAAAATTTTTACATTTATAGTGCTTATTAATTTAAATTTAATTTATTCATCCCCTTTATTTTCCATGTGGTATGTTATATAATTAACTATGTGCCATTTTTTTTGGCATCTCTATCTAAATTTAAAAACACAATCATGGCATCGATGTATGCATAATAATTTTCCTTCTCTTCTTTTTGATTAAGAGTGTCCCAAGAATTAGTTACATAATAAGAGGGAGTTGTCTACAATTTAAAGGAAGACAATCCATTTAATGAAGATTTGTCAAATTGTGAGTTGCTATTTTTTCCTCGATGTTGGGTAAAATGAGTCAATTTGGAAATTATTTTAGAAGAACAAAATCTAAAAGTAAAAATATGTCCATATTCAGAATGAAGATATGTGCTCTTTGTAAGATGAATGTCACTTTGACTATTATTGTACAACTTACTATTTTCCCACTATATTCCCAATTCCTTCATTTGTTTTTGTAACCATATCATCTCCTTATTAGCCTCTATAGAAACAATATTTCTCCAAGTCATATTTTGCTTCACCAATTTTTATATTTACCTTGAAAAACCCATAAATTTGGGTTGTCCTTTTCCACTTCCAACTCATCCTCAAGAAATATGATCTATAAGGTTAAAGACATGTAGATATTGAGTCTCCCTCCTCAAAAGACCTCTCAACTCAATGGTGATCAACATTAATCTTCTATTATTCTTCAGCAACCTAAATATTCTCCTGTTGTTCTTTAAGGATGTCTTGGTTCTTTTAGCCCATTGAAAAGATTTAGATCTCTTGAATAAGAAAAAGTGAATCTAAAAATATAGAATCCTCATAACCATACAAAGGTCCTAAAATGGTTCGTGTTAATGCTCATGTGATATGTAGAGTTATAATAGAATTCTAGAAAATAACCATTTTTCCCATGCTTTTTTTTGTCTTTAAATTTAGTTCCTTAAGAAAATTCAAGTCACTTATAAATACAATTTAATTTTGACCATCCATTTGGGGATGATAACTATTGTTCTGGTTAAGTCTTGTTCTATCCAACTTCATCAATTATTGCCAAAAAGTGTTGATGAATTTGTGGTCCCTATCACATATAGTTCTCTTGAACTCTATGAATTCTAGTTCAATTTACTAAAAATGAATACTGAAAACTTAGTGCACTTTTAATTTGAAAGGAGTAGGGATAAAATAAACATATTTAGTAATATTCTCCTCCACAAAAATGTAGTCCTTGTCATTCACCTTAGGCAGCCTCATAACAAAATTCATAAATAATTATTCATATTTTTTATTGGTAAAAGGAAGTGATTTTTGTATCCCTATTGGAAAAGAAACTTAAACCTTATTTCCTTGGAATCCTAGATATTCACTTACATTTTAATAAACACCATCCTTCATACCCTTCCATATTTTTTTGACAAATGTATCTATATGTCTTGAAATAATTAGAATGAGTAGAAAGTTGATTTTTATGGACAGTAAGAGCAATCTTATTTCTATCTAGTTGACACCAAATATATTTAATCCTTGTAAAAGACAATTTATAGTTATCATTATCAATTTTATCTTTGAAAACTTCAAAATATTATGATAGCATATGGTCCCACCAAAATATTTTTTTTAAATGAACAAAACACAATTTAGTTTCTTCCTTTTATAGATTCAATCTCAAAATTATAACCTTTTAACTTACTTACCTTAACTACTACCTTTAACTCAAACCTTTCTTCTTGGCCATAAAATATTTTGAGGCTATAATGATTAGTTATTATAGTAAATTTATATTGGAAAATTTCTTATGTGTATCCATGAGTTGGAAAACATATCCTTATCCCATGTGTAAAAAAATTCTTTTAAATTCATTCAATTTTGGTTCTCATTACAAATGGGATGCTTCTATTACATCAAACAACCCTAATACCAATACCATATGCATCACACAATAGTACAAAATGTTTAAAGAGATTTAGTATAGCCAAAATAGGGGAAGTACTCATTACATTTTAAAGATGATCCATGATCATTAAGACTCATCTGACTAAATAAAATAATCCTTCTTGGTCGAATATATCAAATGAGTGGTTAATGAATAAAATATCTTCACATACCATCTATAGTATGTCCATAGAGCAATGAAGCTCCTCAACTTTGACATGTTATTTGGTGGTCTGAATCAAGTATAGCCCAAATTTTCTTTGTATGTGTCTTCACTCCACCATTCCCAGTGACATATCTAATATATAGTAGCTTGGTAATACTAAACTAGCACTTGCACCACTAGGAGGTGCAATAGTTAGGTCAATAGAAAGACATATCTTATTTTATATGCTAAGAAATTGAAGGGAGAGAAAATCAATTGTATTTCCCCTTATTATCATTCACCTCATTCTCCAGCTTCCCTTTCTCCTTACTCCTTTTTGCCTTTCTAGTTTTTTCTTTTCTTCTTCATCTTCTTCATTCCCTCTCTTTCTTCTTCTTCTTCTTCTCCTCTTTCTCCATTCTATTCTCTTCATTTAGTTGCACGACTCCTATTAATTTCTTCTTCTTTTTCTTTTCCTTCTTATTCTATTTTTGCCTTTCTTTTTCTTCTTTTACTTCATCTTCCCCTTATCCTTCTTCCTCTTGGCCTTTTCCTTTGTCACCTTCTCCTTCCCTTTCTTACTCATCTTTTCCTCAATTTTCTACTTCTTGTTCTTCCCATTCTTCTTCTTCTCCCTCTTCTCTTTTGCCTCCTCCTCCTCCTCCTCTATCTTCTCCTTCTCCTTGCTTCTTTTTTTGCTCATTTTTTTCTTTTTTCTTCTTGTACTACCTTTTCTTCATATTTAGTTTCTTCTTCTCATTTTTCTTATTCTACTTCTCTTTCATCTTCTTCTCCATTTTATTGTTTGACATCTTCTTCATCTTCTTCTTTGTCTTCTTTTGTTGTTCTTTGGAAGAGAGGGTGCCCTAGAGTATTTTTTCAAACTTCTCCTTTAGCTTCTTCTTCTCCTTCTTCTATTGTGCAGATGAAGTGTCCTATATTATTTTTCCAGTAACTTTATTGACTATGTTTAAAATCACTTTTATTATTTTTTTAATAGAGAATGTAAACTATTAATATTTTGCTTGACTACATCCGATCTACCCGTCTAATGATTTCATTGTGGTGTCACATGTCAACAAATTTTTATTTGTTATTTTTTATTTTTGAATATAAAAGTGTCAAGATTTTTTTGAATAATTTTCAAATATATAAAATAGTTAGATAATAAAATAAAATTATTATATGTTTTTTTCAAAAAAATCTATCTAAAACATTTCTAGAAATATCATTATAGAAGTGTGTTAGTTTCATTGTTTTCTTATTTATACTATTATTATATTTTATTTAAACAATTATTATATAATCTAATAAATAAAGAAGTAGAGAATGAGATATTAATCAATGTATTTGAAATAATGATGATTTTAAATAAAATATTTTGATCACAAATATTTAACCTTTGAAATTTTAAAATAAAATAATAATTTGAAATGGTTTATTAAAAGTTATTTTATTCCTTGTTTATTTATTTACTTAAAAGTTGTTTTGCATTAAAAAAAAATATTATTGTTCTCCATGAACTTGGAGTACAAATTGAAAAAGAAATTCCCATCAAATCCCCGTCCTTATACTATTGTAAAATTAAGGAATGGTAAAGTTTAGTTATAGTAAAAATATTATTCATCATCATTTCCCTCAAAATATGTATATTAATGTTCATTCTCGGTGCTTACTGAAAAAATAATTTAAAAACATGCAATTAGATGTAAATTTATTTTAATAAAATGAAGCACCCCTTAAGAGATTTAGGCCAAGAAAAGCGGCGATGTCTATCCATAAAATTTGCATCTAATTTGATAGTTTATGTAATTAATTAATTAATTTTAAAATCACAAAACCACTAATCTATGACTTTAAAATTAATTAATAATAAACTGTCAAATCTGGTGCATTTGTTTAGCTATTTAGCCAAGAAAAGCCACTCCCATTTGCAAAAGACTAAAAATCGTAAACCTAATCGCTATGTAGTCCACGCTGTGTAGTCCATGTCTTGAGGAAACCACTAGCTCAATGATAAAATCAGATCATTCATTAACTTTCTTACTTCTATGAAAACCTCCAGCTCAACGACAATGATAGTAGCTAATTGCTGGACAAAGACAATTTCAATTTTTCACACTTTTCTGTGACCATTTTAAAATTTTGCCAACATCCTACATTGAAAATCAGCCGGCATCCCCGCACAAGGTAGCCTGTCGGCTAATTTAAATCAAAATTAGACGCTTTATGAAAAGGGAATTATTTTCCAAAATATTCTTCATACCTCACCAAAGTGCCAAAGATGCTCTTCCCATGTCTCGATATATACTTGGATTTCATCAAAGAAACCAAGACAAATTTTGTAGTTTCTTATTGGACACATAGTCCATAAAAGAATAAAATGCATCAAGAGAATTTTATAATCTAAAGGTCCTTACTAAATAATAAAAATGTCCATAGTGGCATATGAGTGATTTTTTGTGAACACACTTCTCTCAAACTTGGATTTGATGGTATTTTGATCAAATATTTATATTGGGAAAGTAAATTGTTTCATGTAGTTCATCCAAAAATTTATCAATGTGTGGAATATGATACTTGTTCTTGATGGTCTTCTTATTAAGAGTGTGATAAGTTATGTACATCATCATAATATTTTCCTTCTTCTTTACAAAGGAAAAGAAAGAAGTAAAAAAGCTAGAGTTGGATTGTATATGTATAATTGCATTTAAAAATTCCAAAATAGTCTTTTCAATCTCATCGTTGAACTATTTATGATGATATTAAGGATTTGTGACAATGTTCTATGATGATATTGAGGATTTGTGACAATGTTCTTTCTATCCAAAAGCTCAATGAAATGCTCAAAACCATGATTTAGAGGTAAATAATGTGGTAAATTTAAAAGTGCCAAGATATTATTTTTTAACAAGCCTTTTATTTCAACATGATATCCTCTGTCTTGTATCTATGGAAATAATTTATAATAAAATATTACACTACTAACTCAAACTCTGACTATAAAAAAAATTACATCCATTTTAGCTAAAACAACTCCAGATGCATCTAAAGATAAGCCCCTTATACCAAATTTTAACCATTTTTTGTAAAAATAAATTATGTAAGACCTATAAGTCGATTAAATATGGACTTAAAGTATGCAAACATTGATCACTCAAAGCATCATCAATCTCCTCAATGTCAACCACATAAATTATATAATAAGGGTGTAACTAGTGAATGGAATTCTTAACTATAGAAAAAGATTTAAATACACAATGCAAGATTTTATTGAAATCCCTCTTATGCACATAGGATACATATATACACTTGTGGATAGCCCTACTATCAATTAATATAACAACTCATAATACCTACACAATACCCTTAATTTTGTAAGTTCTACAATGAGGTGTGGTAGAGAGATTTGTAATCTTGATGAAAATATTTTCCTAACTTCCTATACATCCCTTCCTAAATATCATAATTTACTTGTGGCTCCTCCATCTCATTGTTAGTAGGCCCCTCAAAGACCTCAAGCTACTAGGGTTTTCCTCTACTAATATCTATGGGTGTCTAAGGCTCATGAAAATAAAAAATATTAGGTTTCATATCAACTTGTCCTTTAAATTATGATATCTCCCACCAAATTTATTAGATATCTCTTCCATTTATCTAGTATATTTTGGTTTCTTATACTTCATTTATAATCGATTCTATAGTGAAGACCTCTATGCAAACTTGTTAGGAAAGCTAGGTTCCTATGGTTTACATAACTCTATTTTCCTTTCTTTCTTAATAAACTGTTGCAAGGATGGTAAATCAAAAGCATTGAACCAACTTAAAATATATTTTGACAAACCTTCTTTGAAAAAAAGAATCAATCTATTCTTAAATGCATCCATAAGAAAAATTAATAATTTTTAAAACTATGGAATATATGCATCAAATGTTCCAACCTATTCAATTGATCCAAATATCTAAAATGTGTCTCTAATCCTTATGGCCAAACCTCTTTAGCAATGAAGTAAAAAACTAGCCATAAGAAATACTTGCATCTAGTCCTTATTTCACTAAATTATAATACTCACACTCATGTGCAAACCCTTCAAGGTTTAGATGAAAATAAACCATCTAGTTTTAATAGGACATCTAATAAAAATATAGATAAACTATTGGAAATCACATATTTCAATCCCTAATAACACATACATTAAATCCCTAACATCCATATGGAGAAGGCGTGCTTTTATCTTCAACTACTCTAAGCACAATTATTAAAGGTTCAACCATCTATGGCAAGATAACTCACAAAAATGATAGGGTTTTTATTTTATCATGTCTATCTATGACAAGACATAGTAATTACTTCCTTGTTGATTTCCTCATGTGACAAAAAATGGTAGAAACCAAATATTTTTCAATATTCTAGTGTTTATTTTGCACTATAACTTATTGCATATTATACTCTTTGATAAAAATCAAGAAAAAACCTCTATGAAATATTGTATAGAATTATTGAATAGTCAAATAAATTGGAATACTGAGAAGGGGTTGAATCACTTTTGTCAAGGTAATATTAAAAGAAAAACTTTGGAAAATTATTTTAATCATACTTAATGATTATTCCATAAAATTGGTTAACATTCTTTTCAAAGTAATCAAATTCAAAAGAAGCATACATATGAGCACCAAAATTTTATGTGAAAAAATACAAATGGGTAAACCAAGCAGAACCATTCTCAAGTATGGAAAAATCTTAGGATGACATCGATTAAGGTGAGTTTTATAAAGGTAGATTCATTTCAATAATGCTCACTGCAAGAAGGATAAATACCTAGAAGAAGGCTTACTATCAAAATGAAACAAGAAAGTTGAACTAGAAAGATCACACCAACGAATGTATGAAATTTTATCTAGTTTAGCACTCTAACTTAATTTTTATAATAGATTTAGTTAAGAATATTTGTACTTTATATTGAATAAAGGATTACTTTCACATATTCACCTTTCTTAGATGTTCTTGTTTCTGTATTTCTTCATTTTCTTCACTTATTATTCCTCTTCATTACTTTTTTTCTCCTCATATCCATCTACCTACTTCTTTTTCATCACCTGTGTGTGTGTGTGTGTGTACACACACACACACACAAACACACACACACACACAGACACACACACACACACACACACACACACACACACACACACACACACACACACACACACACACACACACACACACACACATGTATGTACATATATAAATATATATGTATGTACATATATTTTTTTTTGCAAAAAGAGGGGTAAAAATTTATTAAGACAGAAATGAATACAACAAGGAGAGCTCAACAAGGAGCTCGATCCTGAGCAACAAGATCATCAAATTCTTGCACCATCTCAAAGGACAGTTGCCCCCTACCCCTAATATTCCAACCCGGATCATGACTAGAAGCCCATTTGGCTAAACAATCAGCAGTTCTATTCCATTCACGAGGAATATACATGAACCTAATGAACTGAAAAGAGGAAGAGAAGAAAAGAATCTGCTTAACAACAGTGGCCAGCTGCCAACTAACATCCTCAAGCTCTTGCGAAGAAAGCATGTTCACTACCACCTGGGAATCAGACTCACAAATAATCTTACTCCATCCCCGCAAGCAACACTGTTCCACAGCATATAAAATAGCCTGAGCTTCCATGAGATTGTTAGTATAATCACCCTTATGAACTGAGAAGAAAAATTTAACATCCCCAGAACTAAAACGAGCCACTCCGCCAATACCAACTATACGAGGATTCCCATGGGAAGAACCATCAGTGTTAATTTTTAGAACTCCATAGGGAGGAGGAGTCCAGTGCCCATCCTGGTTAACCCAACCCTTCCTCTGATGGTGAAGCTGCCTGGACATAGAAGGAAACCTATGAGCTGCGACCCCATCCTACAGATGAAAATTGAGGCGATTACAGATAGCAAGATCAACCGAATCCATACCCCCATCAAGCTCACACTTCACAAGAATAGTTTCCTGAAGAGAATGTGATATTTTCCACCAAAGATGCAAAACACCAAGCCAAACATCTTGGAATATGCGACGATTCCTCTCCAACCAGATATGCCAAAGCATGAAAGATGGGCCAACAATCCAAGCAGCATGGAGAGAAGAAGACTTGGAGGGAGCACTACCCAAGCGGGCCCAGAACTCAGGCAAAGAGGAAGCATGCCGACAAGAGCAACCCCAAGCGCTCCACCAAAGGTGCCATATCTGAGTAGAATAGGAGCAATGGAAGAACAGATGGGAGATAGACTCCTCTCCATTACCACACAAAACACAATAAGAGGGGCCCTGAAATCCACATTTACAAAGATTATCCCAGGTAAGACAATGGTTGTGAGCCACTAGCCACATGAAAAAATTGCACTTGGACCAAGAAACTTTATTCCAAACTTGCTTCCACCAAGGGACCTCAGCATCCCCAAATAATTGTCTAGTTATCTCCTGATACCCAGCAGAGACATGATATTTACCAGACAAGGTGCCGCCCCAAGCCAAAACATCTGGACCAAGCAAAGAAGAACACTCTCTAGAGGCCAGAATTTGAGAAAGCTCCTGACGATCCATGTCTATACCTCCAGGAGGCCAATCAAAGGAATGCTTCCATCTGTAACCAACAACAGGTCCCAATTGATAAGGAGTCTTGTAATGAGCCACTTTATCCCATCCAGTGGCAAGAAAAGAGTCACAAAGAGGCTGAAGATGAGGGTATATGGATAAAATGGAAGGGAATCCATCCCAAGCATCAGACCAAAACAAAGCCTAAGAACCTCCTTTACATATCCAGAACAGACCCCTCTTCACCAACATCGCACCTGTCTTCAAAGTATGCCAAACCATTGAGCCACGAACTTCAAGAGGAAGTGCAGAAACAGAGCAAGGATCAGCACCATGAAAATATTTATGAGTGATAATACGAGCCCAAAGTTGATGTTGTCCATAGCACCATCGCCAATAAATTTTAGCAGCCAAAGCTTGACTACTCAATAGAGCAGATCGAAGACCAAGACCACCCTCCTTTTTAGGCCTACAAACAGTTGCCCAATTAACCAAGCTCCATTTAGTACTACGCAAATTACCACTCCAAAGGAATTGTCGAGAAAGAGCATCAAACTCTTTGAGAAAGTAAATAGGTGCAGCATGAACCATGCTTCTATAAGTAGGAAGAGCTTGGATAACAGCTTGAAGAAGAGTAACCCATGCAGCAGTAGAAAGCCATCTATGAGTCCAATGATTTACCTTATCCTGAAGCTTGGTAATCAAATTTTGCCAGAAGAGACGTGGCTACCTAGAAACAACAATAGGAATGCCAAGATAAGCCAAAGGAAGTGAACCTATCTGAAACCGTAGGATACCAACAATCCTGTTCTAAATAGAATCAGGAGTGTTAAAAAAGTAAATGAAAGATTTGTGCTCATTAACTTTCTGTCTTCAAGCTGCCAAATAAACGTCCAAAGCATGTCAAAAGGCTTCAGCTTCCTTGATCCTAGCAAGACCGGCAAGAGCAGAATCATCAACAAATTGAAGATGGGAAAGAGAAGGTAAGCCATTACCCCACCGCCAACCTTGAATAGAATTCTGGGACACCTAATCCTTAATGAATCTGCCCAAGCCTTCAGCCATGATGATGAATAGATATGGGGAGAGAGGGTCACCTTGGCGGAGGCCTCTAGAAGCACCAAATAGTTGTGAAGGTTGACCATTAATAAGAACAGAAAAAGAGGCAAAAGTAACACAACTCATAATCCAACTCACCCAGTCAGAGCTAATTCCAAAAGAAAGAAGAATACTCCTTAGGAAGCTCCATTTAACTCTATCGTAGGCCTTAGCCATATCCAGCTTAACAAACATGGCTCTCTCCCTTGAAGTAGCCATAGAGTGAATAGCCTCAGTAGCAATAACCACCCCATCCAAAATTTGTCTACCAGCAACAAAACCACCTTGTTCTTCTGAGATAATAATGGGAAGCCACCTTTTCAGTCTCTCAGCAATTAGCTTAGTAATAACTTTGTAAACCACATTACTTAAGGCAATTGGTCTAAAAAACTCCAATTGATTAGCACCCTCTCTCTTAGGAATAAGAGTCAAGAATGTAGAGTTCAAAGCTCGAAGCATCTGCTTGCTAGCATAGGATTCTTTAACCACCTCCAACAAATCATGATTAATGATGTCCCAAAATTCCTGAAAGAATTCAATTGGAAAGCCATCAAGACCAGGAGCCTTGCCCTTAGGCATGCCAAAGACCACCTCCTCCAGCTCTTCCAAAGAGATAGGACGCATGAGATAATCATTCATTTCCTGAGTGATAAGGGAAGGAATACAGGACAAAATAATATTTTCTTCATTATCAGCAGGAGGAGAGTCCTCAGAGAAGAGGGTAGAGAAGTACAAAATAGCCTCCTGGAACAAAGCTGGCAAGGAATTCAGTTGGATACCTTGAGAATTAACCAAAGAAGAGACAGTGCTCTGATTACGACGAGATTGCACTATTTTATGGAAAAAGGTAGTGTTTTGATCACCTTCCTGGAGCCAATCAACTCGAGCCTTTTGCTTCCAAAAAATTTCCTCTCGAAGTTCCCATTCTTCTAGAGCTCTAGAAGCAAGGGATTCAGCCTAGCCAAGATCCTCTGAGAAACCTCGATCTCTAATCTCCCTTGTGATGACATCAAGATTTTGTTGAGAAAGCCTCTTCATAAAGTGAAGATTCCCAAAGCATTCCCTATTCGATATCTTGAGCTGCCTTTTAACATATTGAAGCCTTTTAGAAAATGAGAACATTGCAGTACCATATGCAGGAGCACCATCTTTCCACCAACAAAAAACAAAATCATGAAGAGAGGAGTCACGAAGCCACATCAACTGGAACTTAAAAGGAGGATGCTTCGGAACATAAGCCCCTATAGTGGAAAATTTGATTGGCCAATGATCTGAACCCCTCCAATCAAGGATTTCTGAAGAGATAGTAAGGGTGCCACTAAGCCAAAAGCAAGAAACAAGAAATCTATCCAGGCGTTCTGAGATAGCAGCAACACCAGTCCTGCAATTATTCCAGGTATAGAGGCCATTAGAAGGCTTAACATCAGAGAGATGCAAAAGAGATATGTGTTGCCGAAGAAGAGCAGAAGAAGGATATGACCAAAAGATTCAAGGAAATGATTGAGAATAAAAATATGACCAAAAGAGTCAAGGAAATGAAAAGAGAACAAGAACAAGTGATAGTTAAATTAGGTAAAGTATAGGATGAGAAAGGAAATGTCATCCTAGTAGGAGATCAAGCCTATAAGAAACTTAGATTGCTTAGGAAGTAAAAAAATGAGTTGAGAACTTTCTAAAATAAAAGAAAGATGTGATATACCTCATGGAAGTAGAGAACTAGTATATCACACAAGAAAATAATGTCTTACAATAACATTGTCATGATAGAGTTGAACAACTCAAATTTCTAAATGAAGAAGCCAAGTAGTTTGATGAACAAGTTTGTCAATTGGTGAATAAACTAAGGAATATTAAAGAATAAAATGAAAGACTAATAAAGTTCAATGAAAGTACCAAAAATTTGGCAAAGTAGAAAAATCCTCAGAAGAAGACCACTAACACAACTAATCTAGGATTCAAAAGAATCAACATGACTAAGAAAAGAGAGTCTTCAATAGTAAAAGATTCAAAATCCATAAAAATCAAAAGGACTAAGAATATAGGTCTATCACCAAAAAAATCAAATTATTTTTATTGTCGTAAAATATGGCACAAGTTCAAAATGTGTGTTGGTATAGGCAAGTTGTAATCAGCATTCAAAATGCCTATAGAGGTTGCTATAATATTTGTCACTAGTATGGGCACAATGCACATGAGTGTAAAGATCTTGCAAATGAGGAAAGAGAAAAAGGATACTTTTATCACTTCAACAAGTATGGTAAAGTTCCAAAGATTATAGATCAAAAGATTGATCATATCATTCATCTCCTAAGAGTGACATACATGATTTATTCACTTGTGGTAATAATGGTGACATTATATCCTATTGCAAACCAAAGAGTGGTCATTGGAGTTATGAAAGACATGTAGAAATACAAGAAGGACATGCTATAGATGTCATAAGATTGGTCATGTAGCCAGATATTGTTGGGTCAAGTGTAAACCCAAACAAGAGTCTATTGAAAATCATAAAGAGGAGTTTGGATGATAATAAGAAGGCATGGGACTCTAAGTTACACTTGGCAATCTGGGCTGATAGGGTGACATTGAAAAAGCCAATTGGTGTTGCACCATTTAACCTAGTATATGGAATCTAGGCTAGAATGCCTCAGAACAACCTCATAGGTTTGTATAATTACATCCAAATGTATGACAAAGATATCATAGATGATATGCAAGAAAGGATGGATGAATTGGTTAGATTGACGAAAGCCAGGAAGGAAGCCTCTACAAGAAATGTAAAAATATAGTTGCAAACCAAACATATGTATGATAAAAAGGTAGTAGCTAGAAATTTTCAACCAAATGATCTTGTCCTAATGTGGAATGAAAGAATTGAGGATAAAGGCAAGCATGCAAAATTTGATCCTATATGGCTTGGCCCCTATCTAGTTGATTCTACTTGGGGTGAGGATTCATACTTTATCAAGGAATTATTAGGAAGTATTCTTGAATTTTCAATTCATGGATAATTCTTTAAGAAATACTTTTGTTGAAGGTATTTATTTTCCATGAATAGTAGTTAGGTTTGTATATCTTTGCACATTTGTGCACTTTCCTATGCATATGTCTATAGCCTTTGTATATATGTATATGTTTCTATACATTCTTAGGAAGGTTGTCTCAAGCTATCATGTGTGTGATCTACTTTACCAAGAGAATGTAAATTCTTGCATGGATATGGGTATCCATCATCCTCAGATAGAGCCATTAATAGTCCTCATTTTCACTATACTAAAATTTTGATTTTTCATTTTGAAAATAATTTGAAATTTTTTTGCATTGTTATGGTTTTGTGCCTCATTTATTTTTAGTTTTCAAAAGAACCCTAGCCAAATTATTTTACCTAAGTTAAAATAATGAAAATCTTTCCCTAGGGGATTATTTTGGTATCCTAAGGTTGTGTTTTTATCTTGCCATTAAAAATTTTCATTAAGATTGCAACCTTTTTTCCCTTATCCTAAGTATTTTTCAAGTGAGAGATTGTATATCCTTCAAATCAAAGAGCTCTAATCTTGCAATCATGGCTTTGGCATCTAGTCATGAGCTCACATTTTATTTCTCCGAATGTTATGACATAAGGGGTAGTGGAGGATCATAGAGTGGTGTTTTAAGTTCCTCGATTTAAGATATGCTATGGTCATAGTATCGTAAATGAAAAAGGAAATGTTATTGATCTCACAATTTTTCTTTATGTCATGTCATTGTAAGTTGTGATGAAAGATTTTAAATCATGGTGTGTGATGTTATAACAAACAAGTAGTCATGGGATCATAGATGCATTAATGAAGGATCACAACCCACGATAAATGGTTTATCATAGGATCATAGAAGTGTGAGAATATAAGGAAGAATATAGAAGGCATCGATCTTACAATAAAGATATGGTCAAGGAATCACAATGGTCTTTGTGAAGTGTTTCGATGGTAAGCTAAGGCTCTAGTTGTAAGATCAAGGAAGAAGATTTTAAAGATCATGATCTTACAAGAGATGATGATTGTAAGATCATAAGGTAACAAATGATAAGGCAAGGTGGTAGTTTAATGTCAAGAGTAATGACATGTGTTTTATCTTGATTGTTAGAACTACAAAGCATAAAAGGTGGATGCCACATCGGGCCGATGGGGCCAAAGATGCCTTTGTAAATGATTTATAGAAATATGATAGGTCTCATTCACTTATCTTATGATGAACAGTGTTTCATAAGATGTCAAGGGTAGTGACAAAGGGATACGATGCTATGAAGCAGTGTATTAGGAGATTGTAAAGATGAAAGTTAATACCTATGATGCTACGATTGAGGAAAGGTAACAATTTTTTGTAGCATCATATGGGTTAGAAGGATGATTGTCAAAGTTATAAAGTGGTCTATTAAAAAATGATCATAAGATTGTAGGGAAAAAGAAAGTGAGATAAGATGCTATGCTAGTGAGTGTAAGTTGCCTATCATAAGATCGTAAGGAATTTAAAGAAAACCTCCAATATCATGATAACTAGTGTATCGTGAGATCGCAGAGACTTTTTCAAGGTTTATGATGGTGTGATAAGGGTTTTGATTTCATGAGATTGTAATATTGTAGAACACTTAAGATATTATGATGGTCAATTGTAAGATCGTAAACCATAAGTTGACATGAAAACATGTTTTCTATTTTCTAAGATGGAAATGACAAAGGGCTCTCAACCAATGAGATTCAAGAAATGTAAAGAAAGTGTAACATTGGATAGTAATGATGATGCTCCCCTGAGCTGATAGAATAAGCTTAGTTTTAAGGCTCGAGCATGTTGAAAATAAATGCAAAGGGATTTTGATGATGTACACTAAGTTATAAAGACATTTTGTTGATTAGTTATAGTTTACTATTCACAAAGAGAAGAAAGTCCAAGCAATTGTAGAATTTGCAGTGTGTGCAAATTATTACTTCTAGTGCCCAGATATAATTTTTCCCTATACTTTCAAGCTATTTTAGAATGTTTGACAAAGAGGTTGAAGAGATTTAGGTAGTGGACATAGAAGTTAAAGAGACCTCCACTTCTAAGGGAGGAAAAACAAGACAAAAGAAACCTAATCGATTTGTTGAAGAATGGATTAAGCTTTTCCTAGGATCCTCAAATGCTAATGCTACATATGATCATGCTTTTTTAGACCCATATGGATTATGTAGAGATGCTACATGTCTTAAAGTTATAGATGGTGAACTTTTTAGGTACTTTTACCACAACAGAGATAAGATCCCTATGTGCAACCTCTGAAAGAAGAACTTGGTGAAATTCATATTTCCAGAGGTTTTTATTGATGTGAATTTTGTAAAATCCCTAATCAAGTCATATAATCTAGCTACCAAATCATTCCATAGGAGAGATGGGACTATTATGTGTACTCTAGACCATGCCTCATTCATTGAAGCATTTGGATTAGACAATGCCATGAGCTAGCCTATAGACTTGGAGGATCTACAGAGGAAATTTGAGAGAAACACAAAATCTTACATAGGGAAGTCTATTCTATAGAATATTTCCATGGACCTAAAGAGTGTGGATGATTACCCTAAGAAGGTGGAGAAGATAATACCTTTGGATAAATTCAAAAATTATTTTGTAAAAATAGTGTATGGTGTCCACAAGGTGGTTGGCAAGGATGGATCAAATATGGTATATGGAGCGGAATTTATCATAGCTAGAAATGTGCAATAATCATACCATGGAGGGGAATATGATTATGTTAAATACATTATAGCAAACATAAAGGATAATATTAAGCTGACCCAGAATGGAGAGATGGAGAACTTATGTTTCCTTCATTACTCACTGTTGATGCACCTGATCCTATATAAGAATGTGGGATACTTCAGTTAAAATTTTATTGATCACACCTTTGATGCTAATGCAGAGCTTCTAATCTAATTATGGACATGAGTAGGGACACTTCTTACCATTATTCTGACTTTGTCTTATTTTTCAATAATTTTAGTATTGTTATAATGAAAATGCTAGACCTAGGTTACTTTAGGGTACCTGATATCTTAAAGAGTCTTTTAAGGCCAACCCTACACCCTGAGAGAAAAATATTAGACCATAAATGGGGGGACATTTTCCTTTTTTCAACATTTTCCTTGATGAGAGTATATGGTTTTCCCATCCTCCCCACATATTGCCAAAATTCATCCCTCCCAAATTGGCCATTATTAAATTTATGTGGCAATTTCTCATGGTAAATATGGAATACTTAGAGCCCAAGGTTCATAGGGGCACATTTCTGTGTAGATGTTTTAAGGTAGGGGACTTTTCAATTGTAAAAGAAACCCTAGATTAGATTCATTCTTTCCTATACCATTACAACGTGTCAACAACTCCATATAGAATCTATGACCCTGATAATTGGATGAGGACTACCCTCAAAGAAATTAAAACTACGTGTTTCCAAGTACCAAGGAATTACCATGTGAGGATTTTATCCCTAGTATTGTTGTAGAAGGGGACATAGTAGATAAGTTGGCCAAACCTAATGATGTTTTAAGGGTAGAGAGGGAAATGAAAGAAAAAAATCCCAATTTCAAGGGATTTTATATGGATGTCCCTTATTCTAATAGGATTAGGAAGATGGTCACTGACCATGCTAAAAGTATGACCCAATTGCCAGAAGCCCATAGGAGAAGAAGAGATGTTATAACCTAATAGCCCTTAGCTTGATGTGATTCTAGAATTGGAGGAAGAAGAGCCTATTAAGGCTTCATGGGTGAAAAAGGGAAACAAGAGATAAAAAATTATCCATATCCCTACATAAGTAAAATAAAGGGCACTACAAATTCTACTTGGTAAGAGTCAGCACTTTGCTGACTTGAGAAAGAACTATATCCAAGACAAGGTCATTGTAACTAAAAACACACTCGCTGACTTGGAGCTAGCTACAAAAAGGCTAGGTGATAAGATCATCCAAGCCCAACAATTTATTGAAGATGATGAATTCATAAAATCAACAAAGTTCAAATTTTTTTTGTATAAAATAAAATAGGTGAGTTGGTGTTGAAGATGAAACAAGGAGAATCAGATGAACAAAAGTGAGAACTAGTTGAAAAGTTACAAGCATATGATCTTGAGAGTAAAGTCATGACTCTAGAGCAGGAAAGAGCCCTTGTACAATGGAGTGGGATGTTATTAGTACCCAATTGGGATTTGGAGCAAGCATTTAGGCATGATCAAATTAGAAGATAGGAAAGTGCCATCTCATATGAGGCATATGGTGCTGATGGACTACAAAGAGGATTGAGATTTAATAGTGACACCAAATACCTGGCAGTATGGAGCATTTCTTCTTCATCAAACAAACCAAAGCTAATGGATATGTAGAGCACAAAATATGGTAACATGGTTGCGTGGAATTTTCAAGGTACTTCAGTCATATAGATCTCAAAGGTTGTAAAACATCTTTCATTCATGAATAAGGCCAAGGTAGAGGAGATAGAAACAATACTTGCCAAGTCTATGCATAATTATATTGATGTGTGCTAGCTATATGAGGATGAGCTTAGGAAGAGCCATTCCTACAAAGGAAAGATTGAATAACTTAAGGCTAAGGTCTAAGTGCTAGAGGCTAAAGTTGAATCTCTCAGAGAAAAACTTGAAAATACAGAGCAAGTGGCTACTGCAGAATAGAGCAAAGAACGAGAGAGTCAATAGTAGCCATCTAAGGTCACAATAGAGACTATAACTTAGATATATTAACTGGAGGTAGAGGATACAATAGAGCCTAGAAGTATGAGTATTGATGCTCTAGCAGGAGATGAGGTAAGGGCATATTTCCTTAAATGTATGATTGGCCATAGGATTGAGGTTCTAAAGAATACATCACAATAGGCCCATACACTAATATTCTTTTACAAAGTGCTAAGCAATTTTGCAATGAAGCAGTTTCATGGTTATCACCTACATTCAATTTGTAGGGGCCATAAACTTAATTTTTAGATAGGCTTATTATGTAGATGGCTAACAAGCTTGATTTGCCTAAAAAAATAATCACAGGAAAGGAGAACCTATAAATACTTAAGGAGTTAATTGGTTTCTTCATTGGGAAATTGCAAAATATTCAATGAAAGTTGAAAGTTTTATCTTATGGAATTGAGCCCTACATACCACCAATTTTGAATAACAATAACATATTGAGAGATTTGCATGAATGTTCTGATGCATTTAGTGTAGGTTTGACTTAGGAAACCACAACGGCAATTTTTGAAGATGTTAGTGATGGCTCTTTCCATAATTTGATTGACTCCCTATTTAGAATTGAGATAGATTTGAATAAATTCATAGTGGAGTCTAAAGCTATAATGTATGCTACGTGGACTAAAGCCACAAAGGACCTAGAAGAGGTTAAAACCATAGAGTGGCCCACCAAGCGAGAGATTTATGTTTGGGGAGTGGTGGGAGAAATAAAGGCCTTACAAGTAGAAAGTAACTGAGAAATAATTAAGGTTAAAGGTAATGAGATATTAAAGTATAAGATTAGATACACTAATCAATTCATCAGAAGGATAAAAATCTCATAAATATTCATATCAAAATTTGAAATTTTTGAGGAAGTAGATGGTAGTAGAAGATAAAGTTGCTACAATAAAGTGCCACCTACTGACTTTTCAACTATCTTCTTGATTTTGGATCGAGCACAAGAGAATTTTTTGAATATCTTTTTGTTTATGTCTTTCCTTTTTCTTTTCCATCAAGGTGATTACATGTGTCCTCCTCCCATTTGTAGCTTGTTGCAATACTTTATAAGGATTTCCAAGATGTGGAGTAGAGGTCAGAAGTCTATACATTTTTTAGTTCATGTTATTTTTACAGTCTGTCTAGTTTTTGTGATTGTATGAACATGTTTAGGCTTGTGAATTTGAAAGAACAATGAATATGAATGATTAAATTGCCAAGTTTTGAGTTATACAATGAGTCTGTACCAAGTGTTGTATGTATTTTCAAATGAAATTATGCATATCTGTGTATATGGATTTTGTGTCCTTCCTTGTATATCTGTGATCTTGAGATTGAAAATAGCAATGTTCTTTTAGTTTAATACAATTCAGATATATTGTATATCTCTTATTGATTGTTTTTAGTTCAAAGAATTAAGTAATTTCTTTTAGTAAGTGATAGTGTTTTGGGTATCTAAGAGGGATATGATAAGAATGAGATTCAAAGTTCACTATCGACAAATTTAATTGCAAGTCAATTAAATAGGTCTAAGATTGTTGGTTTTGACTCTATGTAATGATGAATAAGGCACTGATCACTTAATTTCAATTTCAATTCATGGTTTATATCATTGCAAAATACATACATCATTCAAAATCAATTTTCCATTTTTATGTAATGAAGAACTAAAGTTGTTGGTCAACCCTTATTTGTAATAGCTTTCCTCTTGATTATAATTAGTCATTATGATCAAGAAGCTTACTAAAAATCTAAGAAGATGTTATGACTAATATTTTCTATAAGGGATAATTTTGAGATAAAAGGTATTAATAAGCAAGTGTCTATAGAGAAAATCCAAATCATCAATCACCTTCATATCCCTGAGGTTCACCCACCTTGGTCCTATAGAGCCTAAAGAGTAGGGAGTATTTTTGTACTTTGTTGAAGTTGGTCCAAGACTAAGATTGATCATAATAAAAATAGGATCTAGCTAATCCTTAGGTCTATTATGTCTTATGCACCTTAGTATTGGGTTTGAAGTACCTAGCAGTCTTAAAAACAACCAACAAAATGGAAAACTCTACTAGGAAGTTAAAAAGACTTTCCTATATAATCTCCTTGACTTTCCTTACCTTGTACCTTGTTAGCAAAGTAAGTTGTGTTACTCAGTGTGTGGTGTCATTGGATTTCTAATTGGTCTTCTCTATTAGAAAGTTTTCCCATTGTATTTTCAATCTAATAAAGGTCATTTTCAAGTACTTTCCCCTTCAAAGGGTGGTGACTCAAATCAAAGGTTTTTGTAGCTAGTGCAATATATTTTTAAAATGTTCCAACCAAAGGGTGATATGAAGAAAAATACTAGGGCTTTTACTAAGTTCAACCTAGAAATACCACTATACATTGAATTATGTCCTACGAGTAGGAAGAACCAACATAAGAAGAAGGTGGACCCTAATCCTATGTGGAAGCCTAGGGCTAGTGTGTTAGCTCATTGACAATACCAACCTATAGTGGAAGGAGTGTTATCTTCCTTAAGCTCTGAATCTAAAACCAGTATACTATTGGGAGAAACATTCACTGCCCCATGTCAAAAAAAGAAAATATATCATGACAAGAACGTGTCCTCTATGGGGAATAATTTTTGTAGGCATAATTTTTTGAATAAAATGAACCATAGATGGGGATATATGGGTAATATGGATATGGAATTTACTCCTAGACAAGGTCAGTATGAGGAGAGAAATCTCATAGATCTGGATGATCTGATAGATTCAAAAGCTAAATTTGTGAATCTTAAATATTTATTTTTAGAATTAGAAGTTCTTAGAAGGAAGGTTTTACAAGAAGAGACCAAATGTATATGTTTGGAAAAAGAGAAATAAAAAATCACTTTAAATACTCTCATTAAGAGAGACAACTTGCTTAAGAGAATGACTTCCCTATAAGAGAAAAATAAGAGATTAGAGGAAAAATCTTCTAAGCTACATTTTGATATATTTGGAGATATGAAGTGCTTAAAATCTAAAGTTCAAGAGCAAGAGCACCTTCTTAAGGAGAAGGAGGGGCCTGTTATTTCACTTGTTCAACCTAATAAACCTATTGAAACTAAAATTTTAGATTTGACTATGAAAGAACCTAATAGAAGAAAACAAAAGATTGTGGGAGTACAAATAAATGAGACCCAAGCTCTTTCTCATAAGCCCACTAGCCTTGTCATGTCTAATCTTGACCTAGAGTTAGAAAAGGCTAGAAAGGAAAATGAAGATTTAGCAAGGGAACTTGAGAAAATGGAGCTCAAGCAACTAAAACTAGGAGAAAGATCCAATTTATTAAATCTAACTGTACCCTAGCTTTCCAACTAGGCCAATCCTCACAAGTTAGGAGAAAGATCCAATTTATTAAATCTAACTTTTAGCCTTATTATTCCTACTATTTAACCTCTAATAATAGGCCAAAGTTCTTCACAGTTAGCTCATGCCTTAACTTCTGCTACTACTAGTCAGATCCCTTTTATTCAACAAGCCCAATAGTCCCAAGTCCCTAACCAAAGTCAAGCTACTAGAGCAAGTACCTCAAATGTTGTGAGCTTCCAAAGGAAACCAATTTATAAAGAAAAATAAAAACATATATCCTTCTTAGGCATCCCTGGTTTCCCACATCCCATCTCCAATGACCTTAAAGACAAGGTCATAACATTTTCTAGAAATAATGCCATCACTAGTGAGGAACACCTCAGAAAGTTCATTGACATTCTCAATGACTATGAGGTAGAACATGATGATGTGGTAATGAAGCTTTTTGTTCATTCACTAATAGAGGATTCCATAGATTGGTTTAGAAGATTGCCAAATGACAATGTAACCTCTTTGAGTGACTTGGAAAAACTATTTAAAGAGCAATATGGTGACAACACCAATGACAAATTTGTGTTGAATGAGTTCAAGAACATAAAGAATGGTGCAAATGATTCTATCTTTGATTTTAATGTTAGGTTTTAGAAAGAAATGTATAAACTTTTCCAAGTAATGAGGTTAAATGAGGATGTGTTTCTCACAACCTATTTCAATGCCTCTGATAGTAAGATGGCCTACAGTCTTAGGGATAAGGATCCTCAAACAATGAGGGAGGCTTATAAGATGGCAATAAAAATAGAAATTAATAGAAATACCTCTAGTAAAATGGGAAGAAAGGATGGCCCTAAGTTGTTCAATCCTAGAAATAAGAAAGAAGGTGAAAAGCCTACTGTAGGTAAGAAGCTTGAGAAGGATACAATGGGTCAAGTTTTAAATCCATTTAAGAAAATGAGTCCACCAAATTACCATGAAAACAAGCAAAATACTACTAAGAAGGCCCCTTTCAACAATAATTTTAGTGGGCAGCTTAGAATGGAAAATTATCCTTATACTACTTAGTAGAAGGATGACAAGATGATCCATAATCCTACTCAAGAAAATAAAGACAAAGGCACCCCTGATCCTTTACAAGGAAATTTAGTAAATATGATAGATGATGTGCCTTTGTGTAATGTATTCCAATCACCTCATTCCCTTGATTATTATGTATTAGCCCAATCTTTCTCTATAGATCAACAAGCACAAAATGCGGATGGAGATGAGGGAGGAGACCATGAAGACATGGGCTGCAATATGATCAATTTATGTGATGATGGATTCAAATCTTATTTAGATGAATTTGAACATGATGTTGTAGACCAAATATGTGCTTATCAAATGCACCATCAACAAGTGTTTTTAGATAGTGAGGACTATGATGAGAACAAGGTATGCAGTACATTGTTAGATATGACCCACACAAACTTAAGGATATCATCTAAGGAGAAGACTGATAGAATCACTACTGAGATGATCACTTAAGCTCATAGCACCTACAATTTGAGAAATAGAAATGTTAACAATACTAATGGTAAGTCATTTGTTATATATTCATCAAGGATACTACTCACAAAGCAAATGATGAGAAAAGGAAACAAGATCTAGTGGTTGCAAATGTCAAGGACATTAATACCAAGAAGTGGGAGCTTAAGAAGAAAGTACATTTCCAACATGATGAAGCAATTAAATCTAAGGAATAAGAAAGGAAGTTGAGCTCTAATAATATTAAGCCATTGAAGGAACATGCTACTCAAGATAATACACTCAAAAGTAATCTTCCCAAAACTCTTGCATATGATCCCATTGATATGATTTCTATGTTATCTTAGATCAATATTAAGGCCCACTTATAAAAAATGTTTAGAATAGGAGAACACAAAAATGAGGCCCAATCTTGGTTAAGTGGTATAGAAAGTAATGATATTGATGGGCTAGACTCACCAGAAGTACATCAGATACCAATATTAATGAAAGATAAAGAGACAATAGGAGTTATGTCTCAAATACATTAGATGTACTTAGATAATTCCTCTATAGCATACTTGCTGGATATTGATCCTTTTTAACTTAGTTTGGTCATAAGGGTAGGATTTTAAAGAATTGTATGATTAAGTCAGGGGCATCAAATACCATTATGCCTTTTAAAGTTGTGGAAACCCTCAGCCTAGAAGTGGATACCAAACATAGTAGGTGTAGGGAAATGGATGCAAGTGAAGTACTTGTCATAGGTACAATTAATTCCCTACCTTTTAAACTTGTTTCTTATCCTGATGTTGAAATGACCATGAAAATCCTTGTGGTTGACATTCCTCCTCACTATGGGATGATATTTTCTAGAAAATGGAGTGTTGCAATGGGAGGTATCTTACAATGTGACCTATCCTATGCAAATTTCCATATATGAGACAAGTCTATCAAAGTTGATAGGGAGACAATGGTTACCTATATCTTTGAAGATAGTATTGATAAGCATGCTAATTATTTTTTAGACACTAAGGTTAATGCATTTAGGGTTGAACTTATCATCCAAGAAGTTAAACAACCACCCCCCAAGATTACACAATAGGTGACTAGATGTTTGGATTTACAAAAAATATGAACTATGTATTTTGATGGGGCAATTTCTAGGGAAGGCTTAGTAGCTAGGGTAGTGTTTATATCCCAAGAGAAAAAACACATTTAGATACTCATATACCTTGAACTTCACATGTACCAACAATGTTGCAAGATATGAAGCATTGTTGCTAGGATTAAAAGTTGTAGCTAGTCATGGAGTCAAGAAGTTGCATGTCATTGGGCATTCTAAATTAGTTGTGTCTCAAATTAGAAAAAACATATGACTCCAAGAACAAAAGAATAAGATAGTATAGGAATGTTTTTTCAGATCAGATAGAATCATTTGATGCCTTTGGCATTTCTTGGATAGATAGGAGTAATAATAAAATTGTTGGCTAAGGTGGCAATCAAGATGGATGATATCTAATTTGTTTGTATATCTATAATTGAAGTGCATAATCAGCCTTCTATTCCTAATAATGTAGAAAATTGACAAGTTTTTGAAGATGACAAAGATATCTTAAATTTTCTTCTTAATGAGGATAAATATCATGGTCAAGAATTGTATTGTAGTACTTTTGTGGAAATAGTAGATGGAAAATAGACCATCTTTGGTCAAGAAATCTTATAGCTAAAAACCAAAAAGGTCCCTAAAGGTTTAGTAGTGCTTGAGAGTGCCTTTGATAATTAGGATAGAGTGTATATAGATATCAAAGATAGCAAGCCACAGGAACTTGATGAAATTAATTTGGGCACTGTTGAATCTCCAAAAAAGGTATACATTGGTAAAAACTTATCCCCTACAATTAGGAAATCTTTGATAGATTTGTTGAGAAAATTTAGACATGCTTTTGCATGGTCATTTGATGACCTTGAAGCCTATAGAGAATGTCTTTTTTAGCATGTAATACCTCTCAAGGAGGGAGTCAAACCATTAAGACAAAAATAGAGATATGTCAATCCTACTCTAGCTCCTAAGATGCAAGAAGAACTCATGAAGCTTAGGGATGGGGGAAATAATTAAGCCAATTAGAAATTCCTCATGTGTATCAAATTCACTACTAGTCAGAAAGAAGAATGGTGACATTAGGTTGTGTTGACTTTAGAAACCTTAATATTATCTCTTTAAAGGATAATTATGGGTTGCCTAGTATGGAGGCAATGTTGCATCGAGTTTTTGGTTCTAAAATAATGTCAATGATGGATGGTTTCTTCGAATATAATTAGGTCCTTGTGGATGAAAATGAACAATTCAAAAATAACCTTCACTATAACATGGGGAACATATGTGTATGTAAGAATTCTTTTTGGTTTAATCAATGCAAGGGCAACATTTCAAAGGGCCATGGATGTAGCTTTTGATGAGTATATTGATAAGTTTATGGTTGTATATTAGGATGATTTAACTGTATGTTCAAAGAAGGCTAAAGATCATTGTAAAAATTTAGAGAAGATTTTTATCAAAGCTTTAGAATATGGAGTCTCTTTAAACCCAAAGAAATTTACCTTTGGGGTGACAGAAGGAAAACTACTTGGTCACATAGTATCAAAGAAAGGAGTTAAGATTGACCCCAAGAGAGTAGTAACAATTGATAAGGTAACAAAGCCAAAAAAGTGTCAAAGGTATATAGTCCTTTGTGCAAGTGATTTTTTTAAGGAGATTTGTAACAAATTTTGCTAAAATTAGCAAAAAAATCTCAAAAATGCTTAAGAAGGGAGAAACTATAAATTGGGAAGGTGAAGCTACTATTGCTTTCCAAGAAATAAAGAATGCAATTAGAAATGCACTAGTTCTTAGGACATCTGATTATGGAAAGCCTATGCATATATTTTCTTCTGCATCCTTTCATATATAGTTGTAGTCCCGTTACAAAAAAACTGAAGATGGGCATGAACAACCTATTGCATTTTTTATTAAATCTCTCTAGCCAGTAGAACTTAAGTATGAAATCAATGAGAAACAAGCATATGCACTTGTTAAAGTTGTTGAGGCTTTTAGGTGCTACCTAGTAGGTGCTAATGTCATTGCCTTTGTACCTAGTACAGAAGTAAATGATATTTTTCTCAGCAAGAGGTGAGAAGGTCCAGATGGATCAACAAGATCCAAGAATTCAATATAGATATCCAGATCACAAAGTTAGTATGAGGTCAAGGATTGACAAAGCTTATAGGTCAATCAAATTTAGATACCAATCAAATAAATTTTGTAAAAGAGGACCTTATTTTTGATACATGTAATAGGGATCAATGTGACTAGTATAAAGATGTGATCTATTATCTACAACACATGCAAGCTCCACCTCATCTAACAAATAATGAAATATGGATAGTCAAGTTATATTTAGTTAGATACATTATTGTTAAGGGAAATCTATGGTGGAGAAATTTTGAAGGAATACTCTTGAAATGCATTGATCAAGAAGAATAAAAAAGAGTACTGAATGAGATACATGAAGGGGATATGGTGGGTATTACATGGCAAAGAATACTACCCACAAGGTCATGAGGGTAGGCTTTTGGTGGCCTAGCCTATTTAAGGATTCCCAAATCTTGGTTAGAAATTGTGACCCCTACCAAAGATTCGCTGGAAAGTTAAAGTTCTCTAGGAACACACCTTTGAAATCAGTTGAGCTCCAGGCATCCTTTTAGTAATGGGGAATGGATTTTATAGGAGAAATATCACCCAAGTCCAGTAGTGGCTAGTCATGGATGTTAGTTGTAACTGATTATTTTACCAAATGGGTAGAAGCTATCCCTACAAGAAAAGATACTAGTAAGATGGTAAATGATTTCCTTCTAAATAATATAATTACAAGATTTGGATGCCCTTATTGGAAATCTGATTGAAAATATCATTGTGAGAAGAAGATTAGTTGAAATAGGGAGATTGTTGATAAAAGAATGTTTTAAATCATTGTTTTTTCATTGATGTCAAACCTAATATAAGCTGGAATGATAATTGCTTATAAGATCCAAGTACTATCACTTAGTTGATTGATGAAGATGATTTAATCAACAAGATGTAACAAGAGAACCTAAGGGAAAGGTTGAGTTATGATTTTGTAATGAAGTGCAATGATTAGTTAAGACAATGACAAATGATGTATTGATAACATACTTGAAGATACAGAGGTTGGTCACACTTAGAAACTTTGGAGGAATAATTTGGAACAAGGTTGACTGCAAAGCTTAAACTAAGTTCATTAGTGAGTGCCAAGCAAGCTAGTTCAAGTTGAGCAAATTTTTAGTAAGAGCCAAGCAAATGGAAAATCTAGTGTGTGCCGAGTGATACAGAAGGAGCCGAGCATGTTCAAGTGCCGAGCAAAGTAATAGGTGTTGAGTGATGAAAAATCTTAGTGGATGCCAAGTGAATTCACAGTAGGTGTTGATTGTAGTTGATGGTGAGTAATACAGTATGTGTCGAGCACCAAAATTTCAATAGTGTCGAGCTACTGCATTATTGGAAATGTAAAAGATTTTCCAAATATGAGCTAACAAGTTTGCTACCTTGAATTTTGTGAACTAGTTGAAGGATAAGGATGATGAGTTGGTGGCATAGAATTCTATGTAAACTATTTTTGAGCGAATTCAAGAGGATTCTTCATGGTGTTTCTAGAAGAAGAAAAATATGGGTTAGATTCAATGAATCCTACCTAATCCATTCAAATTTAAATTAAAGGAGGAAAGAATCAAGTGGGAAAAGAAATTCCAAACTTCTATTTAAGGAGTCAAAGACCAAGAAGTAAGAGTTGATGGTGTGTCAAATTGCGAAGTGGTTGAAGGGTCTCAAGGAGAAGGACAAACAAAGTACAGAGGCTCTACTTTGATTAGTGGTTAGAAAGAGAGGATTACACTAGTACATCAAACATGGAGACTCAAGCAGACCAAGATTGAAAGGAGGGCAAGCTATCAAGAGTTGTAGAGACTGAAAGCCATGCAATGTTATGAGCTGAAGAGTGATCTAAAATTTACAAAATAAGTTGTATGATGTAATCAGGTCGAAAGCCCTTGTTGTTACTCTCTAGTAATTATATCAGTTAGGGTAAAAATCCTATGGACTTAGGTTGGTTTAACAACCATTTTTAAATCCTTTAATAAGGTGACATTCCAAGTGAATGTTCTAAAGTCTAACCAGGACCACTTCTAATAGGGTGGTTAAATCCTTTAACTAGGTCACATTTAATAGTGTGTTGTAGCCTTTAATAGGGCAGGCCTTTCATAGGGCATCACTTTAGAAGAGTGAAAATTGAGTAGCATGTTACTGGTGGTTTTTTCCAAATTGGGTTTCCACACAAATCACTGTGTCATGTGTTGATCTTTTCATGTGTTATGTTTACATGTTGATTTACTATAACTTGTTGAATATGAATGTTTAAGCTTAGATGAATGAATAGTTTGATGGGCATACTTTACTTGATGAAAAAGTTTGAATTGGACATTTAGATTTTGAATAACTAATTCACCCCTGCCCCCTCTTAGTTATTCTAAAGCATTTCTAACAATTGGTATTAGAGCCATCTACTGATTTAGTTTCAAGGTACTAGAAGTAGGAAGATCAAGATGTTTAAGAGAGAAGTTCCCAAGCTCAACAAAGAAAACTTCATTGCATAGAAAAGTCTAATGAAATTGCATCTTGGATCAATAGTTGATTATGCAAAAACCTCAATTAAGGTGAAACATGTAGATCTAGCTGGACCCCTTTCTACAGATGATTTAAACAAAATAAAGGAGCACAATTAGGCAATGGTAGAGATTGCCTCTGCACTTAGTTATGTTGAATTTAATGACATCAAAGGATGTGACACTGCATTGAAGATGTGGAAAGCCCTGTCTAATATCTATGGACAAGATCAGAATGTTTAGAGAGCAAGGAGAGAAAACCTTAGAGGAAAGTTTGATGACATGAAAATGGAGGAAGGTGAGAATGTTGCACAATATGCTGCAAGAATGAAAGAAGTGGTAAGTGTAATAAGAAGTCTAGGTGGTCATTTTGATGATGATACTATTAATATAAAATACTTGAGAACCCTACTCCCTATTTATGCTATTAGAGTTTCAACCATCCAAGAGCTAAGGTGTGTACCAGGAAACACACTAACATTTGAAGGTATAGTACGAAGACTTACTATATTTGAGTTGTCCAACTTTGACAACTACAAACTTGAGAATCTTGAATCTACTTTCAAGGCCAAGCTAACATTGAAAGATATTGTGGAGGTGAAAACAAAGAAGAAGAGTAGAAAAGAAAAACCTGCATCCAATGATAGTAGCACAAATAAAGAAGATGTTGAATAGTTGGAAGCACTACTAGATAGAAGATTTCATAGAGGCAAAGGCAAATTCAAAGGTAAGCTACCTATCATTTATTTTAATTGCAATGAAGTAGGTCATATTGCTACAAGGCATACACAAAAGAAGAACTACAAAGAAGGAAACAAGTACAAGAACAAAAAAGAAGATGATAGCAAAGATTACAAGGACAAAGGAAAAAGATGCTACATTGTTGAAGAGGATTCTGATGAGAATGATGATGAAGTAGTCTATGTGGCCATGAAGGATGAATAAAATGAAGAACAAAGAAACAACACTAGTACAAGTGGATCATAGATAGTGGATGCTCACTAGGGTATTTTTTAGTGGCTAATATTTGTCAATTGGCTAATTTAAAAAAGTTTTGGCTAATAATTTAGTAACTAAAAATATTTAAAATTGCCATATTTTTATAAAATTTAGTTCTAAAATATTTAAATAATGTAAGATTTTCCAATTAATAAAAGAAATAATTTTATTTTTTTCAAAATAATGTAAGATTCACCAATATTTTTATATCCTTTTCAAGAGGGGGGTTGCTTAAAGTTTACCCTAATGCTCACATCACATGAAAAGAAATAAAAGTAAGTTTATTACCTTTACTTAATATGATGGAAATATTGTTAGATTTGGAAATGATGCTCCATGTCAGATTAAAGGGAAAGGTTCTATTAAACTTACAAAGAAAATCTCATGTGATAATGCATACTATGTTGAAGGATTGAACTACAATTTGTTGAGTGTATCACAGTTAGGCAATGTAGGGTACAAAGTAGAATTTGGAAACAAAATTGCCAAAATCTATGACACTAATGAAAATCTAATAGGAAAAGGTGAACAAACTAGAAGTAATTTGTTTTACCTCCAAATGGAAGATGCAACTTGTCTTGTTGTTAAATTTGATGATGTATGGTTATGACATAAAAGGTTGTGTTATGTTAACTTTGACAATCTGATTAGCATTAGCAAAAGAAGAAAGTTAAAGGTTTGCCTATGCTAAAATACTTGAAAACACAATGTGCAAACAATGTCAACTAGGAAAGATGACTAAGTCTAGTTTCAAGAGCAAAACCTACACTTCTAAAGAAGTATTAGAGTTAGTGCATATTGACTTATGTGGGCCCATAGAAGTGCAGAGCTACCTAGGAGACATATACATAATGTTATTTGTGGATGACTATTCTAGGATGATGACTGCCATGTTTTTTAAGCAAAAATCTGATGCATTTCAAATGTTTAAGTGGTATTTAGCCAGAGTTGAGAAGGAAACAAGAAAGAGTCTGAAGTGCCTAAGGTCAGACAGAGGAGGAGAGTTTACATCAAAAGAATTTGAGATATTCTACAATGAAAAAGGCATCAAAAGACAAACATCAGCACTAAGAACTCCACCTCAAAATGACATTGCTAAGAGAAGGAATAGATCAGTAATAGATTGTGCTAGAACCTTGATGATGGAGAAAAATGTTGCTCTAAAGTATTGGAGAGAAGCTGTAAATATTATTGTCTACACACTGAATAGAGTCCACGTCAAGAAAGGAACAAATGCAACACCTTTTGAACTATGGTATGGTCACTCACCTAATGTAATATATTTCAAAATATTTGGTTGTAAATGCTATATTCTTAAAGATACTAGAAATGGCAAGTTTGATGCAAAAAGTGATGAAGGCATATTCCTTGGATACTCCACTAGAAGAAAATCATATAAGTGTTTGAATACTGACACTAACAAGATTGTGGAGAGTGGAAATGTAAATTTTGATGAGCATGCAGAAGTCCAAGTTGATGAATCCAAGAAATTAGAAGATTATAGATCTTTTGTATACTTCTATGAATGAATGACTATTGAAAATAATGTTGTCAATCAAGTTGGAAATTAACAAAAAAATTTAGTATTAGTTGAGTCACAACCAGTGAATGTCGAGCTGCATTCAAAAGCCAAGTTACAAAATGAAGAAAATACACATTTTGACTTTGAAAATAGCACACATAGGAGAGATGATGAAATACCAGATGGAGAAGAGCAAATGACTCTAAAGCTAAAGGACCAAATATGGAAAGAAGGATAGAACCAAGATTAGCCAAGTATGTGAGAAGACATCACCCTATAGAACAAATCATTGGTGACAAGGATGCCAGACCAATGACAAGGAACAAACTAAGGAATGAATCATGTCTGTTGAGCAAGATTAAGCCTAAAATAGTGAAAGACGCATTACAATATGATGATTGGTATAAAGCTATGGATGAAGAGATAGATCATATTGAGAAGAACAATACCTTGACTTTAGTTCTAGACTAGCTGATATGAATGTAATTGGTACCAAATGGGTCTTTAGGAATAAACTTGATGAGAATGGTGAGATAACAAAAAAAAAGGCTAGACTAGTTTGCAAAGGCTATGCACAAGAAGAAGGACTGGACTATGGGGAAACATTTTCCCCTATTGCAAGAATGGAAGGAGAAAGAAAACTACTTGCATATGCTGCTTACAAAGGATTCAAAATCTACCAAATGGATGTGAAGTCTACTTTTCTAAATGGTATATTGGAAGAGGAAGTCTACATAGAACAACCAAAAGAATTTGTTGATAACAACAACAAGGATATGGTTTGCAAATTGCATAAGGCACTCTATGGATTGAAGCAAGCACCTAGAGCATGGTATGAGAGACTACACAAATATCTTGTGAAGATAGGATTTGAGAGAATAGATAACAACAATAACTTGTATATCAAGGCATAAAAAGGTAAAGAAATTTTGATATCTGAAATCTTTATTGATGATATAATATTTGGAGGTAAAGATGCTCTATGCAAAAATTTTGCTGATCAAATGAAACATAAATTTGAAATGTTAATATTTGGAGAAATCAAATTCTTTATTAGATTACATGTACATCAATTGAAGCATGGAATATTTGTGACCCAATCCAAATACATCAAGGAGATACTTAAGACATTTGGGTTAGAAGACTCAAAATTAGCCAACACACCAATGGTAATAGAACACAAGTTATCAAAGATTGATGAGTTAGCTGAAGTGAATCAGACAATGTATAGATCAATGATTGAAAAATTATAGTATGTTGTATATAGTAGACCAGACATTGCATTAGCTATTGGAATAGTGGAAATATTTTCTGCAAATTTAAGAGAAAATCATTCGATGACAATAAAAAGAATACTAGGGTACTTAAAAGGAACTGATGACTTTGGTTTGTACTACAAGAGGAGTGAAAATTTTGAGTTGAGAGCCTACATTGTTGTAGATTGGGGTGGTAATATTGATGACAGAAAAAGCACCAGTGGAAGAGCACTTTTCTTAGGTAAAAGACTGATTACTTGGACCAGCAAAAAGAAAAGTTGTACCTCACAGTCCATTGTAGAAGCTGAATATGTTGTAGCTGCTATCAGTTGCACTAATATTGTATGAATCAAATATCTATTGCAAGGCATGAAAGAAGAAGTAAATGATCTTGTGATACTTTATTGTGACAATACAAGTGCCATCAACATATCAAAGAATCCTATAATGCATGCCAAAACCAAGAATATTGCAATCAAGCATCATTATGTAAGAGAATCGGTGGAAGACAAGCAAGTAAAGATGGAATATGTCAGCTCAAAGGAACAAATTGCTGACATCTTCACAAAAGCACTACCTAAAGATGCTTTTGAGTATCTTAGAGGTAAGTTAGGGGTGATATCCCTAGCCAAGGCTACTTGAAGTAAAATCAAGACTGCCCTACATCAAAAGAGTTGATTGTTAAAATATTACACATTGACATAGAGGATACTTACTTTAGGATTTTTTCCGAAGTAATTAAAGTGCTGAAGTTTAAAATTAGTCACAAGCAAGGTGACAGAGGGAGAAATTGAAAGAACTTACAAATGCTATACTTGCATGTTAAGATGCTGAGATAATACATCTTTGGCATTGTTGTCAAAGAGGGAGAAATAGCAAAAATTGATCAACAGTTGTGAAAAAGTAGTTGACACCAGAATGGTAGAACATGATTAATGCATGCAGAGGGAGAAATAGTGTAAGGAGTTAGGAGCAGTACAAAATCAAAGATAACATTTGAAAAGAGGAAAGAAAATGTTCAGGAAAATATAGCAGAAAGGAAAGAAAAAGGATACAACAGCTAAGAGGGAGAAATATAAGTAAAGCAATTGGGATAGTAGATCAAGAGATGGTAACACAATTTCTTTTTGGCATTTGACTTACTGTTCTAACCTAGTTAGCATTTTGATAACATGGTTGAATAGTTTGGTCTAATTGTTGATAATTTTGGTTTGCCATCAATGCCAAAGAGGGAGATTGTTAGAAATCTGATTGAAAAGATCATTGTGAGAACAAGATTAATTGAATGAGGGAGATTGTTGATAAAAGAATATTTTCAATCATTGTTTTGTCATTAATGTCAAACCTGATATTAGCTGGAATGATAATTTCTTATAAGATCCAAGTACTATCACTTAGTTGATTGATGAAGAGGATTTAATCAACAAGATGTAACAAGAGCACCTAAGTGAAAGGTTGAGTTATGATTTTGTAATGAAGAGCAAGGATCATCTAAGATAATGACAAATGATGTATTCATAACATACTTGAAGATACAAAGGTTGGTCAGACTTAGAAACTTTGGAGGAATAAGTTGAAACAAGGTTGACTACAAAGCTTAAACTAAATTCTTTAATGAGTGCCAAGCAAGTTAGTTCAAGTTGAGCAAATTTTTAGTTAGAGCCAAGCAAATGGAAAATCTAGTGTGTGCCAAGTGATACAGAAGGAGCCGAGCATGTTCAAGTGCCAAGAAAAGTAATAGGTGCTGAGTGATAGAAAATCTTAGTGGATGCCAAGTGAATTCATAGTAGGTGTCAAGAATCACTAAAGCATAGTTGATGCCAAGTAACACAATATGTGTTGAGCACCAAAATTTCAATAGTGCCGAGCTACTGCATTATTGGAAATGTAAAAGATTTGCCAAATCTAAGCCAACAAGTCTTCTACCTTGAATTTTGTGAACTAGTTGGAGGATAAGGATGCTGAGCTAGTGGCATAGAATTCTATGTAAACTATTTTTGAGCGAATTCAAGAGGATTCTTTATGATGTTTCTAGAAAAAGCAAAATATGGGTTAGATTCAATGAATCCTACCTAATCCATTCGAACTGAAATTAAAGGAGGGAAGAATCAAGTAGGAAAATAAATTCCAAACTTCTATTTAAGGAGTCATAGACCAAGAAGTAAGAGTTTTTGGTGTGCCAAATTGTGAAGTGGTTGAAGGTGTCAAGGAAAAGACATCTAGGAGAAGGAAGAATAGAGCATAGAGGCTTTGATTCAATTAGTGGTAAAAAAGAGAGGATTGTACTAGTACATCGAGCATGGAGACTCAAGGAGGCCAAGATTGAAAGGAGAGCAAGCCATTGAGAGTTGCAAAGACTGAAAGCCAGGCAATGTTATGGGTTGAAGAGTGATCTAAAATCTACAAAATAAGTTGTATGATGTAATCAGGTCAAAAGCCCTTGTTGTTACTCTCTAGCAATTGTATCAGTTAGGGTAAAAATCCTATGCACTTAGGTTGGTTTAACAACCATTTGTAAATCCTTTAATAGGGTGACATTCTAAGTGAATGTTCTAAAGTCCTCTAACCAGGCCCACTTCTAACAGGGTGGTTAAATCTTTTAACTAGGTCACATTTAACAATGTGTTGTAGCCTTTAACAAGGCATGCCTTTCACAGGGCATCACTTTAGAAGAGTGAAAATTGAGTAGCATGTTACTAGTGGTTTTTCCCAAATTGGGTTTCCACGTAAATCACTGTGTCATGTGTTAATCTTTTCATGTGTTATGTTTGCATGTTGATTTACAACAACTTGTTGAATAGGAATGTTTAAGCTTGGATGAATGAACAGTTTGATGGGCACAATTTACTTGATGAAAAAGTTTGAATTGGACATTTAGACTTTGAATAAATAATTCACCCCCCCACCTCTTAGTTATTCTAAATCATTTCTAATAGTCTTGAAAAAATAGAAATTGATAAAGCTATGTGTTTTAGGTCAAATGAATTTATCAATTTTTGTGACAAATATAGCATTACTAGGTCAACCACATCACCCTATCATCCATAAGGAAATGGATAAGATGAGTCCACAAATAAGAGTTGATTAAAAATCATAAAGATGAATTTGGATGATAATAAGAAGGCATGGGACTCTAAGTTGCACTTGGAAGTCTAGCCTAATAAGGTGACAGTGAAAAAGGCAATTGGTGTTGCACCATTTGACCTAGTATATGGAATCTAGGATAGAATGCCTTAGAAAAACCTCATAGGCTTGTATAATTACATCCAAATGTATGATGAAGCTATCATAGATTATATGAAAGAAAGGATGGATGAATTGGGTAGATTGATTGAAGCCAAGAAGGAAGCCCCTGCAAGAAATGTAAATTAAAGTTGTAGACAAAACATCTGAATGATCTAAGAAGGCAATGGCTAGAAAGTTTTAACCAGATGATCTTGTCCTGATGTGGAATGAAAGAATTGAGGATAAAGACAAGCATGGAAAATTTGATCCTATATGGCTTGGCCCCTATCCAGTTGATTTTCATGGCCCCCACTTAGAACCCTAATTATAGTGTTCTCCACCTATGAGAGATATGTAAATGATATAAAATAATCTCATTTAAATACATTACTATTAATTATTGATATAATGATAAATAAATATAATATATTCATTAAGTATGATATAAGGTTATATATTACCATAATATAATGTAATCTATATATATCAACATATTGACATAATAATGATATTATATTAATATAATAATAAATATAATATAAAATAGTAATACTTCAAATACTATGATTGAAATGTATAGTTATTAAAAGATAAAGAATAAATAATATTTATGATCATTATTAATCAATTAAAGAATAAAAATTATAGAAATCTTAATAATAATAATAATAATAATACATATTAATCATATAAATAATAATTATAATAAGGGCATTGGAGGAGACACGTCCCTTCAAACATGATACATATATAAGAATATCATCTTTTTAGGGAATAACATCATTCAAGACTCAATATATACCTTATCAAACATGGATGGAGAAAGGGGTCATTACAATTGGTATCAGAGCATAATCATACCATCTTATGAATTTTAGCTCATAAAAATCCATTATACACAGATCTTAGATATTGAATAGAAATATTTAAAAGAAGACTACAAGTTGATACTCAATAGGTAGAAGTCATTGTGCCTATAGGAAAAATGAATTAAGACAAAGTATCATACATTTTTTACACCAAATATATTATAGTCAAGAGAATAGAATGTAGAGATTTAGTTAGCTAACAAGGCTCATATCAACATGATCTATTATGGAGAATCCATGTCATTGAAGGGAATGACTCTACTATCATTTGATTAAGTATTGATTTGCAAACCAGTTTGATACTAATTCTCAGGAATGCACAAGAAATTGAATTGGAAGTAGCAATTTATAGAGAAGGAGATGGATTGATAGAGGGAATGAACATGTCATGAATAAGTTTGTACAGGTCAAAGGATGTAGATGGATTCTTGATCTTGAATTTAAAAAAAAAAATACAACAATAAAATAACATCACTATGGAAGGCATCCAAAAACAAAATCTATCTCGATGTTAAAGAATATAACAATGGCACCAAAAATGAAATAGATATGACAAGTCACAAGTGGTATCATAGATGGAAAATATTAGAATGAATTTGGAAAAGTCATGTTATTGTGTAATGCTCTTCTCCACCAAAATTATTCTAAATAAATGCATAAGTTTCCAAGCACACATAGGGATAAGGAGGAGAATGATTATAGAGCCGCAACCCAACAGTAATTAATAAAGCAAGTTTTTCCAATGTGTCTAGGGCATGTAGCATTTTGTAAAAAATTACCGTATGTTTGTTGAAACACAAAAAAGGAAGTCATGGTGAGTATAGATATCGAGGCTTACAAAAGTGAACAAGAGTAGAATATTGTGTCAAGGAAAATCACATTATATTATATTAAATCCCAAGCATAAGGCTGGGCCCAAAAATCAAGCTTAAGATTTAGATGATTTGCATGGAATACTTTTAAGGGAAAAGTCATTCTATTTATAAATAGGCAATGTACACTCAGATTATTACATAGAGATTATTGCTCATTATTAATGGTATATTACATTCCAATTCAAGCTCAAATATATAACATCATCTACTACTACAAAAATGTAGTAGAGTAAATGAATTATTGAAGAAATAATGTCATTATAGGCATATCATCTATAACAAATTTTTGAACAAAGTTCTAAAGTCAAAGACATTGATGTTCATATGAAAGAGGAGTATGTGAACAAACATAAAAGAGATAACAAAAACATATAATGTGGAAGGAGATATAAAAGGAACTTTAATCCAAAGGAAACTTGTCAAAAAAAACCTAGCAATAAGGGAGTCAAAGGGCTCCAGAGAATAACATTAAATTAAAGGAATTTTTCAAGTAAATCAAATATAAAGAAGAGGAGAAGAATTTATGGAAAACTTGGAAGATTATAAGTTGTGGTCTTGAGAAACAAAATTTTTTTTAGGATTATAAAGAAAGGTCTCATAAGGAGACATTATTCAAAATATTTGTGCTTAAATTCATGATGGATAGGGAGTGTGCACAGGAGGAGGAGTGAATCAGTTGCATTGGGGCAAGAAAATCCCCACATGAATAAAGATTTGAGGGAGTCCCAAGCTAAGAATGTCCAAACTCAAGAAGTAGTAAATCTACCATCCACATGAAAATTAAACATGCTCCTAATGGGTAGGGAATGTGCATAGGGGGAGGAGTAAATCAGTCACATTTGGGCAAGAGAATCCCAATATGGATAAAAATCTAAGGGATCCCCAAGCTGAGCGTGTCCAAACTTGAGCAGCAATAAATCTACTATCCACATCAAAATTAAACATATTCCTAGTGGGTAGGAAGTGTGCAGAAGGGGAGGAGTAAACCAGTTGTGTTGGGGCAAGAGAATCCCAATATGGATAAAAGCCTAAGGGAGCCCCATGTTGAGTGTGTCCAAAATCGAGCAGCAGTAAATCTACCATCCACTATCGAATTATACACCCTATTATATTACTAACTATAGAAAAGTTGTTATAAATATGGATCTTCAAGAACTTTTCATTTTGAGACAAGAGAAAGGAGCACGACATTCATGATCAAAGTTGTAAAAAATTTCTTTAACTTTTCTTATTTCAAATTATAAGCAAAATTCTACCATGTATACTATGTGTCTACATCATGTCTTCATGCATTAATATGTTTGCTTTGTGTCTTCTTTGTGTCTTCCTACATTCATGTGTCAACATCATGTTTGCATTGTGTCTTCGTGCATTAATGTGTCTACTTTGTGTCTTCATTCATAGATCATCATATAATAACATGTGTACTTTGCAAGTATTTTAAAACATATATAGGGAAAAGAATAAATTTTAGTTACAAATTGCTTGAAGACAAGCAAACTCGAGAGGGGCAGACTATCATGACACTCACTTAGAATCCTAATTATAATGTTCTCCACCTATGAGAGATATATAAATGATATAAAATATTCTCATTTAAATAAATTACTATTAACTATTGATATAATGATAAATAAATATAATATATCCATTAAGTATGATATAAGGTTATATATCACCTTAATATAACATAATCTATATATATCAACATATTGAAATAATAGTGATATTATATTACTATAATAATAAATATAATATAAAATAGTAATACTTCAAATACTATGATTGAAATGTATAGTTATTAAATGATAAAGAATAAATAATATTTATGATAATTATTAATCAAAGAATGACTAATGAAAATCTTAATAATAATATATTAATCATATAAATAATAATTATAATAAAGGCATTGGAAGAGACACATCCCTTCAAACATGATACACATATAAGGATATAATCTTTTTAGGGAGTAGCATCATTCAAGACTCAATATATACCTTATCAAACATGGATGGAGAAAGGGGACATTACATTGATTCTACTTGGGGTGAGGATTCATACTTTATCAAGGAATTATCAGGATGCTTTCTTGAATTTCTAGTTCAAGGAAAATTCTTGAAGAAATACTTCTACTAAAGGTATTTATTCTCCACGAATAGTAGTTAGGTTTTTCAGCTAAGCTATATGTGGTTACTAAAAACAAAACAGGTGGAACATAACGGGCTTCTCATCACTTCGAAGCCAATGATGTACATTTGTGTAATTTCTTGTGCATATTTCTATAGCCTCTATATATGTATATGTTTTTGTATAGTCTCAAGAAGGTTGTCTTAGGCTACTCATGTATGTGGTCTACTTTACCCGAAGAATTTGAATTCTTGCATGGGTACAGGAATCCATCATCCTCAGATAGAGCCACTGATAGCCCTCATTTTCACTATACTAAAATTTTGATTTTTCATTGTGAAAATGATCTGAAATTGTTTTGCATTGTTACAGTTTTGTGCCTTATTTATTTTTTGTTTTGAAAAGAACCCTAGCCAAATTATTTTACCTAAGTTAAAACAATGAAAATATTTCCCTAGGGGATTACTTTGGTTTACTAAGGTTGTGCTTTTATCTTGCCATTAAAAAATTTCATTAAGACTACAACCTTTTGTCCCTTATCCTAAGTATTTTTCAAGTGAGAGATTGTATATCTTTCAAATCATAGGGCTCTACAATCTGAAAATCATGGTTTTGGCATCTAGTCACAAGTTCACATTTTCTTTCTCTTGATGTTACAACATAAGGGTTAGTAGAGGATCATAGAGTCTTCTTTTAAGCTCCCCAATTTTAAGATATTCTATGGTCATAGTATCATAAATAAAAAAGGAAAGGTTCATGATCTTACAATTTCCCTTTGTGTCATGTCATTGTAAGTTTTGATGGAAGCTTTTAAATCATGGTGTGTGATGTTACGACAAATAGGTAGTCATGGGATCGTAGATGGAGAAAGGAAGGATCATGACTATAATAAATGGTTTATTGTAGGATTGTAGAAGTGTGTGAATATAAAGAAGAAGATAGAAGGCATTGATCATATGATAAAGAGGTGATTAAGGCATCATAATGGTCTTTGTGAAGTTTTTTGATGGTACGCTAAGGCCCTAGTTATAAGATAAGGGAAGAAGATTTTAAAGATCACAATCCTACAAGGGATGACAATTGTAAGATCAAAAGGTAACAAATGACAAGGCAAGGTGGTAGTTCTATGTCAAGAGTGATGATATGTTTTTTATTCTGACTGGTTAGAATTGCAGAGCATACAAGGTGAATGCCACATCGATATGGTGGGGCCAAAGATGACTTTGTAAAAGCTTTATAGCAATATGACATATCTCATTCTTCAATCTTAGGATGAATTGTTTTTTGTAAGATCTCAAGGGTAGTGACAAATGGTTATGATGCTATGAAGTAGTGTATCATGAGATCATAAAGGTGAAAGTTAATACCTGTGATGCTACAATTGAGGAAAGGTAATGATATCTAGTAACATCGTATGGGTTAGAAGGATGATTTCTAAAGTTAGAAAGTGGTCTATTAAATAGTGACCATAAGATTGTAAGGCAAAGGAAAGCGAGATAAGATGCTATGCTAGTGAGTGTAAGCTGCCTATTGTAAGATCATAAGGAATTTAAAGGAAAGATCTGATGTCAAGGTAACTAGTGTATTATGAGATCACATAGACTTTTTCAAGGTTTATGATAGTGCAATAAGGGTTTTGATTTCATGAGATCATAAGATTGTAGAACAAATAGTCCCCACCTAAGATATTACAAAGAGTTTGACTCCTAGGTCAATCATAAGATCATAAACCCTAAGTTGACATGAAAATATGCTTTCTATTTTTTGAGCTAGAAATGACAAAGGGATCTTGAACAATGAGATTCAAGCTATGTAAAGATAGTATAATGTTGGATAGTAATGATGACACTCCCCTGAGGTGATAAAATAAGCTAAGTTTTAAGGCTCGAGCATGTTGAAAATCAATGCAAAGGTATGTTGATGATGTACACTAGTTTATAAAACTAGGAGAATCAGATGAAAAAAAGTGAGAACTAGTTGAGAAGTTACAAGCCTATGATCCTAAGAGTAAAGTCATGACTTTGGAGGAGGAAAGAGCCCTTGTATAGTGGAGTGGGATGTTGTTAGTACCCAAATGGGATTTGGAGCAAGCATTTAGGCTTGATCAAATTAGAAGATAGGAAAGTTCCATCTCATATGAGGCATATGGTGCTAATGGACTGCAGAGTGGATCAGGATTTAACATTTACACCAAATCCCTGTTGGTATGGAGCATTCCCCTTCATCAAAAAAAACAAAGCTAATGGATGTGTAGAGCACTGAACATGGTAACATGGTTGTGTGGACTTTGCAAGGTACTTCAGGCACATAGATCTCAAAGGCTTTGAAACATTTTTCATTCATGAATGAGACCAAGGTAGAGGACATAGAAACAAGACTTTCCAAGTTTGTGCATGATTATATTGATGTGAGGAAGCTATATAAGGATGATCTTAGGAAGATCCATGTTTAAAAAGAAGAGTTTGAAGAACTTGAAGCTAAGGTCCAAGTGCTAGAGGTTGAAGCTACATCTCTTAGAGAGCAACTTGCAAATGCAGAGCAAGTGGCTACTGCAAAGCAAAACAAAGAACATGACAGTCAAGAGCAGCCATCTAAGGTTACAATAGAGACTACAACTCAAACAAATGAATTGGAGATAGAGGATATAACAAATCTTAGGAGGATGAGCATTGATGCTCCACCAACCTGGTGAGGAGATGAGGTAAGGACATCTTCCCTTAAATGTATGATTGGCCATAGGATTGAGGTTCTAAAGAACACATCACAATAGGCTCATACATTGATCTTTCTTTACAAAATGCTAAGCAATTTTGAAATGAAGCACTTTCATGGTTATCACTTACATTCAATTTGTGGGGGGTATATAATCAATTTTTAGATAGGCGTATTATGTTGATGGCTAAAAAGCTAGATTTTCCTAACAAAATAATCACAATGAAAGAGAGCCTAGAAATAGTTAAGGAGTTAATTGGTTTCTTCAAGAGGAAATGGAAAATTATTCAAGGAAAGATAAAAGTTTTATCTTAGTGAATTGAGCCCTACATACCACCAATTTTGAATAACAACAATATATTGAGGGATTGGCATGAATGGTCGAATGCATTCAATGTAATTTTGACTGAGGAGACCATAGTGGCAATTTTTGAAGACATCAGTGATGCCCCTTTCTATAATTTGATTGAATCCCTATTCAAAACCAAGATAGATTTGAATAAATTCATAGAGGAGTCTAAAGATGTAACAGATGGTAGGTGGACTAAAGCCACAAAGGACCTAGATGAGGTTAAAACCATAGAGTGGCCCACCAAGTGAGATATTTATGTTTGGGAAGTGGTGGGAGAGATAAAGGCCTTTCTAGTAGGAAGCAACTGAGAAATAATTAGGTTTAAAGGCAATGAGAGATTAAAAGATAAGATTAGATACACTAAGAACTTCATAAGAAGGATAAAACCCTCATAAATATTCATATCAAATTTTGAAACTTTTGAGGAAGTAGATGGTGGAAGAAGAAAAAGTGGTTTAAAGATAAAGTTGCTACAATAAAGTGCCACTTGCTGACTTTTCAACTAGCTTCCTAATTTTGGATCAAGCACAAGAGAATGTTTTGGATATCTTTTTGTTTATGTCTTTCCTTTTCTTTTCCATTAAGGTGATGAAATGTGTCCTCCTCTCATCTTTAGCTTGTTGCAATCCTTTATAAGGATTTCCAAGATATGGAGTAGAGGTCATAAATCTGTACATTTTTTAGTTTATGCTATTTTTATAGTTCATCCAATTTTTGTGATTGTATGAACATGTTTAAGCTTGTGAATTTGAAATAACAATAAATATGAATGATCAAATTTCCAAGTTTTGAGTTATAGTATGAGTCTATACGAAGTATTGTATGTATTTTCAAAGGAAAATTTGCATATCGCTGTATCTAAATTTTGTCTCCTTCCTTGTATATTTGTGATCTTGAGATTGAAATGAGCAATCTTCTTTTAGTCTAATACAATTTAGATAGATTGCATATCTCTTATTGATTTCTTTTAGTTCAAATAATTAAGTAATTGCTTTTACTAAGTGATAGGATTTTGGGTATCTAAGAGGGATATGATAAGAATGAGATTTAGAATTCACTATTGACAAATTTAATTGCAAGTCAATGAAATAGGTCTAAGATTGTTGGTTTTGACTCTGTGTGACAATGAATAAGGCACTGATCACTTAATTTTATTTTTAATTCATGATTTATATAGTTGCAAAATATATACATCATTTAAAATAAATTTTCCATTTTTACATAATGAAGAACTAAAGTTCTTGGTTAGCCCTTATTTATAATAGCTTTCCTCTTGATTATAAGTAGTCACTATGATTAAGAAGATTACTACAGTCTAAGAAGAGATTATGACCAATATCTTCTATAAGGGATGATTTTGAGGGAAAAGGTATTGATAAGCAAGTGCTTTAAGAGAAAATCCAAATCATCAATCACCTTCATATCCCTAAGGTTCACCCACCTTGGTCGCGCAAAGCCTAAAGAATAGGGAGTATTGTTGTACTCTGTTGAAGTTTGTCCAAGGCTAAGACTAATCATACTAAAAATAAGATCTTATGCACCTTGGTATTGGTCTTAAAGTACCTAGTAGTTTTTAAAAAAAACCCAACAAACCCTTAGAAGACATTTATTGCACAAAAGTAGAGGTAGCTAAGAGATTAGTTTACCATTAGGTCCTCAATGTTACTTTTTTGAAGGATGTATAAATAGATACATCGTTCAATAAATATCAATTTTGCAATCTTGGGATCCAAATAGATTTTTTTTTGAAACCTTAGTGACAAAAAGAGTGTTCTTTATATAAATTTGAGCAAGAAACTACTAGTCACTTTTAAATGCTAGAATCAATCCAGTGTAGTAGATCATGTGAAAGAAGACCACTTCAAAACTAAATCCTATAATGGAACAATATGATGGTCTCTTTTATATTGAAATGGTTGATGGACATGAAAGACAACCACCTATGTATGAAATAATCTTGAAAATCACCAACAAAAGGGATATGATAGGAGTCCTATCCTTGCTCCCAAGTAATGTGTTTCTAATAAAAAATGTTGGTAAGCATCTCATAGAAAATATCAAAGAGTTGGAGATACAAATGTTAGAGCAATGTATGAAGAGTTCAATGAGAATGATCAGTGGAAAGTAGGTTTCAAAGACTTGGAGGAAACATCTCTAGCATTCACGATAGATATCCCTAATTTATTTAGCAATGGATTGGCTCAACAAGGTGCATGATGAATACATGTGGCTTGATAAGCCCTACAAGATTATGAAGAAAATGATCGAGAGAGACACAAGGTTAAGTAGAACTAGAGAATATTTGACCATCCATAAGCACAAGCAACTAGAAGTGGCAAAGTTAACTAGATGTCAGCATAATGCAAAATGTTCTCTCTAGATTTACAAGGGTGATGTCACCAATAATAATGCACAAAGTTCTTTGCAAGGGTGATTGCACATAGGATTTACCATTCAATCTATATATAGTGTGCCCAGTGGAATATTATATAGAGCACACCTATGTGGGTGACTATATGGATAAATGATAGAGAATTTCAAGAAAATAAAGAAGGATAGAATTGTGCATATATTCAAGTTTGGCACAATAGTGGTGATCATATTTTTCTATTTTAAGGAAGAATACCCTAGATATACGAAGTTATAGTGGAAGTCTAGGATTTTTATAACAACTCAAATAATGAATATGTACAACAAGGCTAGTAGAAGTATTGGCCCTAGACAAGCTTGATAGAAATTTCAAGAAATTTCAAGTAGATATGAAAATAAGAAGATGATACATGTGAATCTAATCAATGACTATAGAAGAACCATTCATTTCTTTGAAAGCATAGAAAAGTGCATAGTAGAGGTGGTTTAATCATGAACCTACTAGTTGATTAAGTTGCCCTATGAGGTTGAGGAAGACTCAACCATAAATCTCTTGACTAATAACTGAAAATGCTTATTGATAAAGAAAAACAAAGGTTTGACACAACTGAAGAGAAGAGAAAATAGTTGAAGGAACAACAGGATTAAGTCTTAATGGATACGAAGAAGAAGAAGACAAAGAGCACATGACATGTTCTACAATAGGCTAAAGAAGAGGTAGCCCATGATACTAAAGAGATTCCTCAACTAGACACCAAAGATGACTCTTTGCCTAAACCTAAATCTAAAGTGGAAGAAGAAACATCTATTAAAAGGATGCTTGCTATTGCCAAGCCTCCAACAATGGAGACATACAAAAGAAAGGAAAAAAAAAAGATTAAGAGGAAACCTCCCATCCAATCAAAGGAAGAAGAATTTGAAGAAGAGACTGAACCAAAAAGCCCTAAATCACCTTAAAAAGGTAAGAATCTTTCATTTAAGAACATCATTGAAGATAATGAAATTAATGGAAATTATAATACTTTAGAAAATTGATTTATAAAGTTTAATAAACAAAATATAAATAAAATTGTGAAAGTTGTACTTATAAGCTGGAGAGTGTTCAACAAATCATCATCCAAAAATAGAGTCACAAGTTCCAAGTGAACTATTTGTGATAATCAAGAAAATATGGTCCAAAGCCATACTAGAATGGAAGAACCTTCTATATGATGCTCTAGATAAGCTTATACCTAACCTAGGAAAAAATGACATTAAAAAGCTAGTGGAATTATGTAGGTGAAATGTTATTTCACAAGAGAATGTAGCTCTAATAAGTAAACATCTAAAGAAGTAACACAAGGAGAAAAGAACAACTAGGGCCTAGGGTACACCCAGCTATCTAAATCCACCCTATAAGAGTTAACATAGTAGAAAAGACAACACAAATACAACAAAAAGGAGAAAGAACATGATATCTTTATTGATTCTTCAAGTAAACAACATACATGCCTAGTTGTAAGGCCTTCTAGGTTACAACCAAAAAAAATTAAAATCTTCAAATTCTCAATTCCAAGTGCATATCTTTTTTTTGCAATCTCACCTCTAGCTTCTGTCTACCTATCCCTCTCTCTCACTACCTAAAACCTAACCTTAGACTTCCTTAAATACTTTCCAAAATGGCTTACAGAAGATTCTAGAACATATAAAGGCCACAAGTCTACTCTTTACAAATATTACCTACCTAATAGAAATTAAATGCAAGTAAAGTTGGCCCAAACTGGAATCAGACATAGAAAGCTCAAAAAATGAAAACTGGCACTCAACATCCACATGAACTCAATATCCAAAGGAAACACTTGGGAACAACTATAAACTTGGCATCCTCCAATGCTCGGTAACCAAAGGAAATCACTCAGCAACTAAAGGCACTTAGCAACCAAAGGATTCACTCGACATCCAAAGAATTCACTTGGCAACCAAAGAAACTCGATAGCAACTAAGAATGACTTGGCATCTAGGGTTGGAAAAAATGATTCTCCTAAATCATGCAAGTGTCACAACCTGAGCTGATTTAACTCAAATTGAGAAATTCATGTAGCATCTTCAATATGTCTATTCCTCTACTTTACCAAATACTCATAGTAATCTTTTCCTCTTGTGCTCTTACAAGTTCTTTGACCCAATATCTATTCAACTTCTTCAATTTATTTCTTAGGCTAATCATCAAGTACAACAACTTCATCATCTAACTCACAATACTTGTATAAATTAGCAACATTGAACATAGGAGATATATCCATGTCATTAGGTAACTCAACTTCATAAGCATTACCATTGTCAAAAATTTTCAAGATCTTACAAGGTCCAAACTTCTTCATCTTCAGCTTACTATATGTTCCAACTAGGAATCTTCCTTTCTTCAAATGAACTATTGCCTCATCACCAACTACAAAATCATGATGTCTTCTAGACTTATCAGCATTCTCTTTATATTTTTTATTACTTTGTTCCAACCTCAACTTCACTTCCTTATGTAAAGACTCCATGAAATCAGCAAATGCTTCCCCTGTAGCACTTCTCTTGTCTTTACCAACAACATCCCTCAAATCTAACACTCCTCTAGGCTAGATTCTAGTAACAATCTCAAAATGTGTCTTCCTTGTACTCCTATTCACATAATTATTATATGCAAACTTAGCTTGTGCCAATACCATCTCCCAATTACTTGGCTTGTCTCCAATTAAACATCTTAGCAAATTATCCAAGCTTCTATTCACAACCTCTATCTATCCATTAGTCTATGGATGGAATGTAGAACTAAAATTCAGCTCAATACCCATCTTCTTCCACAAAGTCTTACAAAAATAACCAACAAACTTACTATCTCTATCAAAAATAATACTTCTTGGTAATCCATGCAATCTCACAATCTCTTTAAAAAAAAGTTCAACAACATGCTCTGCATTTGATGTCTTTTTACATGATATGAAATGAGTCATGTTATAAAATTTGTCCACTACAAAAAATATAGAATCATACTGCCTCACTATCTTAGGTAATCCAAGAACAAAATCCATACTAATGTCACTCCAAGGTTTCTCAAGAACAGTAATAGGTGTATACAAACTAGTATTCTAACTTACTCCTTTTGAAACTTGACAAACTCCACAACTCTTTACAAATTTCTAAAAATCCTTATAGATTTGTGGTCAATAATACTTCTCTTTTAGCAAACTCAATGCCTTATCAATCCCAAAATGTCTAGCCAATCCACCACTATGCTTTTCCTTAATCAGATTCAACCTCATAGAACTTTTAGGAACACACAACTAAATGCTTTTGAACAACATACCTTCTTGAATGAAATAATCATCATACTTATGTGATCTGTCAAATTTTTTGCTCTTCACTCTCTCCATGCCTCAAAAAAATCAAGATCAACACCATACAACTCTTTCATTTCATCGAAACCAAGAACTCTAACTTTCATTTTAGTCAACAAAGAATGTCTTCTACTCAATGCATCAACAACTCTATTAGTAACTCCACTCTTATGCTTAATAACAAATGTGAAACTTTGCAAGTACTAAACCCACTTCATATGTCTCTAACTTAATTTATGTTGACTTCCAAAGTATTGTAAATCTTTATGATTAGTATACAACATAAAATCCTTAGGAATCAAATAATGTCTCCACTTCTTCAATTCTTGAACAATAACATAAAACTTTTGATCATACATGGAATACTTTCTTTTAGCATCATTCAACTTTTCACTAAAGAAAGTAATAGGTTTACCTTCTTGACTTAACATAGCTCCTATTGCATTACCACTTGCATCACATTCAACTTGAAATACTTTTTTGAAATTAGTCAAAGCCAATATAGGTAATGGTAATTCAACAACCTTTTGTTTCAAAGTCTCAAAACTCTAATCAGCTCCATGTGTCCACTTGAATTCCTTTTTATCTCCCCTCATTGTCTCAGTCATAGCATTACAAACAACACTGAAATTCCTTATAAAATTTCTATAAAAACTAGCCAAACCATGAAATGATCTCACCTCACCTACATTCTCAAGTGTAATCCATTCAAAAATTGCTTTAACCTTCTCTGGATCCATCTTCAAACTATTAGTTGAAATCACAAATCCCAAATACACAATCTCCTCTTGCATAAAAGAATACTTTTCCAAATTAATTAGCAACTTTTCTTCTTTCAACCTCTGCAATACTTGTCTAATATGCTCAAGATATTCTTCCTTAGTCTTACTGAATATCAAAATATCATCCAAATAAACTATCACAAACTTACCCAAGAATCTTTTTAGAACTTCATTCATCAACCTCATGAAAGTACTAGGTACATTAGTCAAACCAAAAGGCATAACCAACCATTCATACAAACCATCTTTTGTCTTGAAAGTAATCTTCCATTAATCACCCTTCTCTGATTCTAATATGATGATAGCCACTCTTCAAATCAATCTTGGTAAAATACTTTTATCCACTCAAACAATCCATTATGTCATCCATCCTCGACATAGGAAACCTATATCTCATTGTGATCTTGTTAATAGCTCTAGAATCAGTACACATTCTCCATTCTCCATTCATTTTAGGTGCTAATATAGTAGGTACAACACATGGACTCAAAACTACTCTGATTAAACCTTTTTGCAATAGCTCATGCACTTGTTTTTTAAGTTTCTCATTCTTTGTAGGTGTCAATCTATATGGTTCTTTGTTTGGAAAACTAGCTCCAAGAATTAGATCCATAAAATGACTTATACTTCTTACTAGAGGTAAACTATCAGGAATGAACTTAGCAACAATATCTTTATATTCATTTAACAATTCTATAATTTCTATTGTTACTCTATAATTACCAACTTTTACTACTTGGTCATTACTACCAACACTCAGTCCTCTAGGAATTATAGCAAAAAAAACTTGATTCTTCTTTACTTCCTTTTCAAATTGCTTTCCATGAACCATGTAAACTTTTACTGTAGTGCAACTAACCTCATCTAGACTCTCAATCAAAGGCAACAACGTTTGTTTCTTCCCATTTACCCAAAGAGTATATTGATTCAATCTTCCATCATGTATCACATATCTATCATATTGGCAAGGTCTACCCAACAAAATATGACAACAATCCATGGCATAATATCACACAACACTTCATCAAAGTAATGCCCAATTTTGAACTTCACAAGGCATTTCTCACTTACCAATATCTTATGCTCATCTTTGTACCATGAAACAGGATAAGGTTTGGGATGTTTTAGCCTCTGCAACTACAACTTTGTAACTAGCTCTTCTCATGCCAAATTTTTTGAACTTTCACTATCAATGATCACCTTGTAGCATTTTCTAGCCATCTTGTGTCTTGTCTTGAAAAGACTTCTTCTAAGGACAGGTTCATCATCACTTCCCTTATTACACAAGGTTCTTCTCACCATCAAATTTTTTCTAGCCTCAAGTCCACTTGGTGAACCCTCATTATCTCCTTGAATCACAACATTTCTATTACCTTGTCCACTTTTAGAAGATCTATATTCAAAAGATCTATGTCCCTATTTACCACATCTAAAACAATTACCACATAAACCACCTCTAGAATAAAAATTACCTCTTCCTCAATAAGAAATAGTACCTCCTCAATAGGAATCATCACCTTTCCACTTAGTCTTGCCTTTTTCATCATTCTTTCATTAAAAATTTCTCTTATCTTGCACAAAATTGTCAGATCTGCCACCTTCTCCATAGGATCTACCTCTCCCCCTCTAGAATCTACGACCTCTACCTCTTTGTCTTTGTTCATGACTCTTTTCTAAGATCTCCTCAGCTTTCAAGGCATATTGATACACTTCTTCAACACTTTCTAACTTCACAAAACTTATTTCATCTTGAATTCTAGATCTCAATCCATTTATATATCTTGCAATTTTCTCAACATCATCATCCACATGTCTAGATCTGATGTCCAATCTATAGAATTCCTTAGTATACTCCTTCACACTCATGTCTCTTTTCCCCAAATTTTGCATCTTTCTCAACAAGCTAACTTGGTAATCAATAGGAAGGAATTTGTTCTTTACCTTTTTCACCATCTTTGGCCAAGTTCTAATCTTCTCCTTTCCTCTCCTTTGTTTATTAGTTTGTAAATGTTTCCACCATAGTGATGCATGACCTTTCAACCTAGTGACTATAATCTTCACCTTTCTATTATCAAGAGTGTTTTCATACTCAAAGAACTGCTCCATATCTGAGATCCAATCCAACACATCATTAGTATCCAATTTTCCATCATAAGGAACAACTTTTACTATAGGCTTCAAATTTTCCCTAGACAACACTTGCAACAATATTTTCTCATCTTGATCTTCTTCAGGTTCTGGATTATGGTTTGGCATTGTTGCTTCATCATCACTTACATCATCAAGATGTGTTCCTCTCCTTTAGGTTGTCTCCACAACATCTAATCTAGCTATAATTTGTCTCAACTAATCCAATATGGCATCATCAACATTTCTTCTACCACAAACCATCTTTACAAATTAGGTTTCTATAGGATCGTAACCCTATGCAAGTTATAGTTCAAATCCATAGATTTTCCACCCTACAACCAAATCCAAATTAGGGTTCCACACTATCCAATCTCCACAAGGATGAACTTCAATCTCTGATACCACCTAACACAAGGAGAAAAAAACAACTAGGGCTTAGGGCACACCTAGCTAACCAAATCCACCCTACGAGAGTTAAGATAGTGAAAAACACAACACAAATACAACATCAAGGAGAGAGAACAAGATATCTTTATTAATTCTTCAAGTAAATAGCATACATGCCCAGCTGTAAGGCCTTCTAGGTTATGGCCAAAACAAATTACAATCTTCAAATTCTCACTTCCAAGTGCATATCTTCTATTTGCAATCTCATCTCTAGCTTTTGTCTACCTATCCCTCTCTCTCATTGCCTAAAACCTAACCTTAGACTTCCTTAAATACTTGCCAAAATGGCTTATAGAAGATTCTAGAACATAGAAAGGCCACAAGTTGGCTCTTTACAAATATTACCTACCTAATAGAAATTAAATGTAAGTAGAGTTGGCCCAAACTAGAATCAGACATAGACAACTCAGCAAATGAAAACTGGCACTCGGTATCCACACAAGCTCAGCATCCAAAGGAACCACTTATTAGCAACTATGAACTTGACATCCTCCAATGATTGGCAACCAAAGGATATCACTCAACAACCAAAGGCACTCAACAACCAAAGGAGTCACTCAGCATCCAAAGAATTCATTCAATAACCAAAGGAACTCAGCGGCAACTAAGAATGACTCAACATCCAAAGAGTTCACTCAACAACCAAAAGAACTCAACAAAAAGTAAGAACTCAGTAGTCACTAGTAGAAAGAGCAAAAGTGCAAGATTGAAAGGAAACCTAGGATGTTCCCACATCAAGGAGGAATCCTTTCCAAATACGAGAAAACTATGGAATCAATTGTATGAATAGGAGAAGGATATTTTTGAGAACCAAAAATACCAAGGTAGAGAGGAAAGGTAAAAAAAAGAGGGAAAGAGAGACCCAAGTCTATATATCCAAGAACTTCAAAGAAGAAAACTACAAGAAAACCTATTGTACAGGTTGAGAAAAGGACATAGATAAGTCAAGACCTAAACAAAGAACCCATAGAGAGAGGAGAAACAAAGCATTCCTTCATAACACCACCCAAATTAGAGGGGCAATAAAAGGATGTTACATAGACATGTGAGGGTCACCCAAGTACCATTGACATAGCTATAATGGACTCTGGTCCAAAAGATATATAAGGACAAGGAAACAACTCAATTTCTCATGCTAAGGAAATTAAGAAAGGAGAGAGGGAAGGTTGAACTAAGGAAAAAAAAAATGGAAAGGGTGATACTCAAATTCCCACAATGGACATTCCTACAGAAAAAGGGGAAAAACAAGAAAAACAAACTAAGAACACATAGAGGCAAGAGGAATTGGCTGAAACTCAATAAGAGAAGACACCAATAGAGTCTTGACCATCAAAAACACTATCTAAAGGATAGAGGAGTGTAAAGAATCAAAAGAAGATCAACGAAAAGAGGAAAAGGCATACAAAGAAATCTAGAAGCAAGAAGAAGATCCAAGTTGGAGAAAAATCCCTAGATTTGACAAATTCATCAACATCTAAATTTGAAGATGAAGTATATGATACCACTATAGCAGAATTCATAAAGATACATGATCTTGATGATGGAGTCAAATAAATAGGTAAACTAGTTTTCCATATGAGCTTAAAAGAACTAAATAACTCTGCTAAACTCACAATAAAGTACAAGTTGATGAAGCTAAACAACAATATGTATGATCAAGATAGCACTTTGGTAAATGCTCATGACATATGGAAAGGACTTGTTGAAGGGAAATCCTACAAGAAAGACGATGATATGATCAATTGGATCAAAGATTTCATAGGACATCTACATGAGAAAGAAATGAATATTCCAATGATTGTGGAATAATAGGCTCCAATAAAACCTCTTGAGGAAGAGAAGAAGGTAGTTGGAGAGAAGAAAGGAGAACTAATGACACTCAAGGATGAGTTGTATGAAGCACTAAAAGAGATAACCACAATATTTCAAAAACCAACTATGTCATGCACCTTAGCCAATGATTTGGAGAAAAATAGAACTAAGGCTCAAAAAGAGCATGATGAAATTTTTGAGGATTTTGATCCACTCTCTAGATTACCCATAGATCATATTGAAAATATCCAAGATACAACATGTATCTTGTACACAAACTGAGAGAAGAGTAGGAGAAATGAGCTACCTGATTGATGGAACTCCAATTTTTCCTTACTCCACTAACATGGATTATTGCTAAACATATCAATGATGCAAACTCTTATATACCCATACCACAAGTAGTGATAGAAAATGTATTATATAGGAAAATGGAAAATCTTAGGAGTGTAGTAATAGAAATCATACATATTAAAGATTCATGGGAGACTTTACTAAATACAACAAGAAACATATACAAGGACATTTTTGAGAAGTTCTAAGCCAAATACTAGGAGACAAAGCATATGAAAGGGGGAGAATGTACACAAGAAATAGAATGTATAGGTAGCATAGTAAGTCTTGTTAACCTTATCTCCAAGTATTTTAATTTTTTCATCAATGCCAAAGGGGGAGATTGTTGGACTAAACTACATTGGAATGAGTAACTGGGAAAAATGGTGAGCAAAGAACACCAAGCATTGAGTAAGTAGCGAAGTTTTGTCATTGATTAGAAATTGGTTAATAAGAGGATTATAGTATTGCAAGTGCAATGACTAGTAGATTGGCATAATAATATTCACAAAATAAAGGAGACAGACAAGGAAGTTTGATTATCATGGCCTAATCACCATTGATGTGAAAAAACTAGAGAAGGTCTAAAAGTGACCTAACATGCATGCAGAGAGAATTGGTGGACATGACATAAGTGTGCAAGACCTAGAATTACAGATGGATAGACATGACTACATGTATAGGAACATATAGATAGGTAGTCATGGGTATCCTTTGAGTATACTCACTATGCAATTCAAATTTCAAATTCATAATTTGAGCGGGATAATTTTTAGGGTTTCTACCTATGAATAGTGGGAGTGATTTAAGTTCACATAACCTTTATTTTGAAGTTTTTGATATTGTTTTTATTGTTGTAATTGTGTTGAGTAGATATGAAGGAAAATAAGAATAGTTATTATCAAAGACTAACATTAGACCTGTGCAAAAGCCTGAGAAGGAGGAAGTTGACCAAGCTAGATTAGAGGAAGGAAATCACCAATATCTTTAAGGAGACTTCATTGAGGATCTACCAAGAAAGGTGTTCCAAATATTTAGATATATTCTTTATCTTTCTTTCTAACCATTGAAGCTATTGTAATCCTTTGACAACGAAGACTTCTAATAAGTTTTTTAAATCCTCTAGTAGGGTATCTCTGAAAAAGAGATAAAATTCCTCTAGCAAGGTAGTTGTGACAAGCTATTGTAATCCTAATAGATTATATGTGTTCCTAATAAGATGCATTCTTAGAAAGAACAAATGTAAGCCTTTAACATGACACCCTTTTACTTGCAAGGAAAGTCTACTGGGTATATTACTCCCACTATTATTTTTATCCCTACACCAAGGGTTTCCACATAAAAATATGTGTGTTGTTGATGTGTGCATCTTTTTGTATTCTTGGATGATTTTAGTGACAAGGTCTATATTTAATCTAGTTGCATTAACTAGGAGAATTTGTAGAATTGAGTGTACTAATTCACCCCCACCCCAATATCAATTGGGACCAACATACTCAAAGTATGATTTATGTTTGGTTAATGCACTAGGTAGGTTGCATTAATATTTTTATCTCATATTTATTCAATAGTCAAATCAAACATTAGTCATGCAGAGATAAAAGATACATCCTTTAAGATTAGCTAGGGGCCTATGATAAACTAAGTTTTGAACCAACAAAAGGATACATGATTCCAATCCAAAAAAAACATAATGGAATCAATTAAATATTATAACTTGAATCGTCGTTATATCTATTTTCCTTTATTGACTTAAATAGATCACTAACTTTTATTCAATTGTATAAGATTACAAATCAACAAAACAAGAATTTATTTAGAGTTAGTCAAATTTCATCATCATATGTAGCCTATAAAACCATCTAGAATTCACACTTTAAAAAATATATGGGCTATCTAGAGAATGCAACCACACTATTATTCAATCAACAAAGTACTTAATGCAAGCAATGTTTTTGTCACACACTTTTGAAGGAACATCTATAATGTCAATCAAGTTCTCCAACCCCTACCTACTATAAAAAAAACTTCTTATGTTTTGTGTACATTGACTATTTCTATTTGTAGCTATCTAGATTTTGATATCAATGAAAAAAGGCACATTCTTTTGGAACAATCTCCCACTTTGTCATTGATGGAAAAACTTATATATGTTATTTACTCTTCTCTCACTTAGATATTTATCCTCTATACATCTATATTTTTCTTTCTTATTTGACATCATATCTCTATACTATACTACTCCCCCTTTGACATCAAGGAAAAAGGGTGCTCCAAAAAAATTGTGCATCCAAAAATATTCTCTCAAATTTACTAAATTAGAAAAAACTTATTATACCTCTCTTTGAGTTTTGGAAAAAGGTCATTCTAGAAATACATTTTTAATTGGAGATTCCAACACATATTGCTATTTATTGTAAATGAATCAATTGCATTCATTAGAGAATTTGAAGCAATATGATTCTTCTCATGTATTTTTTTCTTATTCAAGGAGACCAAAACACATGTTCTATTCTAGCTTAAAATATTCCCCTTGGCATTATAATAAGTATTTGTCACATCATCACTCTATCTCTGAACATAAATCAATGATATGTAAAAATATTGTATCCTTTCTTTATGTGAAGATTTTAGCATGAATGTTAATGTTATCCATATGAGGGAGTATGTTAGCAATGTTGGAGACATGATTCAAAGATGATGTATTGCATTCATGAAAGTGTTTGTCATTGACATCAATATGTTATTCTATAAAGACTAATAGAACAACAATGAAATATTTGTTTCACATGGCTTGAGGATTGATGATAATATTTTGTGAACTTGATGATGATTTTTTATAGTATGTCTAGATTGTGCAACTAAGTGTGTGTACACAAACATGGAAACTAGATATAGTTATGAATCTTTTAGTGAATGCATCTTTTAGACAACATTTTTTTAGAGAAGGTACTATTGTTTGGGTTCTATATCCTCACAGAGATGTAATTTTCTTAAGTGTAATGATGTAGAGTTTGAATACATTTTAGATATGCATTGCTTAAGATGGCATAATCATATGTTCATCATGTGAAAAGTTATGAAGACTCTGAGTTGACCATTTTCTTATAATCTTGAAAAGATGCAATATTGTAATGTAAAGTGTATTTTAATATCTTAAGGATGTTCTATATTATTATTTTAAGTTGGGAAAGTGTCAAGACCAATTCAATAACTTGTTTTAGGATTTGGTATAAAGAAAAGATGTATTCTTTAGATGCAAAGTTTAATATGTGTCCATATCTAGTAATGTGTAATGTGTGAGCTTGAATGTGAATTCAGTCAATGTTAGAGCAGTGATTGATGAGAATTGATTTATTGTGAGCTTCAAAGGAATGGTATTGGAAAAGGAGTTACTAGTTAGTTAGTTTAGAAATATTAGATATAATTATCTAGAAGACTGACTAGTGATTACTATTTTTTAGGCTATTTGGATAGTGGGTTCAATTGTCCTTCTTTCAACTCCTAACAAGGTTGACAAAGCTCCTTATAGATTTAGAATCTCCTATTGGGATTAAATTCTCCTAACAGGACTCATATTTACTAATTATATTTTATGGACTCCTAAGAGGGTCTATCCTATCACACTAAACTTATATATTAGTACATCATCTTGTCAGCATCATTCTCACTAGGGTTTTCACTCTAATCAAGGGTTTCCCTAAGTAACATATATGGTGTTATTATGCATGGTTATCTTTCTATGGTTGTTGTATCTATTATTTACATGTTTTAGAATTAATAAAGATATTGAGAGTTATTTTAATTACATAACTGATTCACCTCCAATACCCTCAATTGTCTTGGTGGACTTTACTTTGTAACAAATTGCATCAGAGCAATAGGTCCTTGAAGGAAAATATTAATAGCTTAAGGACATCCATGACACATTTTAGGAAAGGTAGTTTGAAGTTTGTTGGAGTTAACTATAATAGCTAGAAAGAAAATATGAAGACACATTTTCTAGGCATGGATCCATAATATTGGCCGATTATACAAAAATCAAAAGATGTGATTGAAGAAGATAAGTTTGATGAGTGTAAAGAAGAAGAGAACAATCTATTCATGCAGAATATGCTTGATAGAGAGGCACTGTTTTTATCTTTTCCTAAAATAGAATATGGTCAGGTAAAAACCTTGAGACTTTCTCATGAGATTTGGAATGCTTTACAAATTACATTTGAGGGTAATAACCATGTTAAGAAGGCTAGATTGTAGAGTTGAATATGTTCATTTTAAGGTGTCATGATCTTGTAATAGGTTATTTTTCTAGAAAATCAAAAATTGTTACAAGAATAAATATTTGTGGAGGAGAAAAGTCAAAAAATGAAGTTGTATGGAAAATATTGAAAAATTGGACACCTACTTACAAATAGACATCATAGATTACACACCTAACTTTAAGAGAGAGACTCTTTTTGCAAGAATATAGACATCTAAAATGTGGATAAAACAAAGTGGTTTCCTAGAGTAGAGACTTATTTTAGCATACAAAGAGATAGACCTATGATGAGAATAAGTGCATGTGCAAGTGGAGATTATGCTAGTAATAGTTAGACAAAAGATGAAGATAGCAAGGAGATTGAGGAAGGACTTTCCCTTGTTATGAAAAGAGAACCTAAAGGAAATAAAATAGTCATTTTTTTGACATGTAAAGAACTAAGCCATTATTCTTCTAAGTTTCCTAAAAGAGTAAATAAATTTAATCAAACATATGTAAGGATTGCTTCTATATTGATTAGGATGATGAATTTGATTTTAAGATGATAATATTCTTATAAGATAGTGATGATGAGGATAATGAAATAGGTTTTCTTAGTATTAAGAAATAAAGCTCTAAAAAAGAAGAAGTAAGAAAAGAAAAAGCTCTATTATCACAAATTGAAAAGAAAATGTCTAATTGGACTATACATAATGGTTTTTCCCATCATATGACTAGAGATATGGATAAATCTATTGAATTAAATAGCTATGATGGAGGAGTAGTTAGAGTTGGAAATGATGAAGCATGTCATATAAAAGGAAAAGGATCTATTACACTTGATTGAAAGACTAACAATGAATGTGATTATTTTTTGGATGGTTTGAAACATAATCTTTTGAGTGTTGGATAGCTAGGTTCACAAGGGATATCAATTAAAGTTCATAGAGAAGACTTGCATTATCTAGCATAAAGATGGTAACTTGATTGGTACTAGTACAAGGAGAAGAGGTAATGTATTTTAATTGAACCATTCTGAGATGACATATTTAGTTGAAAAAGTAGATGATAGTTGGCTATGGCATAGGAGATTTTGTTATATCAACTTTGATAATATTGTGAAGGTTAGTACTACATTTGTAGTTTGAGATTTTTCTAAGATTGTGAAACCTACTAACATGAAGTGCAAAGAATGTATATTGAAAAAATAGAGAAAAAATTCATTTCCAATCAAGACATTTACTACTTCAAAGAAGTTAGAGATTGTGCATATAGATCTAAGTGGTCCTACAAGAACAAGAGCATTTTATGGTTAAAGGTATCTCATGCTTCTTATTGATGATTTCAATAGAATGATGTGGATTGCATTTCTTAGAGATAAATATGAAGCTTTTAAGAAATTCAAGATATTTAAGAGTAGAGTTAAGAATAAATATGGCCTAAAAATTAAATGTTTGAGATATGATAGAGGAGGATAATTTATTTCAAATAATTTTAACAACCTTTGTGAAGATAATGGTATAAAGAGACAACTTTTAGCCTCTAAAATGCCACAATAAAATGGAGTATTAGAGAGAAGGAATAGATTAGGTATAAATGTGGAAAGAGTAATAACTTTTAAGAATAATGTATCACATGTATTTTGGAGAGAAACAGTGAACACAATAGTATACACTATGAATATAGTGTAGATTAGACAAGTCACTAGTAAAACACCTTATGAAGTTGGGTTTGGACTTGCACCTTCTATGAAGTACTTTAAAATATTTGGAAGTAAATTCTATATTAAAAGAGATGATGATATTGGAAAGTTTGATTCTAGAAGTGATGAAGGAATGTTTCTTGGATATTCATTGAAAAGAAAAAGCATACATATGTTTTAATCAAAGATCAAAGAATATTAGTAATAATGCTAATATAAGAGTTGATGAAAATTTTAGAATTCAAGAAAGGATACTTCACTATGATTATGATGGAGAGAATAATCAAATAACTAACATTTGGAATGTTGAGTAGGAATTGTTTTATGAATCTGACATTTATAGACTAAATTACAAGGAGAAGAACCTAGATCTAAACCTAGCATAGAAATTAGAGTTGAACATGTAACACCTAATTGAAATATGGAAAAGAATCACTCCACTAAATGGATAATTATAAGTGTGAAAAAAATAGTTATGAAAAGGAATAAGGTAAATGAAGGGTTCTATTTTATTTCTTAAGTTAAACCTAAGAATGTTGATGAAGCTTGTAAATATGATTATTGGATTCAAGCTATGAAAGAAGAAATAGATCAAATTGAGAAGAACCAGACATTAGAATTGGTACCTAAAGATAAGAATTTTGTTAGAACTAAATGAGAGTTTAGAAATCATTGGAATTATTTACAATAACTAGGGGGGTGAATCAGTTATCCAAGGTCCAGATGTATAAATAAAACTTTTCACATCTTAGTGAACCCATAAAACATTTATCATCATGCATGCATCCATAAGATTATGCAATCACTTAAAACTTGTTGGTTGCTATTGAATCAATTTTCATAAATGTAAACATGAAGCATAATAGGTTCAACAATACACTTGACACAATGATTTACATGGAAACCCAATTTGGGAAAAACCACCAGTGACATGCTACTCTTTTTCACTCTTCTAAAGTTATGCCTTGTGAAAGTTCAACCCTGTTAAAGGTTATAATACACACTATTAAATGTGACCCTATTAAAGGATTTCATCACTGTATTAGGAGTGAGCCTAGTTAGAGGACTTTAGACCATTCACTTAGAATGTCATCCAATTAAAGGATTTACAAATGATTGTTAGGTCAACCTTAATCCAAAGGATTTACCCTAGATTGATACAAATGTTAGAGAGTAATAGTAAGGGTCAATCTGATAACAACTTACAATTCCATTTACAGATTACAAATCTCTATTCCAGTCCTTCGTTCTACTTGGATTTCACACATTTTAGCTCTAATAGCTTGTTCACCCTTCAAGCATCCATATCCTTAAGCCTTTTGGCTTAACATGCCAATGTAGACTCTCAATTATGTCACTAAATGAAGCAATACCCTTGACTTCTTGTCTTCCTTAGGTTCACACACATGACAACCCTTGCTTCTAACTAGTCATCCCTATAAATAGAGAATTAATATCTTTTGTTATTCATTCTCCATAGTCTAATTTAGGGTTAAGATAGATTAGGTAGGATTTGATGATTCTACTCCTCATTTCATGTCACTTCTAGAAACTTCTCCTTTAATACTCTTTGAATTTTCCTCAAAATGGTTTACCATGAATTTTGTACCACTAATTCATCAATCCTATCTTCCACCTAGTTCACACAATCCAAGAAAAAAAACTTGTCAACTCAAATCCATCAAATTCACAATCTTTCTAATGATGTTGACACTTGGATTTTAGTTGCTTCTAATGCTCGACACATACTACATTGCTCGACATCCTCTGCAAAATCACTCAGTATGAACTAAAGTTTACTGGTGCTCAACATCAACTAAACTTTACTAAACATTAATTGTTTTGCTCAACATACACTAAAATAGACTTTTACTCGGCTCCAATTGATTTTCTACTTGGATTACACTAATTTTTCTCAGCACCTACTATCCATTTCTTCAAGCTTGACAGACAAACTTTGTTTAACTTCTTCTTTTGAACTTGCTTAGTGTAACCAACGTTTGCAATCTTAAGTAGACTATTAATGCACTATGATATCACTGTCTTAGTTGATTCTTGTACTCCTTTTTATATCATAATTAAACCTTTCCTCTAGGTGCTATTGTTACATCTTTTGATCAAATCAACATCAATCAAATAGGTGAAAATACGTAAATTATATAAGTAGTTGTCTTACTAGTAAAAAGAAGGTTTGACATCAATGACATAACAATGATTAAAACACATTTATTGTACTTTTATCAATCTATTTTCAACAATCTCCTTCTTAACAATCTCTCTCTTTGGCATTAATGGAAAACCAAAATGATCAACCAAACTAACTCGGTTAAAATAGTAAGCCCAACAAAATACAAAAAAGAAAATAATTCCTTGTATTGAAATCTCTCCCTCTATTAGTAACTTTCATCTTCTGAATAGGTTACAAAATTATGTTCTATTCTAATAAAAAGACAATCAACAATCAATTCATTCTTGTGACTCCCTCTAAATTACGTCTTATTTCTCCTTTCTACAATATCTCCCTTTTACTACGTAGATTTTATTAGTAGATACACTTTTTTTCTCAGTAGTCAGCATTTCTCCGTCATAACGTATTTTAGGATTTCTCTCTCTTTGTTCAATCTCTTGTATTTCTCTCTTCAGGATTAGTTCAATCTCTTGTATTTCTCCCTCTTTGACAAAAATGCCAAAGACTTGTCATCTTAATATGAAAATATGAACTTCTTTAGTTTCTCTCTAGTCACCTTGCTTGTGACTAATTTGTAGTTTCAACACTATGATTACTTTAGGCAGTTCCTAAAGTAAGATCCACTACATCAATATGTAACATATGTCAATCAACTTGTTTTATACAAGGCACTCCTTTTGTTTCTTAGATAGCCTTTGATAGGGGTATCACCACTAGTTTACCTCTTAGATAATCATGAGCATCCTTAGGTAATGCTTTTGTGAAGATATCAACAATTTGCTCTTTTATCTTAACAAATTCCATCTTCACCTCTTTATCTTGAACTAATTCTTTCAAGTAATGATACTTGATCGCATTGTGTTTAGTCTTTGTGTGTATTACAGGAGTCTTTGACATATTTATAACACTTGTGCCATATATCACAATAAAGTAACACTGGTTCAATAATATCTTCCTTCATACCTTTGAGTAGTTGTTTGATCCATACAATGTTTGTACAATTTACAACAACAACAACATATTCAGCTTTAGTAGTAGATTGTGAAGTGTAGTTTTGTTTCTTGGTAGTCCATGTAACTGGCCTCTTGCATAAGAAAAATTCTCCTCCACTGGTGCTCTTTTTTTCATCAATGTTTCCATCTCAATTAGCATTAGTATAGGCTCTTAATTCAAATTTCTCTTTTTTTATTGTAGTATAGACCATATTCCTCTGTTCCTTTTAGATATCTCATTATTCTCTTTCTAGCCATCAAATGATTCTCTCTAGGATTAGTAGAGAATCTTGCAACTATCCCTATAGATAATGCAATATTAGGTCTGCTATATACTACATATTGTAATTTGCCAATCATAGACTTTTATAATGTTTGATTCACCTTAGTAGAATCATAATTCTTTTACAATTTATGTCCTATCACCATAGGTGCACTTACTAGTTTGGAATCCTCCAATCCAAAAGTTTTCAATGTCTCCTTGACATACTTTGACTAAGTGATGTATATACTATATTTCATCTGATGTACTTGCAAACCCACAATGAACTTGATCTCTCCAAACATAGACATCTCAAATTTTTGTTTCATTTCATTTGTAAAAGCCTTACATAAAGCATCTTGACCTCCAAATATGATAGATAATCAACAAAAATTTCAAATTACAAAATACCTTTGCCTTTCTTTGTCTTCATTTATAGATTTTTGTTATCATTAGTCCTTCCAAATTGAATCTTCACAAGATAATTATGAAGTCTCACTTACCATTCTCTTGGTGCTTGTTTCAAACCATATAAAGCTTTGTGTAATCTACATACCATATTCTTATTGTTAAAATCAAAAAATCCTTCTAGTTGTTTTATGTAAACTTCTTCCTCTAATATACCATTCAGAAATATAGATTTAACATCCATTTGATAAACTTTGAAACCTTTGTATGTAGAATAAGCAAGCAGAGTTCTTACTCCTTCCAATCTAGCAATAGGAGAAAATTTTTCTCCATAGTCAATTCCTTCTTCTTGTGCATATCCTTTGTAGGCTAATCTTTCCTTGTTCCTTGTGACTTCACCATTTTCATCTAGGTTATTTCTACATACCCACTTGGTGCCAATCACGTTTTTGTCTTCTAGTCTAGGAGCTAGAGTCCATATCTTATTTTTCTTAATTTCTTCAATCTCTTCTTCCATGGTTTTACTCTAGTCCACATATTCTAAGGCATATTTTATTATTTTGGGTTCTTTCATGCTTAGAAAACATGTATCATTTCTCAATTTTCTCCTTTTCATTGGTCTAGCATCTTTATCTCCAATGATTTGTGCAACAAGATGATGCCTCTTGACATATTTAGACAATCTTGGTTCATCTTTGGTTTCCTCATTTGATCTATCTACTTTAGAGTCATTGTGTACATCTTTGTTAGGTAGTTCATCATCTCTCTCATGTACACTAATCTCAGAATCAGAATGTGCCTCAACTTCATTCTATAAATCAGGATTTGAATGTAGCTTGGTTCCTAAATGGAACTCAACATTCATAGTATGTGACTCGACAGTCACTGAAACTTTTTGTTGGTTTGTAGCTTGATTTGTAGCATCTTCTTAGCAGGCATACCTTCATCAAAGTATAAAAATGATTTGTATTCTTCTAATTTCTTCATAGGTTCAACCTCATATACTTATTTATATTCATCAAATTTCTTATTTTCACTTTCCACAATTTTTTTAATGTTAGTATTTAAACACTTATACGCTTTACTTCTTGTGAAATAACCTAGGAATACACCTTCTTCACTTTTTCCATCTAGTTTACCATTCCTAAAATCTTTAAGAATAAAAAATTTGCTTCCAAATACCTTAAAATATTTTACATTGGGTGAGTATCCTTACCATAGTTCAAAAGGTGTTGAATGAGTACCTTTCTTGACTTTTACATAGTTTAGGGTATAGACAATTGTACTTATAGCTTCTCTCTAGTATTTTGAAGCAACATTTTTCTCCATCATGAGTGTCCTAGCACAATCTATCATAGACTTGTTCCTCCTTTTAGTAATTCCATTTTGTGGAGGGTTTCTAGGAGAAGATGTCTTTCTTTTGATTCCTCTGTCACTATAGAACATCTCAAACTCATTTGATGTAAATTCTTCTCCTTTGTCAAATCTCAAACATTTTAAACTTTTACCTATTTCTTTCTCCACTCTTGTGAAGTACCACTTAAACATTTAGAAAGTGTTAGATTTCTATTTCAGAAACATAATTGTCATCATTCTAGAATAATCATCAATGAGAAGCATAATGTACTTATCTCCTTTGTAGCTTTGCACTTCAATTGGTCCACACAAGTCAGTATGAACAATCTCTAATATTCCTTTAGAGGTATGAGTTATACTCTTAAAACTTGACTTTGTCACTTTGCCTAATTGATATTGTTTACACATTATAATATCAGGCTTCTTTAACTTAGGTAAACCTCTAACTTTTCTCATGTTACTGATACTATCCAAGTTATCAAAATTAAAAATGACATAACCTCTTATGCTATATACACACATAATCAAATTTTACAATTAGACAAGTAGCATCCTCTATATCAAGGTAGAATTTATTAATCCTAGTTTGATAACCCTTTCCAATCAATTTTCTATTAGTATCATATATCTTAGAAATCTTGTTTTCAAACTCAACCTTACATCTTGAATTATTCAATTGTGACACACTCAACAGATTGTAATTAAGTCCTTCAACATAGTAAGAATTGTCACATAGAATTTTTTTTGTGAGTTTGATAGAATATTTTCCTTTTATCAAACATGGTACAACATTACCAAATCTTACACTATTTCCATCATAACAATTCAAAGTAATGAACTTACTTTTATCTCTAGTCATGTGATGTGAACACCCACTATCAATGATCCATCTGTCATTTTTGTTCATACAAGACACAAGTGCAATTGTCTAATCTTCATCAGATGCATCCTTCATTGCAACATACACCACTTCATCATCATGTTCTTTAGATTCATCTTTTGTTTCCTCTTCAACAATGTAGCAAGACTTCTTGCCTTTGTCTTTGTAATATTTTTTGTCTTCATCTCTTCTACTTTTATACTTGTCACCACCTCTGTAGTTCTTCTTCTCTGTACACCTAGCAATAATATGACCAACCTCATTACCATTGAAACAAATCATAGGTAATTTTCCTTTAAATTTTCCTTTACCTTTGTTAAATCTCCTTGCTAGTAGTGCTTCAAGTTGATCTACATCCTCCTCATCTATATCACTATCACTAGACACATACTTTATCATTTTCTTGTTCACATTAGGTTCTTTCAATGAAAAATTAGCTTTGAAATAAAATTTAATATTTTTAGGTTTTTAATTATCAAATTTAGATAGATAAAAAGTAGTGAGTCTACCTACTAAACCTTCAAGAGATAGAGTATTTTCTAGTATACATCTCAGTTCTTGTATTGCAGAAACCCTAATAGCATATATAGGTAGCAATGTTCTTAAAAATTTGCTTAGTATAGTATCACCATCTATTGTACCAATAGCTCCTCTTATTGCATTAACAACATCTTTTTATCCTTGAGCAATATTGAGCAATATTTTCCTTCTTGCATTCTCATATCATCAAACTTACTTATGAGACACTTAGATTTGGCTCTTAGAACACTCTTGTCTCCTCCATAGATGGTGTATAAAGCATCCCACCTTTTTTTTTTACTATCAAGACTTTTGATATCATGAAATTCAACATAGCTTAAGGTAGAGGCAATCTTCAACTTTGCTCGATTATGTTCTTTCTTCTTTTTCAGATCCTTGATAGTTAGGGCTCTAGTAGGATCAACATATTTAGTAGTAATGATAGATTGTACATGATCTCCAAGTCCTCCAAGGTGTAGCTTCATCAAACTTTACCATGCAGGAAAGTTATCTCTATTAAGCTTGGATACATCTCTTTTTGACATTTTGATCTTTGTGCTTCTAGTACCTTCAAACTAGTCCTCTTAAGCAGATGGCTCTGATACCAATTGTTGGAATTCTTTAGAATAATTGGGGGTGAATCAGTTATCTATGGTCTAGATTTATAAATAAAACTTTTCACAGCTTACTGAACCCATAAAACATTTATCATTATGCATGTATCCATAAGATTATAAAATCACTTAAAACTTGTAGGTTACTATTAAATCAATTTAAAAAAAGTAAACATGAAACATAATAGATACAGAAGCACACTTGACAAAATGATTTATGTGAAAACTCAATTTGGGAAAAATCACTAGTAACATGCTACTCATTTTCACTCTTCTAAAGTGATGCCCTATGAAAGGCTAACCCTGTTAATGGTTACAATATACACTATTAAATGCAACACTATTAAAGGATTTCAATCACCTTGTTAGGAGTGAGCCTTATTAGAGGAATTTAGACCATTCACTTGGAATTTCACTTGGTTAAAGGATTTACAAATGACTATTAGGTCAACCTTAATGCAAAGGATTTTCCCTAGACTGATATAATTGTTAGAGAGTAACAGTAAGGCTTGATATGATAACAACTTACAACTCCATTTGCATATTACAAGTCTCTATTTTAGTCCTCCATTCTACTTGGCTTTCACACATTTCAGCTCTAATAGCTTGTTCACCCTTCAAGCATCTATATCCTTAAGCCTTCTTGCTTAACATGCCAATGTAGACTCTCAATTAGGTCACTAAATGAAGCAATACCCTTGAATCCTTGTCTTCCTTAGGCTCTTAGATATGACAACCCTTGCTTCTAACTAGCCATCCCTATAAATAGAGAATTAAGATCCTTTGTCATTCATTCTCCATCATCCAATTTAGGGTTAGGACATATTAGGTAGGATTCAATGAATCTACCCCTCATTTCATATCACTTCTATAAACTTCTCCTTCAATCCTCTTTGAATTCACCTCAAAATAGTTTACAATGAATTTTGTGCCATTAGCTCATCATTCTTATCTTCCCCCTAACTCACAAAATCTAAGAAAAAAAACTTATTAGCTCAAATCCATTGAATTCATGATCTTTCTCATAATGCTGACACTTGATATCAACTTGCTTCTGATGCTTGACACATACTGTGTTGCTCAACATCCTTTGTAAAATCACTTAGTATGAACTAAAGTTTACTAGTGCTCAGCATCAACCAAACTTTATTCAGCATCCACTATTCTACTCAACATACACTAAAATAGACTTTTACTTAGCTTCAGTTGATTTTTCGCTCAGCTTGCACTAACTTTTCTTGAAACCTACTATCCATTTGGTCAAGCTTGGAAAACAAACTTTGTTTAACTTGTTCTTCTAAACTTGCTTAGTGTAACCAACCTTTGCAACTTTAAGTAGATTATCAATGCATTATGATATCACTATCTTAAATAATTCTTGTACTCCTTTTTATATCATATCTCAACCTTTTTTTGTAGGTGCTATTATTACATCTTTTGATCAAATCCTCTTCATCAATCAAATAGGTGATAGTGCTTATATCATATAAGCAGTTGTCTTACTAGTAAAAATTAGGTTTGACATTAGTGACAAAAAAATGATTGAAACACTTTTATCATACTTGTATCAATCTATTTTCAATAATCTCCTTAACTAAAACAAGATGAATGAACAAGGGGAGGTTGTGAGAAACAAAGAAAGATTGGTATGTAAAGGTTATTCACACTAAGAAAGAATTAATTTTGAAGAAACTTTTGCACTTGTTGCTAGATTAGAAGTAGTGAGATTTTTTTTTACATATGTAGCTAACATAAACTATTAAATTTATGAAATAGAGAAATTAAAGAATAGGTATACATTGAACAATCTAATGGATTTTCTTTGACATATAAATAGTATATGGTTTACATAGTGAAAAGGAACTTTATGGATTGAAACAAGTACCTAGATCCCGGTATGCAAGATTGGATAAATATTTGACAAGTATGTGATTTGTGAAAGGTAATGATGATAGTAACTTGTATTTGAGAAAGAATTATATTGACTTATTAAGTGTTGAATTATTTGTGTATAAAAATATTTTTGGAGGTAATGATGAAGAAAGTAAGATATTTTCATAAGAAATGAAGAAATAATTGAGATGAGTATAATTGGTGAAATGAAATATAGCTTGGGATTGTAGATTGTAGAAAATAAAGATGGAATTTTCATATCACAAGCTAAGAATCTTAAAGATTTGTTTAAAAACATTGGACTAGAAAGTTGCAAACCTATTGGAACACCTATAGTAACTAAGTGTAAGTTATCTAGAAAAGATGAATCCTTTACTATTAAACAAAAAAGATACAGATATACGATTGGTGGATTGAAATATTTGACCTAATATAGCTTACGTTGTTGGAATTATGGAAATATTTTAAGTAGATCCTAAATAAGAAGTAAGGTTCTCAATACCTTTTTTATCACTATCTCATCACTTAGCTTTCCTTTTGTTCCTCTAATAGCATTCACTACTTCTTTGATTCTTCCAACATATTGAGGAATGCTCTCACCTTCTACCAAAAAGATACAGATATACAATTGGTGGATTGAAATATTTGACCTAATATAGCTTACGTTGTTGGAATTATGGAAATATTTTAAGTAGATCCTAAATAAGAAGTAAGGTTCTCAATACCTTTTTTATCACTATCTCATCACTTAGCTTTCCTTTTGTTCCTCTAATAGCATTCACTACTTCTTTGATTCTTCCAACATATTGAGGAATGCTCTCACCTTCTACCATCTTCATTTCATGTCATCAAACTTTACTCTCAAGCTTTTTGATTTGGTTCTTAGTACATTCTTGTCTCCTCCATGGATCTTTGACAACTTTTCCCACATCTTCTTTGTAGTTCTAGAGTCCTTTATATCATCAAATTTTGAGTAACTTAAGGAAAATGCAAAATCCAACATTATATGATTATGCTTTTATTGTTGATATGAGATAGTTTTGAAGTGAAGACCCTATAATGAAACAATCATTATTTTGTCAGTGATGTCAAACTTGCTACCTGCTAGTGAGACAATTTATTTTTGATCTAAAATTTATCATTTAGTTGATTGATAAAAAGGATTTGAAAAGAGAAGATAATAAAAGAACCTAGAGAAAATTTGAGTTATTTGGTATGTAAAAGAAGCATTAAGACCAAGTAAGACATCGATACTATAGTGTATTGTTTATCTACTTAAAGTTTGAAATGAAAGATTACTCAAGTTAAGACTAGAAGAAGATTATGCAAGAAAGATGTTTTCCAAGCCTTATCAAGCTCAGTACAAGTCGAACAAAAATCAGTTGAACTTGAGTGAAAATCAAGAGATGCTGAGAAAAAAATAAAAATAGTGAAATTTGAGTGAATGTTAGTATATGCCAAGTAAAGTTTAGTTGATGCCAAACATTAGTAATCTTAGTATTTTTTGAGTAAACTAGTGTTGGATGAGTGATAGAACAATATAGACGTCAAGTGACAACAAACAATGTTAAATCAGAGATTTGACAAATTTGAGTTAACTATTTTGATTTCTTGAATTATGTGAAGCATGTGGAACATAACTATGATGAGCTGGTGGTATAGAATTTAAGGTAAACCATTTTGAGGTGAATTCAAGAAAGATTGTAGAGGAATTTTTTTAGAAGAACCAAATGGAAAAGTGGGTAGATTCATTGAATCCTACCTAATCCTACCTAACCTTAAAATAGATGATTGTGGTTAAGCAAAAAAAAATCTAAATTATCTATTTATAGAGATAGCTAGTCAGAAGAAAAGGTTGTCATCTGTGATAACCTAAGGAAGACAAGGAGTGTAGGGTCTTGCTTCATTCAATGGTTGAATAGAAGAGATTGCAGTTGACATAAAAAATAAGAAGGCTTAAGGAGATGAATTCTTGAAGGGTGAACAAGATATTGGACCTTAAGCGTATGAATGCCAAGTAGAATGGAGGACTGAAATAGAGATCTATAATATGCAATTGAGTTGTAAATTTTTATTAGATCAAGTCCTACTGTTACTTTCTAATAATTGTACCAATGTGGATACAATCTTTTGGATTAAGGTTGACCTAATAGTCATTTGTAAATCCATTAACTGGGTTACATTCTAATTGAATGGTATAATTTTTTCTAATAAGGATCACTTCTAATAGGGTGATTAAAATCTTTTAATCAAGTCACATTTAACAGTGTGTATTGTAACCTTTAATATTATTGGCCTTTCAAAAGGAATCATTTTAGAAGAGTGAGAATTAGTAGCATGTTACTGGTGGTTTTTCCCAAATTGAGTTTTCATGTAAAATCTTTGTATTAAATTATATGAATGTTCTTATGGTATTCCACATTTACATTTTTGTAAAGTTGTTTTGACCTAGGATAGTAACCTACAAAGTTTAAGTATTGTATAATCTAATGGATGCATGCATGTTAAGGTTTTATGGATATGGGTCTACTAAGAGTTGAAAAGTTTCATTATACATCTAGACCTTGGATAACTAATCCACCCCCCTCTTAGTTATTCTAAATAATTCTAATAATTGACATTAGAGTCATAGTGCTTGAGAGGATTAGTTTGAAAGTATTGAAAGAAAAAGATCAGAGATGTATAACAGAGAAGTACTCAAGCTTAACAAGGAAAAATTTCCTGCATGGAAAAGTTTGATGAAACTACACCTAGGAGGTCTCAAAGACCATGCATAATCTATCATCACCATTGAGCATTTTGATCTTGTTGGAGCCCTAACTATTGATGATCTAAAAATTAATAAAGACCATAATAAGATAATATTTGAGATTTCCTCTGCCTTAAGTTACTTAGAGTTTGATGACATCAAGGATTATGAATCTACAAAGAAGATGTGGGATGTTCTACACACAATTTATGGAGGAGATACAAATTTTTTTAGAGCTAAATTTGAAAGTCTAAGAGGGAATTTTGAAGAAATGAGAATGCAAGAAGGTGAGAACATTGTTCAATATTGCTCTAGAATAAAAAAATGTTGTTAATGCTATTAGAGGAGCTAATGATATCATTGATGATGAGACTGTAATAAGAAAAGTACTAAGAACACTGCTTCCTATCTATGTTATTAGAGTTTCTGCCAAACAAAAATTAAGATGTATACCTAGTAGCAATTTTTCCCTTAAAGGTTTGATGGGTAGCTTTACTGCTTTTGAACTCTCTAATTTTGATAATTTCAAAATTGAAAATGTTGAATTTTATTTCAAAGCTAAACTATCATTAAAGGAACCTAAAGAGAAAAAGAAAAAGTTCAAATATATTTCTAGTAATTGTGATGTAGATGAGGCGGATGTAGAACAACTTGAAGCATTACTCGCAAGGAGATTTCATAGAGGCAAAGGAAAATTCAAACGTAAGATACTTATCATGTACTTTAATCATAATGAGGTTGGTCATATTAGTACTATATTTTCAAAGAAGAAGAATAATAGAAGTGGAGACAAATATAGAAGCAAAAGAGATCAGGATGACAAAGATTATAAAGATAGAGGAAAGAAGTCTTGCTACATTACTGAAGAGGAAACCAAAGATGGATCTGAAGACCACAATGAAGAAGTGATGTATGCTGAAATAAAGGATGGTTCTACTGAGGATGAGACAATTGCACTAGTATCTTATTGAACAAGAGTGATCGATGGATCATTGATAGTGGGCGCTCACATCACATGACTAGAGATAAATTTAAGTTCATTATCCTTGATCATTACAAGGGTTCCAACCTAGCCTATAGTTTCTTTAAGCATATCATAAGATTTGGTAATGATGCACCCATTATGATAAAAGGTAAAGGATCAATCAAACTCACACAAATGATCATGTTTGATAACGCTTATTATGTAGAAGTACTTAACTATAACTTGTTGAGTATGTCGCAATTGAATAGTTTAGGTTGCAAATGTTGGAATACTTTAGAATAACTGAGGGGGAGGTGAATCAGTTACTCAAGGTCCAAATGTGTAAATAAAACTTTTCATAGCTTAGTGAACCCATAAAACATTAATACCCATGCATGCATCCATGCAATCACAAAAACTTGTATATTACTGTCAAATCAATTTGCAGAAATGTAAAGCATGAAACATAACAAATTCATCAAGACACTTGACACAATGATTTATAGGGAAACCAAATCTGGGAAAAATCGCTAGTAACATGCTACTCCTTTTCACTCTTTTGAAGCGATGCCCTATGAAAGGCCAATTGTGTTAAAGATTACAATACACACTATTAAATGTGACTTGGTTAAGGGATTTCAATCACCCTATTAGAAGTGAGCCTTGTTAGAGGACTTTAGGCCATTCGCTTGGAATACCACCTAGTTAAAGGATTTTAAAATGACTATTAGGTCAACCTTAATCCAAAGGATTTACCCTAGAGTGATACAATTGTTTGAGAGTAATAGTAGAGTTTTGATTTGATACAACTTACAACTTCTCTTGCAGATTATAGATCTATGTTCAGTCCTCAATTCTACTTGGCCTTCATACTTTGCAGCTCTAACAAATTTTTCACCCTTTAAGCATTCATCTCCTTAAGCCTTCTTTCTTAACATGCCATTGTAGATTCTCCTCTTATGTTACTTGATGGAGTAGAAACCCTTGACTCCTTCTCTTCCTTAGGTTCTCACACATCACAACTTTTGCTTCATGACTAGACATTCCTATAAATAGGAAATTAGGATATTTTTCCACTCATTTTCCATTGTCCAAATTAGGATTCAAATGGATTAGGTAGGATAAAATGTATCTACCCCATATCTTGTATCTCTTCTAGAAACTTCTCCTAGAATCCATTTGAATTCACCTAAAAATGGTTTACATCAAATTTTGTGCCACTAGCTCATCAATCATATCTTTCTCCTAGTTCAAAAGTTTTAAGAAAACAAACTTGTTAGCTTAGATTCATAAAATCTTTGACCTTTAACATAATGCAATATCTCAGCATAATCATCCTTCTAATGCTCGGCACATACTATGTTACTCAACATCAACTGTAAAATCACTCTGCATCAACTAAAGTTTATTGATTCTTAGCATCAACTAAACTTTACTTAGCATTAACTGTCTTTCTCGGCATCCACTAGAATTTTCTTTTACTTGGCTCCAACTAACTTTCTATTCATCTTGTGCTAACTTTTCTCGACACCTACCATCCACTCGGTCAAGCTTGGCAAACAAACTTTGTGTAACTTGTTCTTCTAAACTTTCTTAGTGTAGCCAATATTTGTGACTTTAAGTAGATTATCAATATATCATGCCATCATTTTTTTAACTAATCCTTGTACTTCATTACAAAATCATAACTCAACATTTCCTCTAGCTGTTATTGTTACTTCATATTGATCAAATACTCTTCATCAATCAACTAAGTTATAGTACTTGAATCTTATAAGTAGTTGTCTTACCAAAAAATAGTAGGTTTGACATCAGTGACAAAATAATGATTAAAACACATAGTCTTCTTCAAAAATCTCTCTCTTTCAATAATCTCTCTCAATGATGATCTTTTCAATAATACCTTCAACAATCTCCCTCTTTAGCATTGTTGGCAAACCAAATTGATCAACCAAATCAATCAAATGATGAACATCTTTTTCAACCAAACTAACTAGGTTAAAATAGTAAGAAAATACCTAAAAAGAAAATTTCTAATAAAAAAATTCTCCCTCTATTAGCAACTTCCATGTTCTGATTAGGTTACAAAACTCTTTCTTATAACTCCCTCTGAGTTCCTTCTTGTAACTCCCTTTTACTAGGTAGATTAGGTGTTCTCCCTCTTTCTTACATCATTCATGTGTCCTCTTCTAATCAACAACATCAACAATTATTTGATCTCCCTCTAAGATCAATAGCTTCTCCAAATTCTTTGACAACAATCTCTTACACTTTCTCCCTCAACATTTATAAGTCATATCTCCCTCTGTGATTATACATTTTGAATCTTTGATCAATATCTCCTTTCTCTATTCTAACTCAACTCTTGATATCTTTCTCTAATATACTTTATTCCTCTCTAATTAGAAGAACAGTTTAAAACTTTCTCCCTTTGATGATGATCAGTTTTAATGTACTTTCTCCCTCTTTAACAATAATGCCAAAGACATATACCAAAAACTTGTCATCTTAAAATATGTAGATATAAGCTTTTACAATTTCTTCAGTTTCTCCCTTTGTCACCTTGCTTGTGACTAATTTGAAGTTTCAGCTCTATGATAACTTTAGGTAGCTCCTAAAGTAAGATTCTCTACATCAGTTTGTAACAAATGAATATCAACTTGTTTGATGCAGGGACACTCCTCTTGTTACTTAAATAGCTTTTGATAGGGGTATCACCCCTAGTTTACTTCTTAGATACTCATGAGCATCCTTAAGTAATGGTTTTGTGAAGATATCAGCAATTTGCTTCTTTTTGTTGACATATTCCATCTTCACCTCTTTATCTTTAACCAATTCTCCTAAGTAATGATACTTGATTGCAATGTGCTTTGTCTTTGTGTGCATCACTGGATTCTTTGATATATTGCTAGCACTTGTATTATCACAATAAAGTATCACTAGTTTTGTGATTTCTTCCTTTATTCCTTTGAGTAGTTGTTTGATCCATATAATGTTTTTGCAATTTATAGTAGCAACAACATATTCAACTTCAGTAGTAGATTGTGAAGTACAACTTTATTTCTTGCAAGTCCATGTAACTAGTCTCTTGCCTAAGAAAAACGCTCCTCCACTGGTGCTCTTTCTGTCATCAATGTTTCTAGCCCAATCAACATTAGTGTATACTCTCAGTTCAAAATTTTAATTCTTCTTGTAGTATAGACCAAGCTCTTACATTCCTTTCAGATATCTCATTATTCTCTTCATAGCCATTAAGTGATTTTTTCCTAGAATTAGTAGAAAATATTGCAACTATCCCTATAGATAATGTAATATCAAGTCTACTATGTACTACATATTGTAATTTTTCAGTCATAGACCTATATAATGTTTGATTCACCTTAGCAGAATCATCATTCTTTGACAACTTTTGTCTTATCACCATAGGTGTACTTATTGGTTTGGAATCCTCTAGTCCAAAAGTTTTCAATATTTATTTGACATAATTTGGTTGAGTGATATATATACCATACTTCATCTAATATACTTGCAAACCTACAAAAAAATTGATCTCTCCAAACATAGACATTTCAAATTTTTGCTTCATCTAATTTACAAAATCCTTACATAAAGCATCTTATCCTCCAAATATGATATCATCAACAAACATTTCAAATAGCAAAATACCTTTGTCTTTCTCTATGTTTATGTATAGATTGTTGTTATCATTAGTCCTTTCAAATCCAATTTTCACAAGATAAGTATAAAGTCTCCCATACCTTGCTCTTGGTGCTTGTTTCAGACCATATAGAGCTTTGTGTAGTCTACAAACCATGTTCTTATTGCTATCATCAAAAAAACCTTCTAGATGTTCTATGTAAACTTCTTCCTCTAATATGCCATTCAGAAATGTAGATTTAACATCCATCTAATAAACTTTGAAATTTTTGTATGCAACATAAACAAGTCAAGTTCGTACTCCTTCCATTCTTGCAACAAGAGAAAATGCCTCCCCGTAGTTAATTCCTTCTTCTTGTGTATATCCCTTGCAAACTAATCTTGCTTTATTTCTTGTGACTTCACCATTTTCATCTATCTTATTTCTAAATACCCACTTGGTGCCAATCACATTCTTGTCTTTTGGTCTAGGAACTAGACTCCAAGATTTATTCTTCTTTATTTTTCCAATCTCTTCTTCCATGGCTTTATACCATTCTACATCTTCTAATGCATCTTTTATTGTTTTTGGTTCCTCCATGCTTAGAAAACATGATTCACTTCTAAATCTATTTCTTGTCATTGTTTTGGCATTTCTATCTCCAATGGTTTGATCAACAAGATGATGTCTTTTGACATATTTGGACAATCTTGGCTCAACTCTTATTTCTTCATTTTGTCTCTCAAATTCAGAATCATAATGTACATCTCTGTTTGGTATCTTAGCATCTCTTCAATGTGTACTAATCTTAGAATTAGAATGTGAATTAGAATTAGAATGCAACTCATCATTCATAGGGTGTGACTTGTCAGTCACTACAACTTGATATTGGTTTGTAACTTGATTTGCAACATCTTCTTTAGTAGGCATTCCTTCATAAAAGTTTGCAAATGATTTGTATCTTTTTGGTTCTTTCATAGGTTCAGCCTCATGTACTTTTTTATATTCATAAAAATTCACATTTGCACTCTCCACAATTTTGTTAGTGTTAGTATTCAAACACATATAAGCTTTACTTCTTGTGGAGTAGCCAAGGAATATACCTTCTTCAATTTTTGCATCAAGCTTTCCATTCCTAACATCTTTAAGCATGTAAAACTTGCTTCCAAATACCTTAAATTATTTTACATTGGGTGGATATCCATACTAGAGTTCAAAAGGTGTTGAATGAACACCTTTCTTGAAATGTACATGGTTCAAGGTGTAGACAGTTGTACTTATAGCTTTTCTCCAATATTTCAAAACAACATTCTTCTCCATCATGTCTGTCCTATCATAGTCCATTATAGACTTGTTTCTCTTCTCAGCTATTCCATTTTGTGGAGGGCTTCTAGGGGCAGATGTATGTCTTTTGATTCCTCTTTCATTACAAAAAATTTCAAATTCATTTGATGTAAATTCTCCTCCTCTTTCTAATCTCAAACATTTTAGACTTTTACCTATTTCTTTCTCAACTCTTGCTAAGTATTACTTAAACATTTGAATAGCATCATATTTCTGTTTCAAAAATATAACTATCACCATCCTAGAATAATCATCAACAAACAACATTATGTACTTATCTCCTTTGTAGCTTTGCACTTCAATTGGTCCACACCAGTTAGTATGAACAATCTCTAGTAATTCTTTAGAGGTATAATATTTACTCTTAAAGCTTGACTTTGTCATTTTGCCTAGCTGACATTGTTAGCACATTGCATTGTCAGGTTTCTTCAACTTAAGCAAACCTCTAACTTTCTTCATGTTACTGATACTAACCAATTATAAAAATTAACATGACTTAACTTTTTTTTTCCAAATCCATACATCATCAAATCTTACAAGACAAGTAGCATCCTCTATATCAAAATAGAATAGATTACTTCTAGTTTGATCACCTTTTCTAATCAGTTTCTCAATTGTGTCAAATATCTTAGCAGTCTTGTTTCCAAATTCAACATTGCATCCCAAATTATTTAATTGTGACACACTCAACAAGTTATAGTTTAGTCCTTCAACATAATAAGCATTGTCACATGAAATCTTATCTATGAGTTTGATAGAACCTTTTCCCTTTATCAAACATGATGCATCATTACCAAATCTTACACTATTTCTATCATAATAGCTCAAGGTAATGAACTTACTTTTGTATCCAGTCATGTGATGTGAGCATCCAATGTTAATGATCCATCTATAATTTTTGTTCGCACAAGTCACAAGTGCAACTACCTCATCTTTATCAAATTCATCCTTCATTGCAACATACACCACTTCATCACCATGTTCATCACAATCATCCCTGGTTTCTTCTTCAGCAATGTAGCATGACTTCTTGCCTTTAACTTTGTAATCTTTGATGTCATCTTCTCTTCTAATTTTGTACTTGTTGCCATCTCTATAGTTCTTCTTCTATGTACATCTTGTAGCACTATGACTAACCTCATTGTAATTAAAACAAATGATGGGTAACTTACCGTTGAATTTTACTTTACCTCTATGAAATCTTTTTGCTAGTGATGCTTCTAATTGTTCAACATCCTCCTCAGCTGTGTTACTATCACTAGATACATATTTTATTTTTCTCTTCTTCTTCTTCTTTTGCTTCACTTCATCAGAGTCTTTTAATAATAGCTTAGCCTTGAAAGTAGATTCAAGACTTTCAAATTTGTAATTATCAAAGTTAGATAGCTCAAAAGTAGTGAGTCTACCTACCAAACCTTCAAGGGTTAGATCATTTCCTGGAATATACCTCAATTCTTGAATTGCAAAAACTCTACTAGGATAAATATTTAGCATAGTATCATCATCTATATGACTAGTAGCTCCTCTTATTGTACTAACAACTTCTTTTATTCTAGCAACATATTCTCACCTTCTTCTATTCTCATATCATCAAACTTACCTGTAAGACTCTCAGATTTGGCTTTTTGAACATTTTTTTCTCCTCCATAGATGGTTTTTAGGGCATCCCACATTTTATTTGGAGTGTCGTAGCCTTTGATATCATCAAATCCAGCATAGCTTAGGGCAGAGGCAATCTCCAACATCATGTGATTATGTTCTTTCTTCTTCTTTATATCTTCAGCAATTAGGGCTCCAACTGGATCAACATGTTCCACTAAAATGGTAAACTATGCATGATCTCCAAGTCCTCCAAGGTGTATCTTCATCAAAAAATTTCATATAGGAAATTTATCTCTATTGATCTTAGGTACTTCTCTTTTAGACATCTCGATCTTTGTGCTTCTAGTGCATTGAAACTAGTCTTCTTAAGTAGATAGCTCTGATACCAATTGTCAAAATACTTTAGAATAATTGAGAGGGGGGGTGAATCAATTATTCAAGGTCCAAATGTATAAATAAAACTTTTCACAACTTAGTGAATGCATAAAACATTAATGCCCATGCATGCATCCATGCAATCACAAAAAATTGTATGTTACTATCAAATCAACTCATAGAAATGTGAAGCATGAAACATAATAGATTCATCAGCACACTTGACATAATGATTTACGTGAAAAACTAATTTGGGAAAAACCACTAGTAACATGCTACTCCTTTTCACTCATTTGAAGTGATGCCTTGTAAAAGGCCAACCCTATTAAAGGTTATAATATGCACTATTAAATGTGACTTGGTTAAGGGATTTCAATCACCCTATTAGAAGTGAGCCTTGTTAGAGGACTTTAGGCCATTCACTTGGAATGCCACCTAGTTAAAAGATTTACAAATGACTATTAAGTCAACCTTAATCCAAAAGATTTACCCTAGACTGATATAATTGTTAAAGACTAATAGTAGAGCTTTGATTTGATACAACTTACAAGTTCTCTTGTAGATTATAAATCTCTATTTAGTCCTCAATTCTGGTTGGCCTTCATACTTTATAGCTTTGACAACTTTTTCACCCTTCAAGCATTCATCTCCTTAAGCCTTATTTCTTAACATGCCATTGCAAATTCTCCTCTTAGGTCACTTGATGAAGCAAAAACCCTTGACTCCTCTTCCTTAGGTTCTCGCACATCACAACTTTTGCTTCATGACCATACATTCCTATAAATAGAAAATTAGGATATTTTGCCACTCATTTTCCATCATCCAAATTAGGATTCAGATGGATTAGGTAGGATATAATGTATCTACACCATATCTTGTATCTCTTCTAGAAACTTCTCCTAGAATCCATTTGAATTCACGTAAAAATGGTTTACTTCAAATTCTGTACCACCAGCTCATCAATCTTATCTTTCTCCTGGTTCAAAAGTTTCAAGAAAAAAAACTTGTCAGCTTAGATTTGGCAAATCTTTGACCTTTAACATAATGCAGCAGCTTGGCATTATCATCCTTCTAATTCTCGGCACATACTGTGTTACTTAGTATCAAATGTAAAATCACTCGATATCAACTAAAGTTTATTAATGCTCGACATCAACTAAATTTTTCTTGGCAACAACTATCTTGCTCAACATCCACTAGAATTTTATTTTACTCGACTCCAACTAACTTTCTGCTTGGCTTGTATTGACTTTGCTTGGTACCTACTATCCACTCGATCAAGCTTGGCAAACAAACTTTGTGTAACTTGTTCTTCTAAACTTTCTTGGTGTAGCCAAAATTTGTAACCTTAAGAATATTATCAATACATCATGTTATCATTGTCTTAATTGATCCTTATACTTCATTAGAAAATCATAACTCAACCTTTCCTCTAAGTGCTATTGTTACCTCTTAGTGATCAAATCTTCTTCATCAATCAACTAAGTGATAGTACTTGAATCTTATAAGAAATTGTCTTACTAGAAAATAGCAAGTTTGACATCAGTAATAAAACAATGATTGAAACACATAGTCTTCTTCAACAATCTCCCTCTTTCAATAATCTCTCTCAACAATGATCTTTTCAATCATATCTTCAACAAAAAAGTTGAGTTTGAGAACATGATAGAAAATATCTATGACACTAATGGAAAACTAATTGGCAAAGGTGATAAGACTAGAAGCAATCTATTTTATCTTGACATGAATGATGCTACTTGTCTTATTGTAGAAATCAATGATGTGTGGCTATAGCACATGAGATGTTTTCCTAAACTGAAGAAACCTAACAACATGATTTGGAAACAATGTTAGATAGGAAAAATGACAAAATCAGTTTTAAAAGTAAGACTCACACCTCTACAAAAATTCTAGAATTAGTTCATACTAATTTGTGTGGACCAATTGATGTGCAAAGCTACAAAGGTGACAAGTAAATTATCCTATTTTTTGATGATTATTCTAGGATGATGATAGTTATGTTTCTGAAACAAAAATCTGATGCTTTCCAAATGTTTAAGTGGTACTTAGCTAGACTTGAAAAGGAGACAGGCAAAATCCTAAAATGTTTGAGATCTAACAGAGGTAGAGAATTTACATCAAATGATTTTGAAATATTCTATAATGATAGAGGAATCATGAGATAGACTTTTACACCTAGGACACTTCCACAAAATGGGATTGTTGAAAGGAGGAACAAATCTATAATAAATTATTCTAGAACACTCATGATGGAGAAGAATGTTGCTTTAAAATACCAGAGAGAAATTGTAAGTATGGCTATCTATACCTTGACCCATGTACAAGTCAAGAAAGGTACTCATTCAACACCTTTTGAACTATGGTATGGATACTCACCCAATGTAAAATATTTTAAGGTATTTGGGAACAAGTACTACATTCTTAAGGATTTTAGGAATGGTAAATTAGATGCTAAAAGTGAAGAAGGTATATTCCTTGGCTATTTCACAAGAAGTAAAGCTTATACATGTTTGAATACTAACACTAACAAAGTTTTGGAAAGTGCAAATGTGAAGTTTAATAAATATACACAAGTACATGAAGTTGAACCTAGAAGGAACCTAAAGAGTAAAAATCCTTTATATACTTTTATGAAGGTATCTCTATTGATGAATATGTTGTAAACCAAGTTGTAAATCAACAAGTTTATGTGACTATCAAGAGTTACATACAATGAATGTCAAGTTGCATTTAGGAATTGAGTTACACTAAGGAGCTAAGTTGCAAATAGAAGCTATAGTACATTCTGATTCTGAGATAAATGTACATAAAAGGAATATCAATCTACTTGATAGAGAAGTACATAGTGATTGTAAAGTTGACAAACCCATTGAAGAAAGAAGAGAAGAACTAAGATTGTCAAAGTATGTCAGAAGACATCACCCTATTGAACAGGTCATTGGAGAAAAAGAAGCTAGACCATAGACAAGGAATAGGCTGAGACGTGATACATATTTTTTGAGCATGCATGAGCCTAAGATAGTGAAATATTCCTTAAAGAATGAATACTAGAGTAAAGCCATGAAAGAAGAGATTGATGAGATTGAGAAGAACAAAACATGGACTCTAGTACCCAGACCAAAGGATAAGAATGTGATTCAAACCAAGTGGATGTAAAAAACAAGTTAGATGAGAATGGTGAAGTCACAAGAAATAAGACAAGATTAGTTTGCAATGAGTATGCACAAGAAGAAGGAATAGACTATGAAGAAACATTTTTCGCAGTTGCAAGATTGGAAGGAGTGAGAACTCTACTTGCTTACTCTACATACAAAGGTTACAAAGTATGTCAAATGAATGTAAATTCAACATTTCTAAATAGTATATTAGAAGAAGAGGTTTACATAGAACAACCTAAAGGATTTGTTGATCCAAACAACAAGAACATGGTACATAGACCACATAAAGCTTTATATGGTTTAAAGCAAGCCCCAAGAGCATGGTATGAAAGGCTTCACAATTATCTTGTGAAGATTGGTTTTGAGAAGACTAATGATAACAAAACTTTGTACTTGAATATAGAAGGAGGTAAATGTATTTTACTAGCTAAATTTTTTGTTAATGACATCATATTTGGAGGTCACAATGCATTATGTAAGGCATTTGCAAATGAAATGAAGAATTTTTTTGAAATGTCTATGTTTGGAGAGATCAAATTATTTGTTAATTTTCAAGTATATTAGATGAATTATAGTATACACATCACTTAGTTTAAGTATGTGAAGGAAATATTCAAAACTTTTGGATTGGAGGATTCAAAACTAGTTAGCACTCCTATGGTGATAGGACACAAACTATTGGAGAAAAATGATTATAGTAATTTGAATCAAACATTATATAGGTCTATGATTGGAAAGGTAAAATGTGTAGTACATAGTAGACCTAACATTGCATTAGTTTTTGGGATTGTTACAAGATTTTTAGTGAATCCCAAGGATAATCATTTGATGGTTGTTAAGAGAATTATGAGACATTTGAAAGGAATAGAACACTATGGTCTATACTACAAGAAGAATGACAAATTTGAGTTAAGAGCCTATACAGATGCTAATTGGGATAAAAATATTGATGATAGAAAGAGCACAAGCGATAGAGCATTTTTCTTAGGAAAGAGATTGGTTACCTAGATCAGTAAGAAACAAAATTGCATATCTCAATCTACTATTGAAGTTGAATATATGGTTTTTGTAATAAATTGTATAAATGTGGTATGGATCAAACAACTACTCAAAGATATGGAGGAAATCCTGATCCTGTAGTACTTTATTGAGATAATAGAAGTGTTATAAATATATCAAAGAATCCTTTGATGCACACAAGGACTACGCACATTGCAATTAAGTATCATTAATTGAGAGAGTTGGTTCAAGACAAACAAGTGAGGATGGAATATGTGAATATAAAAGAACATATAGTTGATATATTCACAAAAGCTTTACCTAAGGATGTACATAAATATCTTACAACTTGATGCAGTGGATCTTACTTTAGGAGCTACCTAAGTAATCAAGGAGTTGAATTAGTTGAAGACTTGTAGTCACATGCAAGGTGACAGAGGGAGAACTTGAATTGATTATATCTACATATAGAGATGACAAGTCTTTGGCATTGTTGTGAAAGAGGGAGATATAAGAAAGAGAGAGATAAGTACTTGAATATTTGAAAGTGAGGGAGATATAGAGAGAAAATAATATATAAAGGGATGTATAAGAGAGATACATTGAAGGAGATTGAAAAAGCTTACATTACCATATACAGAGGAAGGACATATACTAATAGAGGGAGAAATTTCAAAGATTATTATTTTCTTTTTGGTATTGTTGTTGGGATTGGCTTACCATCAATGTCAAAGAGGGAGATTGTTGATATGAGATTTTTTTGAAGTAAAGACCCTGTAATGGAAAAATTATTATTTTGTTAATGATGTCAAACCTGCTACCTCCTAGTGAGATAATTTCTTTTTGGTCTAAAATTCATGATTTAGTTGATTGATGAATCTAGATTTGAAAAGAGGAGATAACAAGAGCACCTAGAGAAAGGTTGAGTTATTTGGTATGTAAAAGAAGCATTAAGACCAAGTAACATGTTGATAATATAATGTATTATTTATCTACTTAAAGTCTAAAATGAAAGATTACTCAAGTTAAGACTGGAAGAATATCGTATAAGAAAAATGTCTGCCAAGCCTTGCCAAGTAGTCAATGCAAGCCAAGTAGAAATTAGTTGAAGCTGAGTGAAAATCAAGAGGTGTTAAGAAAAGAAGAAAAATAGTGCAAGCCGAGTGAATTTTAGTATATGCCAAGTAAAATTTAGTTGATGCCGAACATTAACAAACTTTAGTTAGTTTTTCAAGTAAACTAGTGTTAGTCGGGTGACAAAATAGTATAGATGTCGAGTGATAACATACAATGTTAAATCAAAGATTTGAATAATTAGAGCCAACTATTTTGATTTCTTGAATTATGTGAAGCATGTGGAAGATAACTATGATGAGTTGGTGACATAGAATTCATGGTAAACCATTTCGAGGTGAATTTAGGGAAGATTGTAGAGGAAGTTTCTAGAGGAACCAAATGGAAAAGTGGGTAGATTTATTGAATCCTACCTAATCCTACCTAAACCTTAAGTGAATGATTGTGGTTAAGAGAAAAATATCTAAATTATCTATTTATAGAGATACCTGGTTAGAAGAAAAGGATGTCATGTGTGAGAACCTAAGAAAGATAAGGAGTCTAGAGTATTGCTTCTTTCAATGGCTGAATAGAAGAGACTTCAGTTGGCATACAAAGAAAGAAGATTTAATGAGATGAATGCTTGGAGTGTGAACAAGCTATCAAAGTTGAAGTGTATTATTTCCAAGAAGGATGGAGGACTGAAATAAAGATCTTTAATCTACATTGAGTTGTAATTTTTTATCAGATTAAGTCCTACTATTACTTTCTAATAGTTGTACCTATGTGGATAAAATCTTTTGGATTAAGGTTAACCTAATAGTCATTTGTAAATCCTTTAATCAGGTGACATTATAATTGAATGGTCTAAAGTCCTCTAACAAGGCTCACTCCTAATAGGGTGATTGAAATCCTTTAACCAGGTCACATTTAACAATGTGTATTGTAAGCCTTTCATAGGGAATCACTTTAGAAAAGTGAGAATTAGTAGCATGTTACTAGTAGTTTTTCCCAAATTGGGTTTCCACATAAAATCCTTCTATCAAATTGTGTGAATGTTCTTATGGTGTTTAATGTTTACATTTCTACAAAGTTGTTTTGACCTAGGATAGTAACCTAGAAATTTAATGTATTGTATGATCTAATGGATGCATGCATGTTGAGGTTTTATGGATATGGGTCTACTAAGCATTAAAAAATTTCATTATACATCTAGAACTTGGATTATATATTCACACCCTTCTCAATTATTCTAAAGAATTCTAACACTTATTTCTTCTTTATCTATTGGGTTGTCAAAGGTGTCAGTATTGTTATGTATTCATGATACAAGTAGTATAATGTTGAATCTATAATTTCATAAATGTGAAGCTTCACCTAAGTTTTGCATGTAAGGAAATTTTCCTTCTTCAACTTGGGTGCCTCCTTTCTATACATTTTTATCTTTAGCTTGAAGTCCCTTCAAACATTTCCTTACAAGAACCAAAGCTCTAATAACAATTCTTAGAATGATTTAGAATAACTAAGTGGGGGATTGAATAAGTTATCCTCAAGTCCAGATGCACCATTTAAACTTATGAAGACTTCAAACAACTTAGATCTATTCTTTAGTCCACTAGGTCTCTATAGAAACTTATCAGTAACATAAACTTGCAATCCACTATCCCAATAGTAACCTACTTACAGAATGTAAAACTTTAAATAGTAAAACATCTCAAACAATATTCACACAAGTATGACACAAGAATATTTTTTAGTGTGGTCTTATGAGAGGACTTAATAACATTTCATTAGAATGTTAGCTTCATTAAAGGATTTAAAAATGACTATTAGGTCAATCTTGACTAAAGGATTTTAACTAATACAATGGTTATAAAGTAACAACATGTTGATATGATAAATACAACTCACTTTGCAAATACATATCACAATTTAGCTCATATGCTAATTCATTAACTAAAATCAATTCATGTCTCCATCACAAATATTTGATCTTCTTGGAAAATCCTTCAAGCAATCACTCTTCACCTCTACTCTACTTCTTCTTCACAACCTTCTACTCTAGTTCACTAATCAAAAAATTCAGCAATTGATAACCTCTCTAGCTTAATTCTTATGCCTCCTTGAATAGGTATCTTTTTTCTTTTGTCACTTAAACATCATTGTCAATCTTAGGGTTAGGTCAGACTCATCAAATCCTTCCATCATTTCACTTGTTCCTTCTTTTTCTAGATACTTCTCAAAAATTATCTTTGAATCCATGTCCATAAATGCTCAAATATTGTTTCTCAAACATTAAATTCTCTCTTTGATCAATACTTATCCTTCACATGTTTTGACCAGTCCAAAAATTAAACTATGTCATTGAGGAATCTCAATTCCTTGACAAATTATTAAATGATGACACTCAGCGAAAGCTATGTTCTTCAGCCTCATACATCACTAGGTAACTTAGTTGATACTAATCTTTCTTTCCTGGCTTATATTGTCTTCACTTAGACTTTTTTCTGGTGCATAGTTGACACTATAGTTTTCTCAACTTCTATTGTTCACTTGGTCGATACTAACATAGCTCAGCTTCAACTTTAAGTTCCATAATCTTTTGCTTTGTATCTTAATTTAGACTATGCATTTTTTCCTTTATTGATCATCTCTTATAGGATTCGACTCAACTATCTTCTCCACTTAGTTTTATGATTAAACAACACATTATCTTGTCACGATTCAACTGATCAAGTGCCCATTATAATTCTACATAACTCAACCTTTCCACTAGGTCTTCTTCTCAAATCATCTTCATCAATCATATTGACATGGCACTCTACTTAGGTAGAAACTATCTCACTAGTAAGGTTTGACATCAACGACAATATAACAATTGTTCCAATTGTAGTTTCCAACAAACCCTTCTTAAATCTATCCTTACAGGTAACCTAATTTATCAAATGTCAACTAATAGTTTCTTGGAGCAAGAAAGTGATGCTCTAAATAATTTTTTATGGAACTTACTATAGTATGGAATGAAAAAAAAGAAAAATATGTCCTTCATGGTGTGAGATACAATTTTCCAACCCAAGGATGAAGGTGGATTTGGTCTAAGGAATCTAAAGGACCAAGAAATTATACTAGGTACTAAATTAATATGAAGAATGCTAAGAGGCCCTGACTTGAAATGGATTAGAATTTTATATGATATATACTTCAAATATTCCAATTAGAGAGTCTCTTTAGAATGAAAGCCCTTATGCTTGATTGTAGATTCTTAATTTTAGATAAGATTACTTGGAAAATTGGCAATGGGAAATCAAGTAGATTTCATTTTGATTCTTGGGGAGGCTAACAAGTTGTCATTAAGATGGAAAATTGGGAAGTCAAAACACATCTTGGAAAGAAAAGTTAGGAGCTATGTCAGAGATTATTTTTTATTTGATATAGATAGTTGTGATGAATGTAAATATAAATCCTTTGACAACCTAAATATTCCCCCTAGTGAGCTATATGTTCTTCAAAACATTATTGCTGAAAAATGCATCTCCTTAACCTAACAAGAGGATGTCTTGGTATGGAAAGGATCAAAATCGAGGAATATAATCCTAAGGATGGTTAAAGGTACTTTTGTACTCTATACATTTTTAGTGTTAGGAATAATCCTAAAATTTATATTCCTTATACACTCTATTGGGATGAACTTTACATCCCTAAAGATAGAACCTTTTCATGGTTGGCCTTACAAAACAAAATCTTAACAACTGATAAATTTAAAAGAATGGACTATGAAGGTCCTATTCGATGCCCATTATGTGAAAATTCAGAGGAAGACATAAACCATTTCCTCCTCTATTGTGATTATGCATACTATTGTTGGCTATGGATTTTTAAAAAATTAAAAAATATAATAGTCGTGCCTAATTCAATACTAAATTTCTTTCAATCCTTGCATGGACTTAATTCTAATAGTTTCTTTAATGGACTATGGATAATTTCCCCATTCATTATGATTTGGGAACTATGGAAGGAAAGGAACAAAAGAATTTTTAAAAATATTAAAATAAGTCATGATCAACTAACTCTTAAACTTGAAGCAATTATTATAGAAACCTTGAATAGTAAGTTGTTCAACAGTATAGGCTCTTCTCTTCCTATGACCCCATGGGATGGAAAGATGTGAAACAATTGGCCATGTCTTAGACTTCCTCCCTTTATAGGAGATGGAGGTAAAGCTAATATTAAGCAACAAACTTAATGTAAATTGAAGTCACCCTAGGAACTTAATTTTGATGGAGCATCCAAAGGAAATCCATGAATGGTTAGTATTGGTTGTTGTATAAGAAACCATGAAGGAAATATTTTGGAAAAATCCTCTAAAGTTATTGGTCTAGCATCTAATAATGAGGCAGAGGTTAGGGACCTCCTAGAAGGGTTATTCCTATGCTCAAAATTAAAAATTAAAAAATTGGAGATAGAAAGAGATTCAACTATCATTATCAACACCCTCTACAGAAAATCTATGCCTAATTAGAAACTAGGAATATTCTTGTCTAAGGCATTAGAATTCACCCAAACTTTAAAAGAAATAACTTTCAACCATATAATTAGGGAGGGTAATAGTTTGGCAAATAAATTGGGGAATGATGGAGCTGATGGTATTAATGAACATTCTTGGCTCAATAAATAATGGCTCTCATTTTTATTTAATACGTTAGTACTTTATTCTTGTCATAATTTTCTTTTATAGTTCCTTAATATTGCATTTAAGGGTTGTAGATTTCATAGATTTTCTTCTAATTCATTTTGATCTCCCACACTTGAGCTTGCATAGATTTTCATATCTTATCTTTTTTTATCTTCAATTACTTGATTTGGAATTTATTATCTATTTTTTGGTAGGTTTCCTATTGCTCCATTGTGCATTTCAAATTCACCTCCTCCCTCATTCTTTCTCACTTAGCTATGGATACCCCAATTAAACTTTATCATCACAATAGGTTAATGGCTTTTGATGCTCATATCACTCTAGATAGGATGAGTCAATTCATTAATATTAGGAATAAAGTTATTTGGAGAGTTTGTTACATAGCCTGGGTAACCAATATGTATTGTGTGAAAATAGATTATGTGCTAATATCAATATTATTACCATGTTCACTGTTATTTCATTACAAATATATGAGGACAGAAATCTAGTAGTTGATGTCTACAAATATACTTTATCTTAGGAACATTTAGGGATTTGGATAAAGTCCTTACCAACATCTGAATGGACATTATAGTCCCTCTAGTTGATAACTATGGTTTTATTTATATTCATGGAGCTCTTGTGTCAACTTATCCTATAATTTTCTCAAAAGACCTAGTGAGATTCCGGGCTAACTGCATAGTGTACAAAGTAAATATAAGGTTCATGATTCTATTTTGTGGAGCCTTCAGATCTATCACCAATAATTTTCTTGAGGAATACCTAATAGAAGAAGGCATCCTGGATGATAGGTTGATGCAAGAGACCATTAATGACATCAAGGGAGACCTTGGAGCTTGATTCTTAGCATTCTTCAGGCTTCCCTAGTTTTGCCTTGTTGTTTTATTTTTTTCTTAGATACTATCATTTCTACTTGTTAAACTATTACTTGTTACTATAATTAAAGAAAATTTTAGGAAATTTACAACTTAACTAGACCTTATCACAAATTTTGAAATATTATATTATGAAGGTTATTATGGTTTATTTCTTAAGATAATGTTTTACTATATTGAAATTATCTTTCATTTGGTTTCTGTATCTCCCTTTTTCTATAATCTCAGTTTTATGAGTGCAACATTATAAATCTAACCATCTATGTTCTTAAAAAAAGAAACACTTGTTACTTTTGCAAAAATAGCGTCCTAATAAATGAAATACATTTTACCAATTAGGGTCTAGAAAAATTTCTTCAAGGTTTAATATTATCATGGTTGAGTAGTTGATAAGCATAGGGGCTTGTATATGAAATTTTTAAGGATCAAATGTATTGTAGAGAACTTCCCACTTATTTTATTTCCAAGACAAGTGTATGGTTTCCAAGATTACAGAAGGTGACATGATTTATGGCAGGTAAGGCTTCAAATGCAGTTATCCTTTTACTATGGATTAAATTCCAAAATGAGTCCAATAACTTCTTCTTCTAGTTTGTAACAATCTTCAATACCCATTTTTTATAGTTGTTAGTTTTCCTTCATTATAAGGAGGGTTGGGCTCTCAGTTTAATCTTGAAAGTTTGGTTGGTTTACTCTAGTTATGTATATTAATTTTAGACTAGCATGGTCTAGTTATCATCCATGTTTTTTTATCAATGAGGCATTAGTATACTCTTAATATAACATCTCAGGTAATAGTTTGCAGTATTTGTTTGTAGTGATGGTTACAAGGTTTCTCTTATCGATTGTAGTCTTACAATAAATCATCCATATACTAAAGGCTTGGAAGAGTTAGTTTTTTTAATCTCTCTTTACTATCCCTCTCTTTTCTAAGAAATGAGAATCAGAGCATAATTGGAATTAGACTATTTTGTAACTATTATAAAAGAAGGTATGCCTTTGTAGCCCCATGGATGGGCATTTGTACCTTTTGAACAAGAGTATGATCTAATGATAATAGGGATTGAATCCACAATTAAAATGTAGATTGGATTTAACATATGTAAAATAAGGTATGCCATGTTAAAATCCCAATAATGGGTGCCTTTACCTCTCAAACAAGACTTCTGTCTTAGGTTATATAGAGGGTTTTCTTCTCCATTCATTTTTCACCAATGCTCGCACATTGAACAATGATAACATTGTAAATATTTTGAAATTAATATAATCAATCCCTTGCCTTTATAGATTAAAAAAAATTCTTTACTATTAAAAACAAATTAAATGTAGAGAAGGCAATGGTGGAAATGAAAATATTTATATAGATATATAGTTCCAAGTCATGCCAATGATTGCCAAGCATCTTACAAACTTGTCATTGGTAATCATTGTTATTTATATTATTAGTTTGCATTATAAATTGTATATTGTCTATTAAATATTCAAATTAATTTAGATTCTTCTTAAATATAATATATGAACTTCAGAAGCTTGGTTTTAGTTAATTTGCTACTTTTCATATAAAATCATAGATTTTTAAGATTATTTGAATTAAGGTTTTTAATTAAAAAATTTTGTTATATTTGATATTTTTTAATGCTAACAAAATAAAATTAGAATCACTACACACAAACTATTTTTAAATTTTTAAAAAATTGATATCTAAATTTTTCATCAAACCTAAAATAGAAGAAATTAAAATGCTCAAAGTGGCATTTAAAAAAAATCACATTAAATATAAGATAATGGTGGTCGATAAATTTTAAATCAGAGTATTAATAATCACAGGAACTCAATACATTACAAACAGAGGAAAATTCCAATATTAGAAGAAAAAAATAGGGGCCATATAATTTTCAATATCTGAATAATAGTAATGAATATTATTAATAGATGTCGAGAAACTAATTGAATAGAAGCTAGTCTAGAGAATGTGAATATTCTTTGCAACAATTCTGAGTAAACACTTATGAAGAAGATGTAACATTTGAAAGGATTGAACATTTAAAGGAAGGAGGAACATACATACAATATTGATGAATATAGTAATGAATAAGGTGATCAAAATATGTAGAAATGAAAAATTTACAAAAAAAAAGGTAGGTGCACTTTCTTGATGCTTCTATAACAACAACAATTAGGATTCTTCATCATTTGTCTATTAGAAACACAAGTGTTGACCCTACTTAGGGCCTCATACATATTGTGACAAACTACACCTTTGACTTTCACATTATTCCTACTCATCACATGTACATTATAATACTTATTAGAAATACATGACCACAAATCAGAATTTTCTTGGCCTTCCTCATCTTTTCTTTCCAAATACTGAGGATTACAATTGATGTTGCAATCCATCTACTTGTCTCCTTTTAGAGATTTATAAGGCCATGAGTTGGCATTATATGGTATCTAGGTAGACAATGGTGTCTATAACATGGACATAAATGATTTTATCTTATCTATGAGAGTAGTAGTAAATCTTTCACTACAACCATTTCTCTAATTGTCTTTCTTCTACAAAATTTTATTTTCATGAAGACTATTTTTTCTCTTTTTTACCTTTGCAAAAAAGCTCTAAGATGCTAGCTAAATATCCATTTTCATTTTTTATAAGATGATAAAATTAAATTATAAGACATAGGTTAAGAAAGATACTATAATATATATCTAGTTCATTTAATTTAGCAGTTCTTAAGACTAGAGAAGTGAATGGACAATGTAGTTGAAGAGACTATCAATAGTTATTTACCAAGAGAAACAAAAAATAAAGATGAAGAAAAAGTTATATATAAGAGTTTTCTACCATCCCTAAAAGACCCACTTGTTTGTGTTGAATTTGTGGATCACTAAAATTGTAGTCGCATTACCCTTTTAGGTATTTATGTTCCAAATGACAACAATCTCTAATTTATAATGAATAAAGGCTATGAAGAGACATGTCCCTTCATGGGACATGTCTATTTGGTAATTATATATTAATATAACAATACATAATAATATATTATTTAATTAATATATATTATAACTCACACTTGTGTGTGTGTGTGTGTGTGTTTACACTTTTAGTTTATTGAGCTAAAGCTACCAAAAATTAACACTCTTAGCTAGGGAGGATAAACATATGAGTATATATTACCTCAATGTAATAAAAGAATATCTATGACCAAAAGATATTCAACATTTTGATATCATGAGTATTGGCCTCCAGAAGATCACATATGATATTCACCAAATACTCTAAGTAATAATAGTAAGAGTAATGGCCTCCTGAATATCCTCACATATGACATTCACCATGTACTCTTTGAGAAATGGCCTCCTAAATTTTAAGTTTCAAGATATTTACTAAGTACTATGAGTAATGGCATCCTGATCATCAAGTCACATGATATTCACCAAGCACTCTAGGTAATGGCCTATTGAACATCAATTTGCATAACATATTTACCATGTACTCAAAATTTTCACAAAGTATTTTCACAAACATTCTCATAATGCTTACAACATGATCAACCATGGTCCATTTAAAGAATTTAATCCAGAATGAAAGCTATCATCTATAGTGGTATGTTTAGAGATCATAAGATTTCCATCACAATAGAAGGCCATGGTCTATTTAAGAAACTTAATCCACCATGAAAGTTTAGAATCTATGATGATATATTTTAGACATCCTAAAATGTCTATCATAATAGAAGGTTAAGTTATTGAAATATCATCACCTTTCAATAACTTCTACAAATAAAAGTAATAATCATTTAGAAGTCATCACTTCCTCATGATGTACATAGGGGGTAGGTCCATCAAAATTATATAGTCATATTTATGACACCAAAATTTTGTATGAAGTCAAAACTTCCTTTGATTTTGATATGATCAAGATCTTCAAAAATCAACTAAAACATATCCTTTGTATGCTCCTTCTAATGGATGTGTCAAACTCCCTTTGAATCTAATATCAATCTCCCATTTTTTGCAAGAATCTACTTTAAGGAAAAAATCAAGGAAAATAACTCTTATAATATGTATACATAGATAAGAATGTTAAAATTAATTAGGATGTCAGTAATTTATCTTATGCTTATTACTAACAACAACATAACTCATTTTGACATAACTTTTTATATTTTCAATAATAGAAATAAGATAACATAATACTTAATATATAAATGGTGTATAGAACTTAAAATATAACTATATCTTATATTTACCTTTTATACTCACATAATAGATCTTTTTATATTTACAAATATTATATTAAATTATTAAATATCATTTTGAATGGATATATATTTCAAATTATATCATATATACATCCTATATATAATTGTCATATACCATATAATAATGTGAATAAATAGAAATTGCTACACCTTCTACACTCACCATAATGAGATTGGTGTGTTTTAGGTATTTATTACCTTAGAATCGCTTTGAAATTAGACTAGCCAAATTATCATTAAACATGTACCCACTAAGCATACATTGGAAATCTTTAATTGTATCCTTTATTGTGGATGATTATTCTTCCATATTAGTTCCTTCACTCTCTATACAATCTACGTGGTTGGGTCATTAACTGATGCACCTTGTGTTGATTTTCAAAGTGTTGGGTTTCCTTTGGGGATGTTAGTAAATTTAGATCAACACTTCCTTCTTATAAAAACCCCCATGAGAAAATTACAGAAAATCCCTATTGGCATGTATTCTATCACCACAATGATCAATGTCCCAGTTCTATGGTAGTCTTGAGCTTGGTGCTGAATATCCTTCTATAAAGGCATTTAAGTAAACATGATGTCAACATTATATATTTTCTCTATCAATTGTTATTTCTTAGCTCTGTCAGTCTCATATCCATGTCAAAGGCTACTTTGATTTCTTATTTGGTTCAAATCCTCTCCATCTACATGGTGACCCACCTTACAAATGAGTATGCATAAATGGTCCACTTTCTAATGGTTTATTATCATCTCTTCCTTGTAGACTTTATTTGATAGTTTATATGGTCACATCACCTAATCTGATGTCTATTGTACTTCATGTCTTTGCCCAGTAGTTCAAAAATATGATTTCCTCCATGTTGGTGTCAACCCTCTCTACTTGTTAGTGACCAGTCTACCTTATCTTATGCATTAGCATACCACATTAGTAAACTATGTGTTCTTATCTTTTAATTTATTCCCACTCCAATGTGCCCTATGTATATGACTACTAGACCTAGCTATCAAAAATAATATCAAAAATGTTACATGTGATTACTTACTTTGTCTATTAATTACTCTTTCTTACATTTTCAGGTTGGCTCTGATACCATGTTGAATTTATGGATCACTGTAAATCTAGTTGCATTGTCCTTTTAGGTATATATGTTCCAAATGGCATCAATGTCTAATTTTTAATGAGAAAAGGTTATGAAGAGACATGTCCCATGAAGAGACATATTTGTTATATAATTAGATATTAATATAATAACATATAAAAATATAGTATTTAATTAATATATAGTTATATATAATATCTCACACTTATATGTGTGTGTTTGGACACGTGCACTTTAGTCTTGTATTTTATCTAATTGAAGCTACCAAACATCAATAGTTTGAAATGTCATTTTGAGAATACAATGTATAGATATTTTAGTAAAAACTACTCTAAATCTTTGTAGACAAGGTATATGCACGTTATGAATGCAATCAACTCTATGCTTTTGGAGAGAGAATCTATGTCAAGGAACACAATATTTCAAATGTCATGGAACCAAATGCCCAGAATTATCTTATTTCAAATGATCATTGTAGAGAAAGACATTGCCTAATTGATTTCTTCAAGAAGGAAAAAAATAGGGCTTTAAGGTAGCATATCCTTGCTGAAGATGACTCTTTGATTGATTTACACTTACATGTCTCTAGCAATCAAGATTTCATTTACAAATGCAAATGATCTTATTTATATTTGAAATTTGTTGGAATTAACAAGTGGAAAGATTTACTCCTGAGAGGGGGGGGGGGGGGGAGTAGAAGTAACTAACTTTATCTTTTTAAATCTTTTTAACTAAAACAATTTAAATGAATCTAACTCACCTAATAAACATAAAAGTAAATACATGCATGAAAATAGATAACACATAAATTTGGTAACCCAGAAGCCCTCCAAAATGAGAAGGTAAAATTGGGGTGGTGATGACACCCACAAAATGTCACTGCAGCAATGTGTAATTGTTCAAGGTTACAATATTTGACCATTTCCAATGGTCTACCCTATGAAAGGCCTATCCTATTAAAGACTTTACACCCTATTAAAAGTGACATGGTTAAAGGATTTCACTACCCTACTAAAAGTGGGCCTAATTAAAGGACTTTTGTACATTCACTTGGAATGTTACCCTGTTAAAGGATTTACAAATGGCTGCTAGGCCAACCTAAGTCCATAGGATTTCCATAACTAATACAATTTCTAGAGAGTATTAGAAAGTATTTGACTTGATAGCTTTGCAATCCTCAATTGCTGATTCCAGATCCTTGTTCTACTTTTTCTACTCTAATCCTTGCTTGATCTAATATGTCACTCTTCGAGGTTCTAAGACTTTGTTCTTCAACAACTGGATTTTGCTATGTTGCTATGTTCTTCACTAAGTCTTTTCACCCTTCTACACTTTGCTATAATTCACCCATACACTTCTTTTTAGCATATCCTCTCTCTTGCATAATGGGGCTTTGTTCACCTTTTAAAGATTTTGAAGACTTTGGGTTAGGTATGAATCTATGATCAATATTAAATCTTCATTTCCCACTTATTTCTTGCACTTTTGTTATTGGTTGCATGCTTCTTCATTTTTCTCATTGGTTTCATGTTGATTACATAGATAATGTAAAAGATTCAATCTTATCTTCAAGATCCTTTGAGTTTCATCCTTTGTTAGCTCCAAAAATGGTTTACATTTGAGTTTGTAAAGGAACAAACTCATATGTTGATTCTGTGTTTCTTGGCTCATACTAGTTTCTGACGCTTGACACATACAGGAAAATTGGCTCACTCGGCTCCTATGGTAATTATGTCTTGCTTAGCACTTATAACAATATTGTTTCACTTGGCATCTATACTCTACTCGACACTTGAACTTCACTAGGCACCTGAAGTTCACTCGGTATCTATTGAATTCTCTGGCTCAACATACATTGTAGCTCAGCTTTTGTATTATACTCGGCATCAACTAAAGAATTGGTTAAGTGTGTTGACACTCAATTGTCAAAACCAATCTAAGACCAACAATCTCCCCCTTTGACATGAGTGGCAAAAACACTTAACTAGAGATTATAAATCTGATTTTTATGAGTATACTACATATTTTGTTCAGCATATGTACAAAACTTCAAAAGTTTATTCAAAATTTTGTATACCTCAAAATCTTTTAACTCCCCCTGAGCTGATGTGCCATTTCCATTTCTATAACCAAAATTTTCATGTTGAATGTGTCTTATGCTGATATATCTGATACTTTTTGCCTTGTCTACGATTTGTATCTATGTGTACCCTATTTTTTGCTCCCTGTACTATATATTTGTTCCCTGTCACATCTTCTTATAGTTTTGCATCCTTTTGGCTTTCCTCAAAGTGTGAATTTTGAATATCTCCCCATTTGGATATTCTGTATTACTTCCATCAAAGAATGTATTATGTAACCATTCTTATTTACATCTTCCCCAAAACATTATATCTCCCCATTCTTATTAGATGCAATAATGAATTGAATTACTCCCCATTCTTATTTAATCTCCCCCTTTTTGACACTTATGTCAAAGAGTCCTAAGAATGTATAGAATACTTTTCCAAAAATGGTTTTTGTACCTCCATAATCATCTTGAGAGAATCATTCTAGTTATCTAAAGCAATCTCCAATGACTTATGCTAGATAGTTGTCTCTGTTGCAAGATGTACAAGGCCTTCTAGAGTAGAAAGATTAAGATCTTTCTTTAGAATATTTTCTACATAGGCCTGTTCCTTATGGAGTACTTCCAGATGAGGGGTAATGGAAGATTTAATTTACATCAATTTGGCCTTAATATTGGCCTCTTCCACTATCAATACAGCTAATTCTTTTTGTGTGTGAAGTGTAGCTACAAAATGCTTCTCACTCTGAGCTGGATCTTTGGGTAGCTAAGTGCTAGAAATCTTTAGATTTTGTTCCAAGCTAAGTATCCTTTGGCTAGTTTCCTATGTGAAATATGATGAATCACATAACTTTTTGTACAATGAGAATACATTATCAAGTACTTTCTTAATTTTTTCAATCTTCTTCGCCAATTCAACTTGTGAAAGTGTTATTTCAACTAATATTTTCTCATTCACTTTCATCTAAAACTTATTTTTTAACCATTCTAATAATTTAACATTAGTTTATAGGTCCTCATTCTACACCTAGTCCACAATGTTGGACAATTGCTCCATGATAGGCTGGGTTTCATCAGGTACTTGCCAACTGAATGCATCAAGAAATATGTCCTTGATTTCCACCAGTGCTTACTTCTACTTAAACTCATTTCTAATTATTTCTTGTCTCTTCCTCCTCTCTAGTGCCTATTGCACTTCATTTATTTGTTGTAGGTTCATAGTTCTTGAGTCATAACTGGGTATGACTATTTCTTCATCAAGTGTAGGGTCTCTATAGTGAAGTACCCTTGCAACCTTGGTGGAGCTCGAGTTTGGTGCTGAAATTTGGAATGGTACTACATCAGTGCTTGGCTTCTTATTAGGAGTCCTCGAGATAAGAAATTTCACCAAAGTTTCTATTACCTCCTGCTCCTTAGAGGTTTTTTCTTCTTCCTTCTCCTCTTCTCTACTATCCTAATCAATAATGATAATTTGGGGAGGTCCACCTTGGGTTTGTGCAGTAGGAACATCTTTCCCTATTTGTTCCCTTGCTTTCTCCTCGATGGTTGTTGTTGTTGTAACTATACTGTCAACCTTAGCAATTTTGTCTTGTTCTTCTTGCTCTTTGGGTTGATCTACTGTAGCTATGGGAGGTTATGTAGATTGTTCTTGTGTGCTTTCCTTCTCCCTTGTTATCTCTACTATATCTTTATGTAGCTCATCAACACCCACCAAAACTAGATTTGTACAAAGTTGTGCTTGTAATGTAGATTGGTGAAGGATCCTTTTGAGATCCTCTATAGTTAAAGGATTGATGTTCTGAGCTAAAGTGTTAGGAACATCCTTTACAATTACTATGTCTAAAAGTGTTGTATGTGGAGGACATGGTGGTGGTAGTTGGGTGTCTTAGACACTCTATTCTTCCTATTGTTCCTCAACTATTGCCTCTTCACCATGTGTCTTCTCCACTATTTTTTCTCTTTTCTCTTTCTCTACCTCTTCATATTTATCATTATCTTCTTCCTCTTCATCATGTCTACCTTCAAATGGGTCTTCCTGCCCTTCTTTCATAGTTGTCAATCCATATATTAATTTCCAATTTGTGTGGATTTTTGGACAACATCTTCTATTTGGTTCTACAAAATTTTGAAGGCTCTTTATTTGGGTGCAAATTTTCTCCCATGCTTCTTACTAGCCTTTTTTATTTGACCTTCGGTAAGGTCTAGCATTACGTGAACCAATGTAGAATCCTTTATTTCTTTCTCCATTTTGAGAAAGTAATGCCACTTATTCTCAACTAATGAGCTTAGCTCCTTAGGCATTGAGTTATCTAGTTCAAGTGGGGTAGTCTTGAACTTAGCCATCATAGTGTAGATGGATTCTTCCACTATGTTCTATTGTTCCCTTGAAAAATTATTGAAATATATGGTCTTTAAACTAGTTAAATCAGAATTTTCTCTAATATTATTACAAATTCTTTCCAATTTAGATGTGGTAGAGTGGCTTACCAATCTAAATTGACCCTCATCAAACTTTGTTCTTTCTTCATTTGATTCAAGAGGTGCAACATACTTTCTTCTTTTCTTCTACTTTGCAAGTCCTCCTTGTTCTATTTTCTTCTATTTCTCTTGCTCCTTTTTCCCTTTAGTTGTAGCCCCAGTATTAGCCCTTGTAGTTGGCTTAGCTAGGCTAGGCTTTCTAGCCTTCTTCTTTCCCTTGGGTTATGCAGCCTATTTTTGAGCTTTTCTCTTCTTTGGCTCAGCCTTTAGTGCTTCCTAATGGGCACCTTCCTCCTCATCTACATCTTCTCCCATACCTTGGGTTAAGGCAAGTGGCCCCTAATCTTGTTCTTCTTCATCACCTATTGCATCTTCACCTTCTTATTCTGCTTCTTCTGCAGTACCTTCCCCAAATTTAGCTTTTAGCTTCTTAACTAGCTTGTCCTTCTTTTTTAGAGTGGAGGCAGTCTTCAACTCCATGTCCACTTTTGATCTCACCACATCATAAGTTCCAAAATGTGGTGCATCCTTGTCAGCTTCCTCAACCAATAATGCAGGTATTGTTGTTGATGCTTCATCTATGTTTATTTCATACCCAAGAGGTCTTAACCATCTTACTCTTGGTATGGCAACTCGTATGTATGTATAGTCTATATCTACAAGAAAACATACACCATTTACATGTTTCTCTACTAAGGAAACTAGAATTATGAGCCTTTGCTTCATTTTCTTCTTAAATTCCTCAAAATAACTAGTCATCAAGGTCTCAAAATTAGCTCTCATCTGCTCTATGTATGATTGACCTATTAGTCCTTCATGAAACTTTGCCAAAAGAAGGAAATTCATTCTGAATGTAAAAGAAAATGCATATCAAAATTGCTCCAAATTTGCATTGGGCTCCCTTGGTTCTCTTGATTATTGCTAGATTTTCATTGATCTATTGTAGTTGTAGTTTTGCAAGATCATATGTATGATCCTTTTTCACCAATTTGTATCCTACATATATTGCAATTCAAGGCACACTATTGAGTATGCTAGATTGGTAGAATTTGTGTGCAATGACCCTAATAGAAAAATCAACAAGAGGTCTTGGATGATATCAAGTATCATCCATCTCTTATTCCACTTAGCACCTGTGTTTTTCTCAATTGCCTCCTTAGAATCACTCCTAAGGGTCTTTGGTCAATCTAGGGTTGTGTACCCTGTTACTCTATGTACAATTCTTTTTGTGATTTTTATAGGGCCATCCTCCAAACATAAGTTACTATCATGCATTTTACTCAACACTAACCTAATCCATTCAGTCTTGAAAATGGTGGGGAATTCTAGGGCTCACATTAAACCCTTCCTCTCAACAATATGAAATTCTTCCTTCAACACTCCATTATCACACAATTTTTCATAGGCCTCCCTCATTTCCATGTCACCTATGGCTCTAATCTTGCAATTATAGCATTTCCTTACATCTTGAACCATTACAACCTTAGGGGGTATGATGGATAGGGCTTCAGTTGGATTGTTCTTATATGAAACCTCTGGGATTGGGCAAAAATTAGGTTGTTTGGCCTCATTGGACACTAGCTATACTTTGAGAGGTTCCTTTTCTTGAGTTTTCCTAGAGCTAGAAGCTATTTACACAATCTAGGGTTTTAACATGAAGAAAACACAAAACTACATAGCTCGACATAGTCATAAATACCTTGAAATTGATGGAATTGTGCTGAAATACTATTGAAATCTTCTTATATATTGGATTCTCTATTTTGGATTCACTTTGCGATCTTTCTTGTCTTTTCTCTTTGTTCACAATGAGGAAAAATGGTTGAAAATATGATAATATACCCTATTTTCATTGTATTTAATGCTTAGTACATTTACAAATGTCAACTTGACTTCTGAAGGATTCTACATTACTTGGCTTCCATTGCCTTTCCACCACTTAACTTGCACAGGAGTATTACTTACTCGGCTTTAGCTGACATTTCTTCTTCACTTGGCTCCTACTAATCATTTGGCTCCTATATTCTTGACGATCAACTCAGTTTGTACTAGATTTTTACTTGACATCTGAGGGCAACTCGGCAACACTTGTGAAATCTTAAATTTTTAACTTTGCATCTTTTTTCATGCTAATCTATTCTTTTTTAATACTTTCTTGTCTAGGAACTAATGTATGATAAAACTTTGTAAATTGGTCCCTTATGCCTTCTCTAGCTTAGTTTGATGAAGTGTGACCACTTGACCTGTTAGGTGAAGTGATCCCTTCATTTGATGTGCTACACTCATCTTTCTTCTTCCATGTCTTATTCATTTCTCCTTTGATATGTTCAACATCTACCTTCTCTTTACCTTTTTCATTCTTTGAGTTGGATGCCTTTGACCTTGTTTGGCAATTCCTACTGATATGACCAATTTTCAAGCAACTAAAACATGTGGTTTGGCTCAACCAGCTGTTGTAGTTTCCTCTAAAATGTGTTCTTATGCAATTTTCAGGAATGTGTCCATATTCTTAATAGTAATGATAGCTATACCTAGTCTTGTAGTCCCAATTGTAGTAATGTCCATGGTTACCTTCCCTTGCTGCCTGATTTGGTATCCACATAGACTTTGATCTGCACTCAAAAACTCTATGTCCATACTTTTGGCAATTGTAACAGTGACCTTCAAATCCTTGTGACAGTGACTTCCATTCTTAGGTTTTTCATGCTAATGGGCATTTTTTGCTCCTACATACATTAGAGGTATGTCCCTTTTTACCACAAAAATGACAAGTAGGTTTAGTGTTCTTACCTTTGTCACTTCTTTCTTTAGCACTATTGGATGATTCTCCTTGTTTAGTGTTGATGTAACCTAGTCCTGAAGTATCATTGCTTGCGCTTGGTGATTTTAGTAGTTGTTCAAAGGACTTGATGGCCTCATTGGGTTTTTTGAAGCTCTCTACAATCTTCTTCTCTCTTTTCAATTCATTTTTCAATTGTTCATTTTGCATTTTTAGTGCATAGATCTCAATATCCTTGACATTTAATTCATGATGTGCATTCATTATTTGACTTAGGGTGTTTATCTACATGTTTGAAATTTTTGCTAGCTCAATTAACTTTTCTTCCAATCTGTTGGCAAGGTTTCTCTTGTCTTCTTCTAGCATAGCCTTGTCTTCAATGGCTCTTTTCTTCTATTCACCTCACAAAGCATCATGGCTTGTGATTCTTGTTCAAGCTTGAGTGTTCTAATTTCTTCTACTTGAGCTCTATTCTTCTCCATTAGGTCTACTATTTCTACATCAAACTCTTTGGAATCTCTATTTGAAAATAGATTTGAGGTGTCAATCTCCTTGTATTGTTTTTCATTCTCAGCTATGGCAATCTCTCTTCTTCATTTTAAGGATTTTCTCAATTCTCCTCTAGCTTCTTCCAAAGCATGTAAAGAAAATTTTATGTCAATTGCCTAATTCTCTATGATCTTCCAAAGTTTGTAGACTTCCATTTCTAGACCCTTTCTCCAAGTTGTACCTCCTCGTGAGAACTAAGCTCTGATACCAATTTTTGGAATTAACAAGTGGAAAGATTTACTTCTGAGAGGGGGGTGAATCAGAAGTAACTAACTTTATCTTTTCAAATCCTTTTAACTAAAACCATTTAAATGCATCTAATTCATCTAATAAACATGAAAGTAAATACATGCATGAAAATAGATAACACACAAATTTGGTAACCCAAAAACCCTCCAAAATGAGAAGGTAAAATTGGGGTGGGGATGACACCCACAAAATATCATTGCAACAATGTGTAACTATTCAAGGTTATAATATTTGACCACTTCCAATTATCTGCCCTATGAAAGGCCTATCCTATTAAAGACTTTCACCTTGTTAAAAGTGACCTGGTTAAAGGATTTCACTACCTTGCTAAAAGTAGGCTTGGTTAAAGGACTTTTGTACATTCACTTGGAATACTACCCTGTTAAAGGATTTACAAATGGCTTCTAGGCCAACCTAAGTCCATAGGATTTCCATAAATAATACAATTGCTAAAGAGTATTAGAAAGTCTTTGACCTAATAGCTTTGCAATCCTCAATTATTGATTCCAGATCCTTGTCCTGCTTTGTCTACTATGATCTTTGCTTGATCTAATATGTCACTCTTCAAGGTTCCAAGACTTTGTTCTTCAACACCTAGATTCTACTATGCTGCTCTATTATTCACTAAGTCTTTTCACCCTTCTACACTTTGCTATAATTCACCCATACACTTCTTTTTTGCAAATCCTCTCTCTTGCATAATGGAACTTTTTTCACCTTTTAAAGCTTTTGAATACTTAGGGTTAGGTATGAATCTACGATCAATATTAAATCTTCATTTCTTTCTTTTTTTTGCATTTTTCTTATTGGTTGAATGTCTTCTATATTTTTCTCATTGGTTGCATGTTGATTACATAGGTAATGCAAAAGAGTCGATCTTATCTTGAAGATCCTTCAAGATTCATCCTTTGTCAACTCCAAAAATGGTTTACATCTAAGTTTGTAAAGGAAAAAACTCATATGTTGATTCTATGTTACTCGACACATACTAGTTTTTGATGCTTGACACATATAGGAAAAATGGCTCACTCGGCTCCTCTAGTAATTTTGTCTTGCTTGACAATTATAACAATATTATTTCACTCAGCATCTATACTTTGCTTGGCATCTATACTTCACTTGGCACCTAAAGATCAGTTAGCACTTGAAGTTCAATCGGCACCTATTGAATTCTCTGGGTCAACATACATTGTAGCTTGGCTTCTATATTATACTCAGCAACAACTAAAGAATTGGTTAAGTGTGTTGACACTCAATTGTCAAAAGCAATCTAAGACCAATAGAAATTACCCAATTATTTTTGAAGAAGGAAGAAATTTTTCAATTGAGGTAGCACATCCTTGATGAAGATGACTATTTAATTGATTGGTACTTATGTTTTTAATAGCCCAAGATCTTTGTTAATAATTTAAAAGTTGTGTCTATGAGGTAGTTGGATAGTTAGAGTTTAAAATTCTAGTAAGTTAACTTTGAGATGATCAATTGTATTCTTGTTCTCAATGTTTTTTCATTCTCATGAAAAATAGGATTATAACTTTGCATTTCATTCATTTGAAAAATGAAATTTCAAATTCTAGCTTGTAATTCATTCAATTCACATCACTTTTTTCTTTAGTGAATTACTGAATATTTGTAAATACTTCATCTAATTCAAATAGTTTGTCTCTAATGAATTATTGCAGTTGTTCTTTATCTTAATGATATGATATATATTGTCTTGTATTTATTTTCATGTTTTAATATAAATTTTAAAAAATGCTAACTAGAATTAGAGTTCTAAGATAAGATGAAGCATAAAGTACTCATGTTAGAATTGAATGAACTTGCTAAGATTTTCCTACTTTGCAATCTTTGTATATTTTAATAACAATAACTAGTACGAACTTTGTTTTGAGTTTTCTATCCCATTTACTAGAAATATTATTCATGTATGTCTAAAATAAGGTAACCCTTGAGTACTAAAATGGAAACCTACTCCATAATAAATTCAATTTAAGGCCTTTAATAAAACATGGATCAGTTTTACTTGTCAAATATTAGCTTTTCTCTTTGGTAGATTGATTTTCATAGGAATGTCGTAATAATTGTAAATCATTTTTTCTCTAAAAATTCCAACATATAGATAAAAGAATGTTAGTTCAAGAGACCAATAACATTAATCAAATAAATATTTTGTATAATGATAATGATATAATCATGTTCCCTAACATTTAAGACCATTAGACTTAGACTTTTGTATAGTAGGATAATATTAATCAAATAAATAATTCTTATAATTATAATGATATAATCATGTTCCCTAACATTCAAAACCATTAGACTTAGACTATTGTATAGTAGGAAATTTGACTAGTATAGGATTATATTCTACATCCATAATGGCTTAACCAAATAATATATTAAAAAGAAAATAATAAAGAGAATATGGTTTGGCCACAATACTCAACTGTATATTGCACATTTTAAAAAAGAGAGGAAGTCTTGTAGGTTTGGTAGTCAAATTGAGAACCAACCGTTATTTATTTCAAATTCAAAACCAACCATTATTATTATGTTGCAAACAAAAGAATACATCACTAGTCATTACTTGTTGGAAACGAGAACATCAGAGCTTCACTCTAAGTTTGAAGCCAAGGAAAAATAGGAGGAATGGTAGCTAGGGTGAGAAAATTTGGTGTGGTTTGTGAAGGCAAAAACTATGCCAGCCAAGAAAATGCCCTAAAGTCTACTTAAACCTCATATATCTTCTTATCATACTAAAAGTAAACAATCAAAAGAAAAAACCTTAAAATTACATGCCCAATTAAAATTATAAAATATTGCTTTACATATCTAAACACAGCTAGATAAGTGGCCACACCATAATTTTTAGCAATGGAAAAGTAGACATGAACGAAGAGATTCTCCTTGTTTCCACATTCATTATAATACTAATAAATGTGTAGACACCAATTTCAAGGCCACCTCAAACAAAGCAATCCTTAGAAGAAAATGTGCTCTTGGGCTCTCAAGCTACCTTCCATCAAGTAACTATACATTTAGCCAAAAAAGTATTTTAAAAAGGTTGGAATGGTATATTTTTTAAATAATATACTCCTCACTCATGAAGATAGACCTCAATATAGACTTATACATCGTGTAATCTAACATTTACCTTAACATTTTTCTATTCTACAACATAGATTGCAAATGCCCAAAGGATCACACCTTCTCTTACTTTGATAATTTTGATTATATTTGCTAACCCTCTGCAACACCAATCAGAGAGGGAGGAAATAATTTTCACTCATGTTTTAGGTAAAGAATACACAAGTTGCATATAATGAGCATAGGAAATAAAATATTTGAATGAAAATAAAATACTTCCATTGGCTAAAAGAAAATAATATTAATAATCATTTAACCATGAAAGATTTGGCTAAGGTTGCAAATTAATTAGGGGAAGAGACCCAAGTTCTGCCATAGGATCCAATGATCATGATAATTTCATGATAGATACCTCCTAATTACTACTTTTAAAAAGGCCAAAAAAATGATAACACATGCACAAATAGTCAATAGCACATGTAGTAACATACAATCACACATATACTAATAATTGATCATTTTTAAACTTCATTGGTTGTTGATTTGTCCATTTGTGCCAAAAGTATTTTTTTCCTGGTGATCGACTATTGGGGAGTGAACATAGTGGGCATCGAGTAAGTGTTTTAAAATGACACTTTTTTACCACTTTTCACTCCATGACCTCTACAGAGAGATCTATAAATTCCCAAAATTTGAAACCTTATCTTTAAGCTCTTGAGTCACCTATAAAGGTACACTAAAAAATAGGCATAAGTTGACTTACAGTTTAGGAGATCAAGATTACGTCTCTTCCCCTATATGTTATGTGGGATCTTACAATTTTGTGACACACTATCATTTTTTATTAAAATTAATTGTTCTACCTAGAGTAGCATAAATAATTTTATGCGTGTAATCATTATCTAAATTTTAAAATATGGTCAAATTCAAATGTAAAATCACATATATGCATTAGAGCATGGGTCGAACCTGCTAGACTCTAAATTTAGCATTAGTTCCCCTTCTAGACTCTAATTTTATAAATGTTTTTCTATTTTGTGTGACTTTCATGTAACATAGCATGAAATGATCACACGTGCATTGGATTTTGACATGGATTTTACTATAACACCACTTAATACACATGTTGAACTTAGTGCCTTATATGTGTCTTTAAGATATATTGATGTCTATTTATCTCCTAACATGTTTGTTTATATATAACATATTTGTGGTGAATCTAAATCTTAACTTCACAATGTTATGTAGGATCAACATGAGGTCTCTTCCCTAGTAACAATTTTGCACGAATATAAGACACTACATCCTCTTCATATAATGGGTGAAATGTTTTCAACCTTTTGTCTCTAGCTTGCACATCTATTAGATCATGTATAGTGAATAAAATGGGGGAAATGTAATTTTACATTATATATAGCTATCTTTTAGACCAATAAAAATAAGTAATGTAAATTAAATATACTTATGTTTATTAAATTATATGGGCCTATAAATTATATTTTCCCTAGAAAAATGTGTCATGGGAAGCATAATAATATAAAATTGCATGCCCTTCAATTTTACATCACATATACCCCTCTTTTAGACTAATTAAAAAATAATTATGTAAATCAAATATTATTTACTCAAATATGTTTATGTTTAATAAAGATTTATTCTTACCAGTCAAAAAAATTAACGATTGATTCTAGATGTAGAGATTGTATTCTCCCTAAAAAAAATGTGTCATATACTGTTGGAATATTCAAATATGGAAAGAGTACTTATGAGAGAGGGGGGGGGGGGGGGTGTGGTGAATCATAAGTATCACACTTTAGCCATAAAAACTTTTAACTGAAAGTAAATTGCATGCATGTAAATACATCAAATAAACATGAAACTAAACACATGCATCAGCAACTCATAACACTGAGATTTGGTTACCCAGAAACCCTCCAGGAATAAGAAGGTAAAACTGGGGTGGGGATGATACCCACAAAAATTACTGTAACAATATTGTTCAACCACTTTTGATGGTCTACCCTATTAAAGGCTTTATACTGTATTAATAGTGACCTAGTTAGAGGATTTACAAACACTTAACATGAAGTGTCACCCTGTTAAAGGATTTAATCACCTAAATAAAGGATCTGATGAAATAGTTGTTAAGCTAACCTATCACCATAGGATTTTCATTCTAATACAATTGCCAGAAAGTATTAGGTATAATGAACCTGATAGATTACAATCCTTGATTGTTGAATGCAGGCACCTTTTTCGCTTTCTCTGATCTTGATCCTTTTGTGAAATGATAACCTTCGCTTCTGAAAATAGATTTCCTTGTGCACCCTTGTATATCCACTCATATATTTACAATGAAATTTCATCTTCCTTATAAAGACATTTGAGGATTTAGGGTTAGGTATGGATCTACGATCCATATTCAATCTCCATTTTCCACTTATTATTTGCAACGCCTTCATCATTTTTCTTATTGGCTACATGAAGATTGCATAGGAAAAATAAAAGATTCGATCTCATCATTAAATCCTTCAAGATTTACCTTACATCGGCTATAAAAATGGTTTACATTATAATTTGTGCAATTAAAAACTCTTATGCTGATATACTGAGTTACTCGGCTCCTGAAGTATTGCTGATACTGGGCACATGTTGTTTCCTGGATAGCTCAGCGCCTAAACAAAACTGTATCACTTGGCACCTTAAGTTACTCGACACTTGTTAACACTCGACACCTTGTGTTGCTTGACACTTTTTAACACTCGACACTTGTGTTACTCGGCACTTGTTAACACTCGGCACTTGTGTTACTCAGCACTTGTTAACACTTCACTCAGTATCTGATCTTCACTCGATATCTGAAAACTACTCAACACATGAAGATCACTCGGCATTTTTTGTGACTCAGCATGCATGGTGTACTCGATTCCAATGTGGAATGTGATTAAGTGTGTTGGCACTCAAGTGTCAAAAACCATTATGAGGTTAACAATCTCCCCCTTTGACATGAGTGACAAAAACACTTAATTGACCTTATTTGTACATTTACTAATCTGATTGGTATATACAGAGTTTAAAGAAAACTTGATCAAAATTTGTAACTCACAATCTTACAATATATACCTCAAAAATTTTGTAACTCCCCCTGAGTTGATTGTGCTTTATCTGTATGTCATGCTCCTCTGTTGTATCTTTATCTCCTTTGTCTGTTTTCTCCCCCATTAATTCATCTCTATATCTCCCCCTAATATGTCTATTTTCTCCCCCTTTTTGACACTTATGTCAAAGAATATTTAAGGGTTAAGACCATATTTAGCCAAAAATGTGTTTTTTAGCTCCATAATCATTCTAAGAGCTGCATCCCAATTGTTCAAAGAAATTTCTAGTGACTTATGCTGGATGGCAGTCTTGGTAGCAAGATGAATAAGTCCATTTGATGTAGAAAGATTTGGGTCTTTCTTGAGAACAGTTTTAGCATATACTTGCTCTTTATGGAGTATCTCTAAATGTGGGGTAATGGAGGATTGGAGCTATATTAATTTGGCCTTGATATTAGCCTCATCTACTGTTGATACAACTATTTCTTTGTGAATGTGAAGCGATTGAGCAAAATGATTCTCACTTTGAGCTGGATCATTTGGTAATTGCATGCTTGAAATGTTTAAATTTCTTTCCAAGCTCAGTATCTTTTGGCTTGTTTCTTGTGTGAAGTAAGAAAAATCACACAATTTTTTGTATAATGAGAATATATTCTCAAGTACCTTTTTCACTTTGTCAATAAGCTTAGCCAATTCAACTTGTGAAAGTGCAATTTGACTTGATATTTTCTCATTCACTTTCCCCTGAAATTTTCTTTCTGACCATTCCATAAGTTTTTCTTTTGTTTCTAGGTCTTCATTTGTCACCTGGTCAACAATATTTGTTAACTACTCCGTGATATGCTTTGACTCATCTGGTGATTGCAAACTGAAGGCATTCATAAAGATGTCCTTAATCTCATATAGTGTTTGCTTTTGTTTATACTCCTTCCTGAGTATTTCCTTTCTTTTTCTCCTATTTAGTACTTCTTGCACCTCATTGATTTGATCAATGGTTATTGATTTTGAGTCATAGCTCGGTATGACTATCTCCTCATCTAATTTAGGGTCTCCATAGTGAAGTACCCTTGCAACTCTGGTAGTACTAGATGATGGTACAGATATTTGCAATGGCTGGTGTGAAGGAGTTCTCGAGGTAGGCAAATTTATTAATGTTTGTATTGCCTCCTATTCTTTAGGGATTTTCACTGTTTCCTCCTCCTTCTGTCTACCATGATCAATTATTGTAAGCTTGGGAAGTGTACCTTGTGTTTGTGTTGTAGGATCAGATGTAATAGTCTGTCCTGTTTGTTTTGTTCCTTTCTCATAGCTGCACTTGGCTTCTGTCTTGCAACATCAACTATGCTTGTTGGTATTTGAAATTGACTACTAGTAGTTGTAGAGATGATAGGAGGTGATTCTTGTGGATTCACCTTATCTTTGACTGTACTTTCTACTAGTTTTTGAAATTCATCTATATTGATCAATACTGGATCTATACATAATATTGCTTGTTGTGTAGATTGGTCAAGAATTCTTTTCATATCTTTTGTAGTTAATGGATTGATATTCTGACTAGAAGTATCAGGAACATCAGTAATAGTTATAGTATCTATAGGTGAGATGGATGCTTGAGGAGGGCTAGGGGGTGACAATTGTGTGTCTTGCACACTCTGATCTGGTTGCTGCTCTTGCTGAGCTGTTGCCATTGTATCTTATTTTTGAGTTTGTTCCTCCTCTCCATCTTTCTTTTCTTCTTCCTTCTTCTCTTCTTCTCTTATCTTTTCTTCATCTTCTTTCTTTTTTCTCCTCTCCTCTATTGGTACAACAGCTTCTTCCTTGTATTCTTCTTCAAGAAAATCTTCAATCCTTTTGTACAAGTTCTTCCATGATTTCATTGTTCTTTGTACAATTTCTTCCATCCTGTTTTGGAGTATGAAGAATTCCCTGTATTTAGGTGTAAACCTATTATTATGTCTTTTGACTGCATTCTTTACTTGTTCCCTGGTCAAATCTGGCAATACACTCGCTAGGGTTGATTCCCTCATCTCCTTCTCCATTTTCAAACAAAAATGCCATCTGTCTTCTACAATTTTTTACAGTTCTTTTGGCAATTGACCATCTAGTTCAAGTGGAGTGTACTTGAACTGTGCCATCATTCCATAAACTATTTCTTCTATTCTATTATGTTCTTCTTTATTAAATTTACTAAAATCAACTTTATTTAAATTACTTAAGTCACCATTTCCAATATTTTTACATAAGATATCAACTAAAGAATGACTTACCTCTTCAAATTGGTCTTCTTCATCAGTGTCAGGTTGAGCCACATATCTTCTTCTTTTCCTCGACTCTTCCTATGTTTCCTTGGTTTGTTCCTTCTTTGTAACTTCTTCTTTAGCCTTTTGAGTGGAGGCCCTTGTTGTAGCTCATGTTGTTGGCTTTTGAGGTGATGGCGTGGCAGCTTTCTTTGATCTGGGCTTAGCTGAAGGCTATTCTGCTGCCTTTCTCTTCTTTGGCTCAGCTTTAGTTGGTGCTTCCTTGGCTTCTTCTTCCTCTACGCCTTCCTCCTTGTCTTCTCCAAGACCTTGTGTTAATTCCATTGGCCCTTGTTCTTTCTCATCTTCATCATCACTATCATCTTCTTCTTCTTCTGCTTCAGCCTCAATTTCTTTACTAAATTTCTTCTTAATCTTCTTTAATAGTTTGTCTTTCTTCTTCAATGTAGAAGCAGTTTTTAATTCCATGTTTATCTTTGATCTTACCACATCATAAGTGCCAAAATGTGGAGCACTTTTATCTGTTTCTTCTGCCAATAATGCAGTTATTGCTGCAGATGCCTCATCAATATTAATTTCATATCCAAATGGCCTTAGCCATCTTACCCTTGGTATTACTGCTTGAATATAGGTAAAATCAATGTCAACTAAGAAACATATATCATTAGTATGTTTTTCCACTAAGGAAGCTGGTATCCTTGGTCTTTGCTTCATGGATTTCTTGAAATCCTCAAAATAGCTTTTCATCAAGGTATCAAAATTTTCTCCCATTTGCTCTATGTATTCATTAATTTGGGCAATGATGGTTCTGTCATTCCTCCATGCTACTTTGCCAAAAGAAGGAAACTCATTCTGAACATAAAAGAATATGCAAACTAGGATTGCTCCAAATTTGCATTGAGTGCCCTTTGTTCTTCTTATGGCAGCTAAGTTTTCATTGATCTGTTGTAGTTGAAGTTCTGCAAGATCATAAGTATGATCCTTTTTCACCAATTTGTAGCCTACATCTACTGCAATACATGGCACACTGTTGAGTCTACTAGATTGGTAGAATTTATGGGCAATGACTCTAACAGCAAACTCAACTAGAGGATCCTGTATGGTATGAATTGTCATTCCTCTTTTGTTCCATTGGGCACCAATATTCTTTTCAATAACCTCCTTTGATTCACTTCTCAGGGTTTTGTACCGATCTAGGGTTGGGTACCCTATTACTCTATGTATGATTTCTTTGGTCAATTTGATGGGAATACCTTCTAACCACAAATTTCCACCATGAATTCTGCTTAGTACAAGTCTGATCCATTCTGTTTTGAATACGGTGGGAAAGCTTAAAACTCGGATCAAACCATTTCTTTCAACGATTTTGAATTCTTCTTTCAAAACTCCATCTACACACAGTTTCTCATAGGCTTGTCTTATTTCCATGTCTCCTAGAGCACCTATCTTACAGTTGTAGCATTTTCTCATGTCTTGGACCATTATAACTTCTGGGGGAATTTGGGAGAGAGCACTAGCTGGATCATTTTTGTAGGCAACTTCGGGAATAGGACAAAAATTAGGTTGCTTGACCTCATTTGAAACTAACTAAACTTCTAAACACTCTTTTACCTCAGTTTTCTTCGAACTTGATGCCATTTATGCAAACTAGGGTTTTCTCAACAAAAGGATATGAAACTACGTAGCTCGGCACAAATGAAAATACCTCAAGATTGATGAAAAATGTGTTGGATGAGGTTGCAATCTACTTGAAATGTTGGATTCTTTCTATGAAGTAGCTCAGCTCTCTTTCTTCTTCTTTTCTCTTTGATCGCGATGAGTAAAATTGATTGAAATTGCGATAATATACCCCCTTTCCATCACATTAAATGCTCAACTGCCAACTCAACTTCTGAAAAAAATTTAACCTAACTCGACTTCCACTATATTTCCACTTTACTCAGTTTCCATTGGAGTTATCCAACTCGGCATCAATTATCAGCTCGGTCATTGTTAGGAGCTCAGCATCTGTTGAAGTTTTAACTTGGTATCCAAAGACAGCTCGGCAACAACATTTAGTTTTTATCTTGACATCTTGTTTCATGTAGATTTATACTTTTCTTATCTTCTTTTTCTTGGGACTGATGTATGATATAGCTTTGTATATTAGTCCTGTATACTTCTTATGCTTAGTTTGATGAAGTGTGATCACTTGACCCATTGGGTGAAGTGATCCCTCCACTTGATGTGTTGCACTCATCTTTCTTTTTCCAAGTCTTGTTCATTTGCCCCCTTTTCTTTTCGACATCAATTTGTTTTTTTCCTTTGTTTTCTTCAGTCTTGGGTGCCTTTGATCTTGTAGGACAGTTTATGCTGATATGACCAATTTTTAAACAACTGAAACATGTAGTTTGATTCAACCATCTTTTGTAGTTTCCTCTGAAATGTGTTCTTATGCAGTTCTATGGTATATGACCATATTCTTGACAATAATGATAGCTGCACCTAGTGTTGTAATCCCAATGATAATGACTTTCATTCCCTTCTATTTTTGCTGGTTGATTTGATGTCCACATAGGTTTTGATCTGCACTCAAATGCCCTATGTCCATACTTTTTGCAATTATAATAATGTCCATCAAATCTCTGAGTCCTTGTGAATTGGATCTGCAATTTTGTGTTATATGTCCTTGCATGTTGTATTTGTGACAGAAACTCTTATTTCTAGGTGTGTTTGATTGATTGAATCTTCTACTCCTACACACATTAGTTGTATGCCCCTTCTTATTACAGTAATGACAAGTGGGTTTTGAATTCTTACCTTTATCACTTCTTTGTTCAGCACTCTTTGATGATTCCCTAACTTTAGTGCTATTGTATCCTAGTCCTGATGTATCATGGGTAGATTTTGGGGATTTCAGTAACTGTTCAAAATACTTGATGGCTTCACTTGACTTGTTGAGATTTTTTGCTACCTCTTTTTCTCTATTCAATTCATTCTGCATTTGTTCATTCTGCATCTTCAAAGTAGAGATCTCAATATCTTTCACATTGAGTTCATGATGAAGGTTCATCATTTGGGCAAGTGTATCCATCTGCATGTTTGAGATCCTTGTCAATTTAGTACATTTTTCTTCAAGTCTATTCGCAAGATTTCTTTTGTCATTTTCCATCATCACTTTATCTTCAACTGCTCTCTTCTTGTGTTCAGTGATTTCACATATCATTTTGGCCTGTGATTCATGTTCCATCTTGAGAGATCTTATCTCATCTTCTTGAACTTTGTTTTTCTCCATCAGTTCTGCTATTGCTGCATCAAACTCTTTTGTATCTCCATTGGAAAATATGTTGGTGGTATCAATCTCCTTATAGTGTGTATCATTTTCAGCTATGGCTAGATCCTTCCTTTTTTTTTAATGAGTTTCTCAACTTGTTTCTAAATTCCTCCAAGCTGTGATTTTCAATGATCTTTCCAAGTTTGAAATCTTCCATCTTTAGATCTTTTCCTCCAAGCTGTTAGGCTTTTCCTTGTGAGAACTTGGTGTGGCTCTGATACCAATTGTTGGAATATTCAAATATGGAAAGAGTACTTATGAGAGGGGGGGGCAAATCATAAGTATCACACTTTAGCCATAAAAAAATTTAACTGAAAGTAAATTGCATGCATGTAAATACATCAAATAAACATGAAACTAAACACATGCATCAACAACTCATAATACTAGGATTTGGTAACCCAGAAACCCTCCAGGAATAAGAAGGTAAAACTGGGGTGGGGATGATACCCACAAAAATTACTGCAGCAATATTGTTCAACCACTTCTGATGGTCTGCCCTGTTAAAGGCTTTACACTGTATTAATAGTGACCTGGTTAGAGGATTTACAAACACTTAACATGAAGTGTCACCCTGTTAAAGGATTTAATCACCTAAATAAAGGATCTGATGAAATAGCTGTTAAGCTAACCTATCACCATAGGATTTTCATTCTAATACAATTGCCAGAAAGTATTAGGTATAATGAACTTGATAGATTACAATCCTTGATTGTTGAATGCAGGCACCTTTTTCGCTTTCTCTGATCTTGATCCTTTTGTGATCTGATAACCTTTGCTTCTAAAAATAGATTTCCTTGTGCACCCTTGTATATCCACTCATATATTTACAATGAAATTTCGTCTTCCTTATAAAGACATTTGAGGATTTAGGGTTAGGTATGGATCTACGATCCATGTTCAATCTCCATTTTCTTCTTATTATTTGCATTTCTTCATTGGTTGCATTCCTTCATCATTTTTCTTATTGGTTACATGAAGATTGAATAGGAAAAATAAAAGATTCGATCTCATCATTAAATCCTTCGAGATTTACCTTATGTCTGCTGTAAAAATGATTTACATCATAATTTGTGCAATTACAAACTCTTATGCTGATATACTGAGTTACTTGGCTCCTGAAGTATTGCTGATACTCAGCACATGCTGTTTCCTAGATAGCTCGACACCTAAACAAAACTGTATCACTCGGCACCTTAAGTTACTCGGCACTTGTTAACACTCGGCACCTTGTGTTGCTCGGCACTTGTTAACACTCGACACTTGTGTTACTCGGCCCTTGTGTTACTCGGCACTTGTTAACACTTCACTCGGTATCTGATCTTCACTCGGTATCTGAAAATTGCTTGACACATGAAGATCACTCGGCATTTGTTGTGACTCGGCATGCATGGTGTACTCGGTTCCAATGTGGAATGTGATTAAGTGTGTTGGCACTCAAGTGTCAAAAACCATTATGAGGTTAACAATATACAAGCATTCACTTGATAGGCTAGTGTCTCATAAAAATACACAACTAGATTGACTATTGAAGTGTTACACTTTTTTATTTTTCATAGTTTAATGTTTTTTGTATTGAATTCAAAACATGAGGTTTTACTTAGTGAACTTGGGTCATAATATATAAATTTTTGGAATACTAAAGAATACCCTTATTTTCAAAAAAATACTGCCCCAATTTCCTTTGTTCCCTTATGAGGTCTTATAAATTTAGAGGCTTATTTTTATAGAAACATAGGTTTGATATTCCTCACATGGAGGTGTTATGAAGTTAATATGCTTAGATGAGAAGATAGGAAGATAACATGCATAAAAAACATGTACAAGTAGAGAGGTAAATGGCTTATGGTTTGTTGTGACCACAAAGTGCCTCTCTACTAAGTTAATGCTTCAAATTATGTCTGAGTAGATGTAAGATATTCATGAAAACCTTTCAATACACCTACACTATAAACATAGTGCAATAATTCCAGGATGCCTTCGACAACCTACAACCACAAATGCATCATTTTTAAAGATGAATAAGAGGTGTGTAATGCAAATTCTATCTCAATGATAGACAATGTGGAGGTGAACATATATTTTATATTTCTCTTTAAAATAATACAAGTAAGAATTGTATATCCTATAGATCCCTCTATTATAAGTATGTGACCATTAACAAGCATTAAGAGTTGTAAGTGGAGCTAGCTTACACGAAGAGGGGATGATGAGGATGAAACAAAACTAACAAGGTATTGACAAGATTGTGGGGAAGGGGTAGAGTGCTTGCTACAAGAAAGATTATATCCCAAAAAAAATGTAAATTCACTCCATGCCAACTAGTTTCCAATAACATGTTTGTATTCTTGTGTGCAACTATTATCTAGCCAACACACCATTTTAACCATTACTTCAAATAGTTAACAATTAACTCTGTAAGATGATTGTAATCCAATATTTCTTATGAATCCAAAAAGTCTATCATATTTTTTTATTAAAAGAGATTCAATGATAATAATTCAAATTAATCCTTCACATAGATGCCCTTCATATTTCTTATTTCTTGCCATATTTTAAAATTAAAAAATGCTTGGGAAATTTCTTTCCATTGGCATTTGGATTTAGCATTTTTGCTAATTGGGTCATTGTTATTGAATATTTTCTGAATTTATTCAATACTTATACCAAATTGCATGAAAAAATCCAAATTTGACTTGATCATATTGAGCATACTTATTTTGAGATCAATAAGTATTAATTTTACCCTAAAATGAATACATTTCAATAAATAGGGAAATTTATTCCTAATGAATCAAATACTTTTGTTTTGGAAAAGCTAATGCCAAATTTTGGTTTGAGTCCTCTATTTTTTCAATCTAGATTCTATGTCATGAGAAGGTTGATCTATTCTTTGAAAATTTGCAATAGCTTGATAATCTAGTTCTAGTATATATTGACTTGTGGATCCATTATTATCCTCATTCATATGATCTAGATAACCATATGCTATAAGATCATGTCTATGATGCTTGATCTAGTTCTTGAGTCTTGTTGGAAAAGTTGCAAAGTGCTTATCTCCCAAAAATGATTCAAATTTACATTATCCTACCATGTTGCCAAGAACATTTTTATTAATTATTATTTTGTGGGGCTATTTTGTATCAAACACACTTTTTAACTAGAATTTTCTTTTGTGGTTAAAAAATAATTGAAGGGGGAAAAGGAGTCCAAGGTCAAGGGGAGCTATGATATATACTTGTAATGTAGCTTCTATAAGCCTCTCTACATCATAGAGTACAAAAACAACCACAACTATTATCTTACAATCTAAATTTTATCTTTCCCATTTTTTAACATCTTGTTTATTTAACAATATTATGATTCTATGTTTTTCTTTACCCACTTTACTAATTAATCTATTTTGATTAAATTTACAATTAAAAATCATATTAAGCTTTAATCATATGTTACATGTTTTCTTCTCATCCCATGCTATTTATATCTCCATAACTATTTTCTTTCAAAATATTTTTTCGTATATCTTTCCATCTTGTTATTGCACTTTTTGTAGACATAGGTGCATAATTTCTCTTTAAAGTTATTCGTAAAGATAAAAATGATGCACATAGTCATAGAAATTATCACATTTTTCTCTATTTGATTCTCCCAAACTCTAATATACACTTATAATTATTCCTTAGTGCAAATGGGATTTTTAAAACTAAAGAATTATTCAATTTAACAAGAGGTGGTCATTGAATTTGAGTATATATTGGATAGATTGACAATCTCTTTCAAGATAAATTTGGAGATAAATACTTTAACTAGAGATACGGAATAATGAATTCATACATGGGGAGCCTCATTCCAAACATGCACACTTAAAAATACCATCCAAATAGGATTTTGAAAATTGGTGGCTACAATCACACCACAAAAATTTAATAATCACACAAATATTAAACCTAAACACTCAACCATTATTTATACATAAATATGATTATGGTAATAGTAGCCAAAACATAATAAGTTGAAGAATGTACTTTTGTATATATGACCAAGATAAACCTAGGACATCCATTTCCAAAATGAAACGAGAAAACATAGCCACAATATGTTTCATACAAAGTACCCAACTCTCTAAAAAATGCCACTAGATCTATAGTTTCATATAAAGGTTCACTATACCTAGTGTAGGTTATAGCAACACAATCTCAACAATGTGTTAAATAATTAGTTGTGAATTACGAATCATATTTTTCTTAAATAAATTCATCCTTTACAATTTTATATCAACATATATGATATGAAATGAAATTTTTTACCATCAATAATTAAATAATTAAATGAACTGGAATAACTCTGCAGCTTTCCTACTCAAAGAATTTTGAAATCTGGTCATGGTTCTATTTCCCATGAGGGAACTCCACTCCATGATTTGGGACCCCCTTTTGTGTGAAAGTTCTCTAGGTTTTGAGTTCTAACTTTGGGACCCAAGGAGCAATGGAAAAAGCTAGATGAATCCCACATTATCTATGTGTGGAGTTGACTCTACCCATATATATGAAAATTTGCATACAATATTTATTTCTAGGGATGACTTGACTTCCCTAGGAACCTCTTCAAAGGTGGGTGAGTCTCAGAAGGAACAGATTAATGTGGCTTTAGTTGGTATTATGGAAGGATATCCCCGTTGGAAAATTAAACTTTTCCCTTCCAAATGAGGAACCAAAATTTTTACAAAGGCAGTGATGGGCATGGAATCTTTCTCTTAGACGCAATGATGGAGAGTATTTAATCTTCTCTCCATTTATGTCTTGTGGGGTTATTTATAGAAGATAGACCTTCAATTGACATGGTTTAAAAGTGGTGTGGCTAAGTATGAAAACTGAAAGGGAGTGTTAGTGCTTTATCTTATCGCATGTGGCCTCTTTTGTTCAAATTTATTCTTGCTGAAGATTTGGTGTTGGTCGTCTCTGGCTCCTAGTCTTATGGGAAACATAATTTAGCCTTGGCTAAGTGACAATTTAGTTTTGATCCTTCTATGAAACTATGCTATCTAGCCCCAGACTATTACTTGGTCTCCCTTTGGAATTTTGGGATGAAATAGTATTTAGATGGATTAGAAACTCTTTTGGTCACTATGTGTCAAAAAACACTATTACTCTTCAAAAATATAGGCTTATATATGATCGATTTTGTGTTAATGTTGCAGTGAAAAAAACCCTCCCCAACTTTGACACTCTTTACACAAAATGGGGGAAAAATTGCCAACCGATTATGTGTGAGAGTGTTGGCATGTTCTGCTAGAGATGCTCTAAGATTGGCCATGAGATTTCAAACTATAAAGTCTCTCAATCCAAGGGAAAGGAGAAAGCGGGGTCCCTATAAATTATCAAGGAGAATTCCTTAGAGGGTGGGTCCTCTTCTGCTCCTTAGCAATCTATAGCCCTAGTGGTGGGAGAAATCAATATTGTCAAGGACTAAGAGGACATGGAAATTAGTCCTAAGGCGGATGGAAATCTCAAGGAAGGAGATAATATAATGGGTGAATACCCTTTCTTATAAGGCCTAAATGACTTATGGAGAACCTTGGAATATATCTTGTAGCATGCGATAAGGGAGGTTTGGTCTTTGTTAAGGGAGGTTGAGAACTTGGGTACTCTAAGTGTTTTAACCAATGAGAGGTCATGTAAAGGACTTATTAAAATCACTAAGTAGGTTAAGGGTGACTTATTTGAGCCAAAGAAATGTTTTTTGGGGGACATCTCGTATCCATCCACACCCTAGCATGGTTTGTAACTTGTTGCTTCCTCAATAACCCAATAACTAGAGATGAAAAAAAAGATAATGGTTGGTTCACAGGAGTGATTTTTAACCCCTTCTTCCCCTAGGTATAGTGACACTAGAGAATGAAAAATCTCTAACAAGAGAATGAAAGGTAGTAAGAAGTTTGATGTTGGTAATGAAGTCAAACAAGGTTGACCCTCAAGTAGTAGTACAAGAAAAATAATAATGGAAAGGAAAATTTCTAGTGGAAGGCAATTGACCTTGGAGACCTTGGAGGACTCTCACAAAGGTAAAACATGAAGTTCCTATCTTGGAACATGTTGATTTATCATTTTGCATGATGATTAATGGCAGGAATCCTTTCAAACTCCTCTCTTGAAAAGCTAATCTAGGATAACTCCAAGGTTTCAGGCGATCTTGCAACCTACTGGAATCCACTCAATTGAAGATAAATGTGTATGTCCATGAGGAGGCCTTTACTAGTTCAACTAATTTTAGATAAGATATTTGATCTATTGTTGTTTTGAAAAAGTAAGCACAAAAGAGATATATTTTTGGTATTTTATGTTTATGATGAATGCAATTTATCAATGCAATTGTATGAATACCTATTTTAATCAAGTGTTAGAAAAGAAAATAACAAAGATGGGAAAACAAGAGATTAAAGCAAATAGCTTGAAAGGGAAAATCCTTACAGACATAAACCATGGTAACAACACATCTAAAAGTTAAATCATCAAAAAGATAGGGTAGGAAACCAATGAAAATAGGAGTAATGCTTCCTCAATTCCACTAATGCGATCATCGATGGGAACTCAATAATGACAAAATGATGTTTCACTTCTCATCAAATTTCAAGGCCACAAAAAGAGTTCTTATGCAAGAAAAGAAGCTATGTAGGAACAATAGATGCTCTCTTCTCCAATTCATTACGTTAGTGGATTTCATTAGCATGGGGCAAGCACCAAAACTAAAAGGTTGCACAATCACAACAACACAATAAAACCATTGGCTCCATTATTATTCATGAACATGCATTCACAAAAATAACACACTCCAGCAAGAATAACTACACTCAGAATAAGAGCACCAATAGCATACATTATTACATCAAAATAATGGCCTAGAGTACATATTACATCCATGTATTTATAAAAAATCATCTTCTCCCTTTGTGCTAGGAGAGAGAGTTCTTAAAATGCAACTTTATACTTAAAAATTAATTTAAAAAATCTAATTATATAAAAAATAAATCTCTAAAATGGTGCCAAGTAGGTCTCCACCCTTGTTTATATCAATTAATGGGTGCATAAGCCTTTACATGAATTAAACCAATGAAATAAGAAGTAGATAAGAAGAAGGAAGCTACAAGAGGATCTAAGAGTCACTGGAAGCTCTAAAAATGAAAGTTTGGCCTTCTCTAAATTTTTTTGGGAGTTTAACTACCGTCAAAATGTGTTTCTAGTGCAAGGAATGCTCTTAAAATAGTAACTAGTAGTTAATTGTCAATGCACTACTCTTTCTATAAAATTGTTGGCACACCTCCAAAAATAGCACTTCTGCACACCTGGATGACAGGTTCCAAAAATGCAAAAATTTCCCAAGTGTCAAAAATGAATTTCTAGCATTTGGATTTTCTTTCCCTTTACATCAAAATGATGTCTATATCTTTCTCCTTGAACTTCTTGACTATCTTCATTACTTGGGTAGCCTTTGGTAAATCCAAAGCTCCATATTTATCCTTAACATCCTACTAGTAGTTACTAACTTCTATTTGGGTTGCTGCAAAATCCTTAAGTTTAGTATCCAAATCCAATAATACCTCTTTAGTATTGAATGTTTGTCTAATATCTTCATCTAACAAAGCATCCTCGAAGGTTCCTTAGAATTTTTGGACTATTGATTGCACCATATTCAACTTTTTTTTTTTACTCATCATCAAAATCTCAAGGCAAGCAGTGTTGTAGTACCTTTATGCTTCCAAGATTTTCTATTGAGTTTGATACCTTATTCTTTGAATATCTTCATGTAGTCCCTCCATGAATTTATTACCAGCAAATATTTTCTCTATCTAGTCATCGAGCTTATCAAGCTCCTCAACGGTGTATACTTCCATGAGCATATGATACCTTTGACCTTTTATTGATATCAAGGCCTTTAGATCTTTTTTCTAGGTATGTACCTCATCCATCAACCTATAATTTTGGTTCACTATGGACACTAGCTTATCTGCACTCAATTGAATATTGTGTAATAGATTCAAATTGCCATGTATTATCTATACACCTTTCTCCTCAAAATTGTCATGCCATTGCTAACATGCATCCAAAAATGGGTCCAACTATACATTCCCCTTCTCTTTTCTCTCTAGTTTTGTAGCAAGAGTGATCTCTAGATGATCTAGTTCTATTGGGTTCACAACTCCTTGCAAATAGCCTCTTGGAAGCTCATTCTATTTCCTTAGCATAATTAGCTTAGACTCATCTCAGTCCATGTGTCTAAAAACCTCCTTCATTCTTGTAGTGATCATTACTTTTGCAGTATCTATCGTGGGCCTTCCTAACATGACCTCCTTGATTTGGTAATCCTTAGGAGTTAGTTCCTTGGTGTCAGTGTGTGGTGGAGGGATAGCTATGTGTGCAAGCAAGTCTTGATCTTAATTCTTCATAATGAAGGCCAATGGTTGTGCATCACCCATAGGTGGCTTGGGCTTCTTGATGGCTTTAATTAGCTCTCTCATTCCATCATTAGTAGTTAGATCCAACTACTTCTTTTGCTGAAACATAACCTCCCTCTTTAGCCATGCTAATGTGGTACCCATTAGAGACATATATTTGACTGAAGAGGTGGTTTCTACTATAGGCCCCTTCCCCTTATCAATCCTCTCTAGAGTCTTCTCCCTTTGAGATAGTTCAATAGTTGGAGTCTCTATATCTACTTGGGCTAAGGTCCTAGCCTATATATTGTGAGGAGTCTATTGAGGCTCTTCAAGTATTTTCCCATCCTCTAATACTTCATTAGCTTGCAATTGTTGGGATTTTGCTTCATCCATTGCTTGTTCTTCTATTTTTGTAGCAAGAGGAAGTGATTTTGTTGAGCCCTTATTCAAGAAAGACAAATTTTTAGATGGTGCCGATGGTATTCTCAAAGGTCCTTGAGTTAGAGATGACAATTGACTCCAGTCTTCTCCTAGGGATTCATTCATGGGAGTGTCCCTTATCTTGTCACCCACCATCTCAATTCCTACTAGCATAAAGTCAAAATCAAAGAGTTCAAAGACATATATTTCTTTCCCCTCCATATCATCAATCCATTTTTGTTATTCTTCCTCTAAGGTTGAAATGTGAATAGGCTCCTTTTGAGTAGATGAAGGGGTCAAGGTTAAGCTTCTTCTCATTTCTTCTTTTCTTGACTATGTTGAGTGACTACTTTGACTCAAGGGAACATATTTGATCTCCTTCCCTTCTTCTTCATCCACCTTAGCTTTGGGGATTTTCTCAAGAACCTATGGGAGTGGAGTTTTTTCTTCTTCAATATTCTCCTTCTTATCCCTGCCAAAATGGGCTCAATCCTAGCCTTATTAGGAACTGAGGGGGAGGCTTCTTCCTTTGTACCTATTGGTGGCACCCTTTGGCCTTCTTCTACTTGTTCACCCTACACCTATTCTTCATATGGGGGCACTTATGGTTCTTGGCCATGCTCTTGTGCTTCATGCTTTTAAGCTTCAAGCTCAGCTTGTGGCTCTTGTTCCTTGATAGACACTCTCTTCCTTTTGTTATTTCCCTTATCCACCCTAAAGTACTCAACCTCCCTCTCATGTTGATGTATCATTTCTAACCTCATAAGGTGTTGAGAAGGAAAGGTTGGTATTGTAACTTTTTCACATTTACCCTTAATCAGTCATGTTGTATCTTGAAGAGGAACAACCTGAGGAACTAGATCAAGTTTAAAAAGTTTCTTGATCTAGTCCTTTGTTAATTGAATTATGTGCTTGGCTCTATGATTAATGTCTATATTTTCATCTCTTCTAATCTTTGCATTCATAATAGGCCTATCATAAATCTTGTCCCTATTGCATAGAGGATCCAAGATATCTTATGCATCTTTCTCAATAGTCTTAAACAATATCTTCATCTTGAGTGCCTTTTCTGCCAAATATAGAGCCATCCTGCAATGATCCCTTATGCAAATATCATATTCATCTATTGCATTCATCCAATGGTCTTCCAACTCATCTTCATGTATAAATTATTTCCCTACCACATGTTGCACCATTCCTATGTTGTTGAAGTAGGGGCAAGGGGGGTTGTACTCTTCTAGGGAATATTGATCCCATTCTGAATCAAGCTTGGAAATATCCTACTTTTTCTTGACTTCAAAAGCACCAATTTTCATGAGCTATACCCAAGTCTTTTTGTGTTTTTTTCTCACTTTGTCATATGCAAATGTGAGTTGTCCATCAATCTCCAAAAAAATGAGCCTGTCTAATGGATATCTTGGGAGTTTCTTTGGATTCTCCAATGTACCAGCTACCCTTAGGTATGCAAATGTTTTGAAATGAATGTAGTATGCACTAATCTCTATTATCCTAAATGTTTCTTCCACTAACATCCTTTTGGCATAATCACCCTCTATGAATCATATGATTACAAATATGGAACCATCATTCACCACTTTGTATTCCACACTTTGCTTTGAGAGTTTCTTCTTCACCATTTGTGGATACACCACATAGGGCCAAGCATTAGCATCTTGCATTCTCCCCTTTTTGTAAAGTCTTGGGTAGTTTTTGGCCCTTTCCACCACTAAGTACACCATGTATGATGTCATATAGAATCTTGGATCAGCTTTTATGGCTATGAGCCCATGTGGATTATCACTGAGGATAGTAGCTCAGTCTATTGGCATTTTTTTCATCTTAATGGTATCAATAAAATGGACCATCCATGTGTGAAAATTTCCAATTTTAGGAGTCCCATTTCTCTACTCAAAACCACAATTGCATAGCCAATATCATCCTTAATGTACCCTTGTGTCATATCCACTTTGTTGACTTTGTGACCTACCGGTGTCCTATCTATTACGAAGGATGATTAAATCATCTCTTTGGCTTCCTTTTCATTCTCTTGATACCATCTTTCTTCCTAGTCATAGATTATCTTCACATATTGTTCAGCTCTTGGGAGATGGAACACTTTCTCAATATTCCTAGGTTAGAGGTCTAGGACTATCTTCCCTATGACACTCTTGATAACCTTTTCTTAAGACATGTAATACTCTACCAAGGTCATAATCAGCTCTATTTATTGTATTGAAGTTAGATGTGATGCTACATTGACTAAGCCTAATTGCATAAGTGTTGACACCATTGTAGATCATTCTTTTGGCTTGTTGTAGATAGTAAGGAATGCATTCCAGTCAATGTGGTTGAGCTCAATGTCTTTGATTTTGACATGTCCATCTTGAAAGTGGGATTTTCTTAGTGCACCTTGGTACTTGAAAAAAACTAGTTTAGGAGCTATATTTTCTTCCATTAAGGATGATGATGACATTATTTTATTTGCACAAGAAAGTAGACATTAGTTTGGAAAGCCAAAAGTAGACCTAATACAAACCCTAACAGATCAAAACCTAGCACAAATCTAGCCAAAATAGTTAGAAACTAGTTTATTCCCCCAAAAACCATATTAACACACCTAGCACACCCTTCCAAGTGTGCAATGTGCACTAAATGGTCCCTAAATGACCAATTAAGTGCAGTTGCACACCTTAGTGAGGTGTGCACATGTATAGTGGCAAATGCTTGTAATGAGGGATTGACTAAGTTTTTTGAATGTTTTGCACAAAGGCTGCACATTTCTACCTTAATGGGGTGTGTATGTGTGCACCCTAATATGTCTTTGTGCATTGAAAAGAAAGAAAAAAGGTGTGTATGTGCACACCTTGAGGAGGTGTACACATGCACACCTTTTCTTTAGGTTGCTTAGTTTTTTAAAAAGTTTTTTAAGGGTGTAAGAAGGTTCACTCATGCACACCTTGAGGAGGTGTGCATGTGCACACCCTATGGTGTCTAACCTTGGTGTTTTTGCTTTGGTTGTGATTACAGGTGGTGAGTGAGTGCACATGATGGGGTGCAGAGGTGTGGAGAAGATAGGAGCATGAAAGGCATTAGAGTGGACAAGAGAGGGTCTAGGGTTTATATTGACCCCAAGCCTTGGGTGCACACCCTCATAGATGAGCAATGCATGTGTGCATCTCCAAAGGGATATGAGTGTGCACTTGTGAACGAAGCTCACCTACACATCTTGAGAAGGTGTGCATGTGCACTAGTGCACATCTTTGTACTAAAACACTTAAAAACTTCATTTTTTCTCCAACTCTAACACCCCAAACTTCCCCATTCAGAGACCAAGGCTTGACCTAGACTCCTAGGGGAGTCCAAAAATGACCCAAGCCCTAGACTAGGGATCTGGGAGACAAAAATTTACTAAGGGGTCCCCATTTCTAGGAGAAATGGGGTGTGCATTGTGAAACCACAACAAAACATGATGGGGTTGAATAGTGTTAAAAATTAGTATGTACTTAGGCATACTATCCTTACAATGAAGGTTGATGTGTTGTTAATCTAGAAAGTGAAAATGTCTTCTTTTTTTCCAATGTTTTGGAGAAGATTTTATATGGGGCCAAATTTGTCTATAGTGAAGTGGATGATGCATCGAGGGGTGTGTCTACACTTTGGAATATGGGAGTCATCTTAGGGAGTAATGTTTTGTTAGAATTATGTTATATTGTCACTTCCTATGTCTACAATAGCCAGTCTTGGTGTCTCTTTAATATTTATGCTTGTAACACGAGCAAAGGAAGGGAAATGATATGGAATGATATTTTTGACTTTATTGGTAGCAATAGAGGGATTAAATATATGTGTATGGGGTATTTTAACCCCTCATTTTCCCTTTAAAAAAAAAGGATGTTGTAATATATTTTACTAACACCATGTGGGACTTGGTTGAATTTGTTAATAGTAATGACCATCAGGATGTGGATCTTCAAGGGGACTCATTTACCTATTCCAATAATAATAAAGGTCAAGACCTTATCCAAGTCAAACTAGATAAACTATTAGTCTTTGTAGATAAACAATAGTTGTTTACTTCTATCTTTTTTGCTTTTCCTTGTACTGGGTCTGATCATTCTTCCATCCTCTTTAATTGGTCAATGGCCAATATAGTGATCCAAGACCTTTCTCCTATAAAATTATATGGCACTCTCATCCTAACTTTAATATCTATATCATGGAGTGGTGGACTATTTTTGTTGGGGGTATGACTATGTATAGGCTAGCTAAAAGGCTTGATAATTTAAGGAGGAATGTTATTAATTGGACTGAAAATTATTTTGATGTTATTTTCAAAAATAAAGTTAAAATTTAGGAGGAAATTAAACTCCTCCAGTAGGCCATGGTGGAAGGAGATGACTTTATTGATACTCATAAAGAGCAAGATTAATGGAGGAGTAAATGGAAGGAAATTACTACTAGAGAGGAAATATATATGAGAAACAAAGATCAAGGGTCCAATGCCTTATGGAAGGAGATAGAAACACCTATTTCTTTTATAGATCACCCTTGAAGCATAAAAATAGAAACACCATCATGTCTTTGGAGGATGGAAACAACAACCAATTGATGGATCAGGAAGATATTGAGAGGTGGGTTGTTCATTTCTTCTCTAAGGCTTATTCTAGGATGGATTTAATAATTGATACCAATATCAATAATAGAATTATTGACTCCTTCTCTAGAGTGCTTGATCTTGAGGATAATTATATTATAGCTAGCTCTATCTCTGAGGAAGAATTTATGAAGGTGATGTTATCCATGAAAGCATATGAAGCTCCTAGCCCATATGTCTTTTTGTCATATTTTTTCCAACACTTTTGGGATGTCATAAAGACAGACTTGACTAGAGCTACTAGGGACTTCTTCAAAATAGTTAAACTCTAAGAAAGTTAAATAACACTTTTATGGTGCTTGTTCCCAAAATGCTTGAACAAAAAGTCCTCTCTACCTTTACACCAAATAGTCTCTACAATATTGTCTATAAAATCTTCTCCAAGGCTCTTGTTAACATAATTAAGCCTTTCCTTGATAAATTCATTGGACCTCCTCAAAAAGGATTTTTTGTAGGATGACAGAGCCTTGATACTATTATAATCACTTGTAAAGTTACTCACTTATTGGAGAAGAGAATAGACTCGGGTATGACACTAAAATTGGATATATCCAAAGCTTATAATAGGGTCAAATGGTCTTTCCTCTATGAGGTCTTCAATTGAATTGGTTTTAATAGTAAAGTCATTAGAATGATCAAGATGATAGTGGAAACTAACAAATTCGTTGTCCTCATTAATGACACTCCATGGGGATTCTTTGGGGTTAGGCGAGGGTTGAGGTAGGGGGGATCCTTTGTGACCTTACCTCTACATAATGGTGGTAGAGGTTTTGGGGAGATCCTTCATAGGTCTAGCTACATTGGGATCCATTAAAGAGATCAAGGCAACCACCTCCTTACCGCTTAAGGTTATACATCAATTTGTAGATGATACTTCTCTTTATGGCTGCTCCTCTATGGTTGAGACTAGTAATTTAATATGAAAAATAGATGAGTATGCTTCCACTTATGGCCAACATATTAACTATAGTAATAGAAAAATGTATTTTTTAAATATTGATCTTGATCTACAATGATTTATTATCACTACTATCATGGGGTGCCAACCTGCTAATCTCCCTTAAACTTACCTTGGTCTACCTCTTGTGGTGAAGGAAGTCTCCATCCAATTTTGGAACACAATCCTTGAAAGAATATAAACTAAGCTTATTGGATGAAAGGGGAAAATATTGAGTAGCACAGGTAAACTTCAACTATTGTCTAGCTCCCTTCAGGGGTTTCTATTTATTTCCTTTCTACATTTAAAATCTCTCGTGGTATGGATAAGAATCTTAAGAAAATTCAGAGGAATTTTCTTTGGATGATTTATGAGGAAAGAAGCATGAATAGCTTGGTGAATTGGGACACAAAGTGTAAGCCTAAAGATAAGGAGAGTTGGGAATCAGGAAGATTGATGATTTATAAAAAGATCTTATTACTAAAAGTAGTTGGTGGCTTGTTGTGATTCCTACTACTTGGGAAGATATTATGAAAGTGAAGTGCCTTAATAACTTTCCTTTTGTGTACTATTTAAATAAAAATTATTGTCCCTATGGCTCTAAAGTTTGGAACAATTTGATTTAAAATAAAAATATCCTGTGAGAGGTTCTAAGATGGGTAGTGGGTAGAGGGAATAGAGTTAGATTCTTGGAAGACAATTGGCCCAAAGGGAAGCCACTAATGATGAGAAAATCTAGTTAGTTGAAGGATAATCTAAAATTTAATTTCTAAGAGAGGGTTAATGACTACTTTACCCCAGAGAGAAAGTGTCAAAAGGTTACTAAAGGTATGATACCCCATAACCTAGAACCTCTTATGGTGGAGTTGCAAAATATCTTAAAGGGTAACATAATTATGCAATTCCTAAAGGAAGATAAGCTTTTTTGGGATAGAATTGCTTCTAGGAAATTCATAGTTAAATCTACTTACCTCCTTCTCCTTAAGAATGATTTAACTCTACAATACTGGAATAATGTTTTTAATGGCCAACTGATCCCTAAAATCAACTTCTTCTAGTGGACCACCTTATATGGAAATATTCTTACTTTTGACAACTTAAGGAAAATGGGCTTTTAGATTTTGAATAGATGCTACATGTGCAAGACAAAGGAAGAAGATATTAACCACATTTTTTTCTCTTGTCCATTTTCTAGAGATGTTTGGATGATGATCCTCTATAAATTATCTCTCTCATGGGTCTTTATGAATTAATTACATAAATTTATCCTAAATTGGGATTTCCCTTTCTTCCACTCCTTGATTAGATTATTATGGAAAATGGCCCCGTCCTATATCTTTTGGGGAATTTGGGAGGAGAGCAACAACCAAAGATTTAGAGGGGAGGAGTGCCAAACAATGTTGGCCTCTATTGTACTTAATTTTTTAAAGGAGAACTCAACTTTCTACAAGTGGAAAAATCCTCCTAACTCCCCTTCTATTGGTGAATGGAAGATTTCTTTAGGTTGGAATCTTTTGGGTGCCTCTAAGGTATTTGAAGATTCCAAATCTTTAATTCAGATGAATACCAAATGCCCCGCCCCCTCCCCATGCTAAAGATAGATTTTAATGGTGCTACAAGAAGTGGATATGTTGTGGTTGGGGTGTGGTTAGAAACACCCTTGGTTGTTTTCTTATGGCTTATGTGGGGAACTTTGGACCCTTGTCTAACAATGTGGCTAAAGTCTTAGCATTGTTCTTGGGACTGAAATTATCTATCAATTTGTGATGGAAGCACCTATGTATAGAAGGAGAGTCTAAAGTTAATGTGGAAATTATTAAAGAAAATATGGATGCATTTTGGTTGATTTCTAGTATTCTTGGTGACATATGTTTCTTTCTAGCTTGGAGAGATACACAATACAACATATTTTTAGAGAGGGAAATGTTGTAGCAGACTCCTTAGCTAGCCTTGGCTTGCAAGTTCAAGGAGTTAGATGCTAGAGACAAATGACTGCTCCACTAGCGTATGACCAATCCATTTTGGTAAGGGAATTAAATTTCATACATGGGAAATTATTGTTACATCGATGATTTGAAAACCCTACTAGAGTTTAAAGGCAATAGAAAATTCTAAGCAGGGACCCTTTGTGAATTTAAATTCAAATTTAAGTACCATCATGAAAAGAAGACATCGTATGCCAAATTTTAAAGTGGATTTTTGTATTATGTATGGTGTCATAATGATCCAATCCATGATGTTAACAAAAATAATTTCTAATATTTTTTAGAAGGGTATCAAGTTCAAATATTTATTTCTATCCTACTAAGCTTTTGGCACAGATTAGTGATCACATCTCTCAAAGAAGAGTTGGAATGATAATTGATCATGAGGGCTACCCACACATGTCTCCTTGTTGGTGTTTGGATGGAAAATCTATTACCATTCCTTGTAATAATTATGGAGATTTGAACATTTATTTATCACTAAGCTATGCATTTTTGTTGTTGTTTTGTGAGTAGCTATCTCTATAGTAAGGGTTTTTGGGGAAAGGGTTTTCTAAACCATGGCAATCTAGAGTATCCAAAGGGGTATGAGAAAGAGGCAAAGATGAGTGGTGACATGATGAGAGTTGATCATGAAAAAAAAAATCCATGTGCCTTGATGGAAATTAAGGAAAGTGGTATACTCCCTTTCAGGGAAATGATGGGGGGACATGGAAAAAACTATTCCACTTAGTTCATCGATTCTTGGAACAATAGGAGAGTGACTATTAATGGTATTAATTTCTAGGTTAATGAATAAATTATTTCCATGACCACTTGTTTATCCATGGAGGGAAAAAATGGGAAAAAATAGCCAAGGTTGGATGAAACTAGCTTCGATAGATTTTTTAAGAAGGATGAAGCCCCAGTCAAGCACATAGGTGGGTTTATTCAATAAGAGCTATTAGAGCCTTGGGATGAGGTATTTCTTCTAATATTGAAGTACCTAACACTTGAGCTTAGGTTTGGTATTTTCTACTACTGTCACTTCCCTTTACTCAATCATTTTTGACATCGTGATGAAATATCCATCACATTTTTTCTATTGCATGGTTTAGAAACTACGGGTGCTAGATGTCAATGATAGGAAAAAGAAAGGAAAAAAATTGTGATATTACACTAGAGGCTTATCCTTCTCCTTTGTAAATTTTATTTAGCTATGTGCCCTCCCTATTGTGTTTCTATGAAAGACATCCAAGGCCTACCTAATCCCTCAAGAGTTGTGGATGGTAGTTTCTTTGCAACTCCAACTCTTCAATTGTCCCTATCCTCCACTCTCTTTGGACCTCTAAATCATAGCAAAATGGCATGGATAACATCCAAGTAAATGATAAAAATTCCAAAATTGGGGATGCAAAGGAGATTGACTTGCTGGAATTTGAAGATGATCATGAGGATGGTCATAGGAAATGTATGATAGATTGGCTAAGAGTAGGGTGAGTTGGAAGCAAATAGTCAATAAGAGAATGGAAACAAAAGAAGATGAGTTGGGGTTAAGGGTGAGTGAAAAGAAGAAACCAAGGAGGAAGGAGAAAGTGGTCAGGGATAAGTGTTCCAAGGAGGACAAGGTGGAAGAGGAGGTCTCAAATTCAAAGGAGGATGATGTAAAGAAGAAGAAAATGGCCACCATTAACTCTACCAATGTCTCAGCCAGTTTTACCATCAATAATATTGAATTCACTTTCTTTACCCCACTATTTCTCCTATCATAAATAAAACCTCCCCTATGATAGCTACTTCCCTAGAGGGTAGCAAGAAAAAAAAAAGTAAACTTGAAAGGTTTTTTCTAACCCCAATCCGTTGTAGGTCCATTTTGCATTCCTATACAATACCTTCAACACTCTAAACTTTTTTTTCATGTGTAAACCTATGTACGTAGCAACAACTCCATTACAACTTCTTTAATAGGAAAATGAGGATGCAACATTGGGATGAGATGCAAAGAAACTCTATCAATTTTTGGCTGATGATTGGACAAGTATTCTCCTTTCGAGGTTGGAGAAGAATAAGGAAAAAAATTAGGTCTTTGATTTACCATGTTTTGTCTATTGTGTTGTGGATCTATTGGCATGGCCCAACTATGAAAGTTCTGGATTGGCCCTATGTAACCTTGTTTGGTTTTATGAACTTTTCTAGTAGCTTTAGGATAAATCTTTATATTATAGTCTTAATGATGGATACTACCATGGACATTGTTAATGTTAAGTTAGATAAGTACTTTAATGGGTTAAGTAGGTTTTGTGAGGATGAGTATTTGATATTACATGTTGGTATTGTGATTTTGTTGGTTATTATGTGGCTGGTTGTCTATAGTTGATGGTTTTCCCATTAGTTTGGTCTTTAGGGCCAACCCCCTTGCTTTGGTTGCTTTAATATTCAAAGGACATATGAAACACTATGGCTATAAATAATATTGAACCACTCAGTTTACTAAATAAAGTGATATCCAACTACATACTTCTTTGTGCAAACATTCACCATCAGTCCTATTGTAGTGATGTGTATCATCAATTCAAACATTTCCTCTTTCATTTTACCCTTCTCTAGATTTCGTATACCAAAAATAATTATTCACTATCATTCTCTATGCTCTTCCTTCTACTAAACTTCTATCATGTCACTTTTTTTCCCTATCATCCATACTTCAAATAAATACAACTTAGAATTACATTTATTTTGTTTATCAAAACTATTATTTGATAATATGTTAAAAAAATTAAAATTAAAAAAATACTATTAATTAATTTATTAAAGCTTTATATTAAACTCTATAGTAAAGCAAGACTTAATTATAATCCCATGCTCTCATATTTTCTAGAAGTTAGTCATCCAAGATATCATTCTTGATGATAGGTATATATCAAAAGGACTTCCTAACCCTAAGAATTGTTGTGGATAGTTTAAAAAATACATTTTACCTATATTTTGATGATACCTCCAATTTGGACTATACATACATACATACATACATACATACATACATACATACATACATGTATGTATGTATGTATGTATGTCTGTATGTATGTATGTATGTATGTATCAATATGAATATACATGTTGTTTTGTGAATCAATCAATATGAATTTGCACATGACTAAACAAGCATTGACTTCTATTCGATAACATTATTCTATCTTGTAAGTGGCATGGGTGTGAAGTGATGCATCTCATTATTCTATCAAAAAAGTAGATTCTAATGCCCAATAAATCCTACATATATATACATATAAATACACACACATACATACATACATATATATTTATATATATATATGTACATGTACATACATATATATATATATATATATATATATATATATATATATATATATATATATATATATATATACACATGTGTATATATATATATACACATGTATATATACATGTATACATGTATATATACATGTATACATGTATATATACATGTATACATGTATATATACATGTATATATATATATACATGTATATATATATATATATATATACATGTACATATATATATATATATGTATGTATGTATATACATATACATATATGTATCTATATATATGTATAAACATATACATATATGTATCTATATATGTATGTATATGTATATATATATATATGTATATATATATATGTGTGTGTGTGTGTGTATATATGTATGTATGTATGTATGTATGTATATGTATATATATATATATATATATATATATATATATATAGATGTAGGATTTATTGGGCATTAGAATCTACTTTTTTGATAGAAGAATGAGATGCATCACTTCACACCCATGCCACTTACAAGATAGAATAATGTTATCGAATAGAAATCAATGCTTGTTTAGTCATGTGAAAATTCATATTGATTAATTCACAAAAAAATACGTAAAATAAACAAGTGGCACAAGCACCAAAGTTCCTACCTTTGGCATTGTAGATTTCAGAGTAAGAGAGAAGTCAAGTTGTACTCTTAATTTGTGAGGACTAACTACATCATGTTTACTTATGAGCTTAGATGTTTACTTTGATTTGAGACATGTTAATTGTAGGAGGTTGATTTAATGTATCCAAAAAGATAGTAAAACCTTTGTGATGTAGTTAACAATAGTTTGTTCAGAAGATATTAAAGAGCATTTTGACTACCATAGAATGATAAGTTATTAACACTATAACTTGTAGAAAATATTGCCAATTTTAAGAAAAAGTAGAAGATTTTTAAAATTACAACAATAATGCATTACTAATTTGTTATTCTAAATTCTGAGTTTGTGTTCATATATGCATAAGTGGTTTTAGATTTCTGTTTATATTATATGCATCATTGATCCTTTGACGATTGAAGAAACATGCAACATGGTAGAAGTTGTTGGTCTCAGATTGGTTTTGACAATTGAGTGTCAACACACTTAACCAAATTCTCAAGATGATGTCGAGTATAATACAAAAGCCCAGCTACAATGTGTGCCAAGCCAAAGATTCAATAAGTGTCAAGTGAACTTTAGGTGCTGAGCGAAGTTCAAGTGCTGAGTAATAAGTGATGTCGAGTCACTATAGGTGCTGAGTAGAGTATAGATGCCTATCAGAGTATAGATGTTGAGCAAAGTATAGATGCCGAGTGAAATATAATTACTATAGGAGTTGAGTGAAATAGAACTCCTATATGTGCTGAGCATCAGCAACTAGTAAGTGTCGAGTAACATAGAATCATAATATGAGTTTGTATCTTCACAAACTCAAATATAAATCATTTTTTGAGCTGAAAAAGGATGAATCTCAAAGGATCTTGAAGATAAGATCAAATCTTTTGCATTACCTATGTAATCAACATGTAGCCAATAAGAAAAATAGAGAAAGCATGAAACCAATAGGAAAAGTGCAAGAATTGAGCAAGAAATGAAGAATGAATATTGATCATAGATTTATACCTAACCCTAAGTCTTCAAAGCATTTAAAAGGAAGAGAAAACCCCATTGTGTATAGATGAGTGAGAAGTTTATGGGTGAATTATAGTGAAGTGCAGAGGGGTGTGTAAGGACTTAGAAAGAGCAGAACAACATTGTAGAATTTAGTTGATCAATAATAGAGTATCAAAGTTTCGAGGAGAGACAAATCAGATCAAGCAAGGATCAGAATAGACAGAGCAAAATGAGCATCTAGAATCAACAATTGAATTTTGCAATTCATCAGGTCAAGACTTTCTAATACTCTCTAGCAATTATATTAGGAATGAAAATCCTATGATGATAGGTTGGTTTAATAGCCATGTTGTAAGCCTTTAAACAAGGTGCTACATCCTTTACTAGGGTAACATTCCAAGTGAGTATTTGTAAATCCTTTAACCAAGTCACTTTTAATAGGATATAAAGTCTTTAACAAGACAGGCCTTTCACAGGGCAGATCATTGGAAGTGGTCAAATTTTGTAACCTTAAATAGTTACATATTGCTGCAGTGATACTTTTTGGGTGTCATTCCCACCCTAGTTTTACCTTCTCACTTTGGACAGTTTTTGGGTTACCAAATTCTTGTGTTATCTATTTTCATGCATGTCTTTACTTTTATGTTTATTAGATCAATCAGAAGCATGTAAATGATTTCAATTAAAAGGTTTGAAAAGGTTAAAGTTAGTTACTTCTGATTCACCCCCCTCTTAGAATTATTTCTTCCCACTTATAAATTCCAACAATTGGTATTAGAGCCAAGTTCTCACAAGGAGGAGCCTTACAGCTTTGAGAAAAGATTTGAAAATGGAAGTCTACAAACTTGGGAAGATCATAGAGAACCAAGCAATTGATATACAACTTTCTCTACATACTTTGGAAGAAGCTAGAGAGCAACTGAGAAAATCCTTAAAGAGAAGAAGAGAGATTGCCATGGCTGAGAATGATACACAATACAAGGAGATTGACACCTCAAAATTGTTTGCAAATAGAGATTCCAAAGAGTTTGATGTAGTAATAAGAGACCTAATGGAGAGGAATAGAGCTCAAGAAGAAGAAATTAGAACACTCAAGCTTGAACAAGAATCACAAGCCATGATGCTTTGTGATGTGAATGAATAGAAGAAAAGAACCATTGAAGATAAGGCTATGCTAGAAGAAGACAAGAGAAACCTTGCCAATAGACTGGTAGAAAATTCAATTGAGCTTGCAATAATTTCAAACATGCGGCTAGACACCCTAAGCCAGATGATGAATGCACATCATGAACTAAATGTCAAGGACATTGAAATCTCTACACTGAAAATGCAAAATGAACAACTACAAAATGACCTAAAAAGAGAGAAGGAGATTGTAGAGAGATTCAACAAACCCAATGAAGTAATCAAGTACTTTGAGCAACTCCTGAAATCACTAAGGGCTAGCAATGATACTTCAGGACTAGGATACACTAGCACTGAACAAGGAGAGTCATCCAAGACTACAGAAGAAAGGAGGAAAAAAGGTAAGAACACTAAACCTACTTGTCATTTCTGTGGTAAAAAGGGACATACCTCTAATGTATACAAGAGCAAGAATGCTCATCAACATGAAAAACCTAAGAACATGGGTTACTATCACAAGTGTAACAAGCAAGAACATCAATCCAGTAATTGCAAAGGATCTCAAAAAGATCCTTCACCAAACTACATTACAATTTCAACTTTGCATAAATCATGTTTTGGTGAGTGTGGAATAGTTGCAGAAGGCTGAAGCGAAGATCACTAGGGAGAAGGTGAACACACAAGAACCACCTTCACAACCTCCCACAACTACACAAGATCAATCAAAAGGGCAAGGTGTATAGGATACAATTGCTAAGGTTGATCACATAGTCATAGCAACAACAACTATTGAGGAGCCAACAAAGGAGAAAATAAGACAAGATGTTCCTTAAATACAAAGCCAAGGTGCACCTCCTCAAATGATTATCATTGATCAAGGTAGTAGAGAAGAAGAGAAGGAAGAGGAGAGAATCCCCAAGGGAAAAGAGCAAGAGGCAATACAAACATTGGTAAACTTGCCTACTACAAGGACTCCTACCAAACAACCGAGCATTGATGCAGTGCCACTGTAAATCTCAGTACTAGGCTTGAGCTCCACCAAAGTAGCAAGGGTACTTCACTATGGAGACCCTATAATTGATGAGGAAATAGTCATACCAAGTTATGACTCCAAGATGATGAACCTAGTGCAGATAAATGAAGTGCAAGAGGCACTAGATAGAAGGAAGAAGCGGGAGATACTCAGAACTGACTATAGAAAAAATAAAGCAATAGTAGAAATCAAAGATATATTTCTTGATGCATTTAGCTTGCCTATACCTGATGAAACAAAGCCCATCATAGAGCAATTGTCCAACATAGTGGACTAGGTACAAAATGAAGACCTTGATACAAATGTTAAGTTGTTAGAGTGGTCTGAAAAGAAATTTCAAATGAAAGTCAATGAGAAGATATCTAGTGAGATAGCACTTTCACAAGTGGAATTGGCTAAGAAAGTTGAAAAAGTGAAAATAGTACTTGAGAATATATTCTCATTGTACTCCAAATTGTGTGACTCATCATATTTCACACAAGAAACTAGCCAAAGGATACTAAGCTTGGAACAAAATCTTAAGATTTCTAGCACATAGCTACCCAAAGATCTAGCTCAAAGTGAGAAGCATTTTGCAACAACACTTTACACTTAGAAGGAGTTAGTTGTATTGATAGCAGAAGAAGCAAATGTTAAGGCCAAATTGATACAGCTTCAATCTACCATTACCCCACACCTAGAAGTACTACATAAGGAAATGACCTACATAGAAAATGTTTTAAAGAAAGACCCTAATCTTTCTACCTTAGAAGGCCTATTACATCTTGCACCAGAGACAACCATCTAGCACAAATCACTAGAAATTCCCTTAGATAATTGGGATGCTTCTCTAAAGATGATCATGGAGGTAAATAAAACATTTTTGGCTAAATATTCTATTCATTCTTAGGACCCTTTGACATAAGTGTCAAAAAAGGGGGAGATAAGCATTATGTAAATAAAAGGGGGAGAAATTCCATTTTTGGAGATATTCATCATTGCATATAATAAGAATGGGGGAGATACTACATTCTTTGATGGCGTTAATAATGAATATTCAAAGGGGGAGATATTCAAAATTTTAAAAAAGCCAAAAGGACAATAGAAATTGCAAGAAGATGTGAAAGGGGGAGCAAAAACAAAGGGAGAGTACAAACAAATAGATACAAGGTATAGACAAGGCAAAGAGTATTAGACACATTAGCATGAGACAAATTCAACACAAGAGTCTTTGGTTACAGGAATGGAATTTTGGTTATAGAATTGGCACATCAGCTCAAGGGGAGTTACAAATTTTTGAGGTATATAGTCTTCTAAAAAATTTTGAACAAGTTTTTGGAGTTTTGTACATATGTTGAACTAAATGTGTAGTACACTCATAGAGATCAATTTCATAATGCCTAGTTAAGTGTTTTTGTCACTCATGTCAAAGAGGGAGATTGTTGGTCTCAGATTGGTTTTGATAATTGAGTGTCAACACACTTAACCAAATTCTCAAGATGATGTCAAGTATAATATAGAAGCCAAGCTACAGTGTGTGTTGAGCTAGAGATTCAATAGGTGCCGAGTGAACTTCAGGTGCTAAGCGAAGTTCAAGTGTTGAGTGATAAGTGACGCCGAGTCACTATAGGTGCTAAGATGAGTATAGATGCCGACCATAGTATAGATGGTGAGCAAAGTATAGATGTTGAGCAAAAACAAATTACTATAGGAGTCGAGTGAAATAGAATTCCTATATATGCCAAGCATCAACAACTAGTAAGTGTTGAGTAGCACAGAATCAACATATGAGTTTGTATCTTCACAAACTTAGATGTAAACCATTTTTTGAGCCGACATAGGATGAATCTTGAAGGATCTTGAAGATAAGATCAAATCTTTTTCATTACCTATGTAATCAGCATGCAACCAATAAGAAAAATGGAGAAAGCATGCAACCAATAGGAAAAGTGCAAGAATTGAGCGGGAAATGAAGAATGAATATTGATCATAGATTCATACCTAACCCTAAGTCTTCAAAGCCTTTGAAAGGAGGAGAAAACCCCATTGTCTATGCATGAGTGAGAAGTATATGGGTGAATTATAGTGAAGTGCAGAGGGGTGTGTAAGGACTTAGAAAGAGTAGAACAACACTGCAGAATTTAGTTGATCAAGAACAGAGTATCAGAGTTTCAACAAGAGATAAATTAGATCAAGCAAGGATTAGAACAGACAAAGCAAAATGAGGATCTAGAATCAATAATTGAGGATTGCAAGTCAATAGTTCAAGAATTTCTAATACTCTCTAGCAATTGTATTAGGAACGAAAATCCTATGATGATAGGTTGGTTTAATAGCCATGTTGTAAGCCTTTAAACAAGGTGCTAAATCCTTTAATAGGGTAACATTCCAAGTGAATGTTATTAAATCCTTTAACCAAGTCACTTTTAACAGGGTGTAAAGTCTTTAATAGGACAGGCC